>OY757013.1:37348479-37850649 GCA_963580285.1 Lucinisca nassula
GCCCCTGGGCCCTTTGGTTTTACATTGGCTTATATAGGGAAAATCTTTAAAAATCTTCTTCTCTGAAACCACAAGGCCCAGGACTTTGATATGTGGTATAAAGCTTCATCTAGTGGACCCCTACCATGATTGTTCAAATTATAGTGCTGGGACACAAAATGCCCCCGCCCCGGGGCCCTTTGGTTTTACATAGGCTTATATATTGAAAATCTTTAAAAATCTTCTTCTCTGAAACTGCAAGGCCCAGGACTTTGATATTTGGTATGAAGCTTCATCCAATGGACCTCTACCAAGATTGTTCAAATTATAGCCCTTGGGCGAAAAATGCCCCCGCTCCATGGCCCTTTGGTTTTACATAGACTTATATAGGGAAAATCTTTAAAAATCTTCTTTTCTGAAACCACAAAGCCTAGGTCTTTGATATGTGGTATGAAGCTTCATCTAATGGACCTCTACCAAGATTGTTCAAATTATAGCCCTTGGGCCAAAAATGCCCCCGCTCCGGGGTCCTTTGGTTTTACATAGACTTATATAGGGAAAATCTTTAAAAATCTTCTTCTCTGAAACCACAAGACCTAGGTCTTTGATATTTGGTATGAAGCTTCATCCATAGGACCCCTACCAAGATTATCCAAATTATAGTGCTGGGGCCAAAAATGCCCCCGCCCCGGGGCCCTTTGGTTTTACATAGGCTTATACAGGGATAATCTTTAAAAATCTTCTTCTCTGAAACCGCAAGGCCCAGGACTTTGATATTTGGTATGAAGCTTCATCTAATGGACCTCAATCAAGATCTTTCAAATTATAGCCCTTGGGCCAAAAATGCCCCCGCTCCGGGGCCCTTTGGTTTTACATAGACTTATATAGGGAAAACCTTTAAAAATCTTCTTCTCTGAAACCACAAAGCCTAGGTCTTTGATATTTGGTATGAAGCTTCATCTAGTGGACTTCTATCAAGATTGTTCAAATTATAGCCTGGAGACCAAAAATGTCCCCGCTCTGGGGCCCGTTGGTTATACATAGACTTTTATAGGGAAAATCTTTAAAAAGGCCTAGGTCTTTGATATTTGGTGTTGAATTTCATCTTGTGGACCTCTATCAAGATTGTTCAATTTATAGCCCTGGGGCCAAAAATGTCGCCGCCCTGAGAGCCTTTGGTTTTACATAGACTTATAGAGGGAAATCTTTAAAAATCTTATCTGAAACTGCAAGGCCCATGTCTTTGATATTTGGTATGGAGCTTCATCTAGTGGACCTCTACCAAGATTGTTCAAATTATAGCCCTGGGGCCACAAATGTCCCCAGCCCGGGGCCCTTTGGTTTTACATAGACTTATATAGCCCTGATGCAAATTTGGTTTTGCATAGGCTTATGTATGGAATATCTTTAAAAAAATCTTCTTCTCTGAAGCCCCAAGGCCCAGATCCTTGATATTTGGTGTGTAGCTTCATCTAGTGGACCTTTGCTAAGATTGTTCATATTATAGCCTTTGTTGATGTTTGGTATGAAGCTTCTCCTTTAAGACCTCCCTCAGCATTATGCACATTAAAGCCCTGGGGCCAATAATGACCCTCCCTGGGGCCCACTTGTTACACTATGGATCAGGTGAGCGATCCAGGGCCATCATGGCCCTCTTGTGTTTTATATTAGGATCACTTTTTGTCTGTCATCCGTGCGTAAACAATTTCTTCAAACTACATCTCCTCCAAAACCAATGATCGGATTTTGAACAAACTTCACAGGAATGATCCTTAGGTGGTCCCCTTTTTAAAGTTGTTCAAATGGTTCCGGTCTGTTGCACATATAGGTCACAGGAGCCAAAAATAGATTTTTTCACCGAAAACTTAAAAAATCTTCTTCTCTGAAACCGCAAGGCCCAGGTCTTTGATATTTGGTATGAAGCTTCATCTAGTGGACTCCTACCAAGATTGTTCAAATTATAGTGCTGGGGCCAAAAATGCCCCCTCCCCGGGGCCCTTTGGTTTTACATGGGCTTATATAGTAAAATCTTTAAAAATCTTCTCTGAAACCACAAGGCCCAGGATTTATTTTGGTATGAAGCTTCATCTAGTGGACCCCTACCAAGATTGTTCAAATTATAGTGCAGGGGCCAAAAATGCCCCCGCCTTTGGGCCCTTTGGTTTTACATAGGCTTATATAGGGAAAATCTTTAAAAATCTTCTTGTCTGAAACCACAAGGCCCAGGTCTTTGATATTTGGTATGAAGCTTCATCTAGTGAACCCCTACCAAGATTGTTCAAATTATAGTGCTGGGGCCAAAAATGCCCCCACTTGAGGCCCTTTGGTTTTACATTGGCTTATATAGGGAAAATTTTAAAAATCTTCTTCTCTGAAACTGCAAGGCCCAGGTCTTTGATATTTGGTATGAAGCTTCATCTAGTGGACCCCTACCAAGATTGTTCAAATTATAGTGCTGGGGCCAAAAATGCCCCCGCCCAGGGGCCCTTTGGTTTTACATAGACTTATATAGGGAAAATCTTGAAAAATCTTCTTCTCTGAAACCACAAGGCCTAGGTCTTTGATATTTGGTATGAAGCTTCTGCTAGTGGACCTCTACCATGATTGTTCAAATTATAGCCCTGAGCCCAAAAATGCCCCTGCCTCGGGGCCCTTTGGTTTTACATAGACTTATATAGGGAAACTCTTTAAAAATCTTCTTCTGTGTACACAAGGCCTAGGTCTTTGATATTTGGTGTGAAATTTCATCTAGTGGACTTCTATCAAGATTGTTCAAATTATAGCCCTGGGGCCAAAAATGCCCCGTCCCGAGACCCTTTGGTTTTACATCGACTTATATAGGGAAATCTTTAAAAATCTTCTTCTCTTAAACTGCAAGGCCCATGTCTTTGATATTTGGTATGGAGCTTCATCTAGTGAAGCCCCCGCCCATAGGGGCTTAAAGAAATATATGGGCTGCATGATGCTTCCACGCAGAGCTGAATCTGGCCTGCACACTAGTATTGGTAAACCGCTTAGAGGATCTAAGCCTGTCCAGGAACCGCGGTGCGAGGCGGACCGTCCATGCTAATAAACCCTATTGGTTTCATTGGGCGACAGGGCTTGAGATGTCATTTCATCTCATTGTCGGGTAAAAGTCCCACAAAATTGGAAGCAACGTCTCCAAAATCACCTTTACAGTGTTGACGGGGACGTTAAACCTCAAATCAAACAAACAAATCATCTAGTGGACAATTATAGCCTTTGTTGATATTTGGTTTGAAGCTTCACCTTTTTAGACCTCCCTCAACATTATTATATTATAGGTTATATTATAACCTTGGGGTCAATAGTGGCCCTCCCCGGTGCCCACTTGTTACTCTATGGATCAGGTGAGCGATCCAGGGCCATCATGGCCCTCTTGTGTTTTATATTAGGATCACTTTTTGTCCGTCATTCGTGCGTAAACAATTTCTTCAAACAACATCTCCTCCTAAACCACTGATTGGATTTTGACCAAACTTCACAGGAATGATCCTTAGGTGGTCCCCTTTCAAAGTTGTTCAAATGGTTTCAGTCGGTTGCACATCTAGGTCACAGGAGCCAAAAATATATTTTTTTCACCGAAAACTTAAAAAATCTTCTTCTCTCAAACCACAAGGCCAAGGTCTTTGATATTTGGTTTGAAGCGTCATCTAGTGGACCCCTACCAAGATTGTTCAAATTATAGTGATGGGGCCAAAAATGCCCCAGCCCCAAGACCCTTTGGTTTTACATAGGATTATATAAAGAAGATCTTTAAAAATCTTCTTCTCTGAAACCGCAAGGCCTAGGTCTTTGATATCTGGTATGAAGCTTCATCTAGTGGACCCCTACCAAGGTTGTTCAAATTATAGTGCTAGGGCCAAAAATGCCCACGCCCCAGGGCCCTTTGGTTTTACATGGGCTTATATAGAGAAACTCTTTAAAAATCTTCTTCTCTGAAACCGCATGGCCAAGGTCTTTGCTATTTGGTATGAAGCTTCATCTAGTGGACCCCTACCAAGACTGTTCAAATTATAGTGCTGGGGCCAAAAATGCCCCCACCCCCAGGCCCTTTGGTTTTACATGGGCTTATATAGGGAAAATCTTTAAAAATTTCTCTGAAACCACAAGGCCCAGGTCTTTGCTATTTGGTATGAAGCTTCACCTAGTGGACTCCTACCAAGATTGTTCAAATTATAGTGCTGGGGCCAAAAATGCCCCCTTTTGGTTTTACATAAACTTATATAGGGAAAATCTTTAAAAATCTTCTTCTCTAAAACCACAAGGCCCAGGTCTTTGATATTTGGTATGAAGCTTCATCTTGTTGACCTTGACCAAGATTGTTCAAATTATAGCCCTGGGGCCAAAAATCCCCCCCCCCTCCCCTCCGGGGCATTTTGGTTTTACATAGACTCATATACGGAAAATCTTGAAAAATCTTTTTCTCTGAAACTGCCAGGCCCATGTCTTTGATATTTGGTATGGAGCTTCATCTAGTGGACATCTACAAAGATTGTTCATATTATAGCCCTCGGACCACAAATGCCCCTGCCCAGGGGCCCTGTTGTTTTACATAGACTTAAATAGAGATAATCTTTGAAAATCTTTTTATCTGAAACAGCAAGGCCCAGGTCTTTGATATTTTTGTGAAACTTCATCTAGTGGAATTAAATTATAGCCCTGAGGCCAAAAACACCCTAGCCCCGGAGCCATTTGGTTTTACATAGGCTAATGTAGGGAATATCTTTAAAAAAATCTTTTTATTGGAAACAGCAAGGCCCAGGTCTTTGATATTTGGTGTTTAGCTTCATCTAGTGGACCTTTGCCAAGATTGTTCAAATTATAGCCTTTGTTGATATTTGGTATGAAGCTTCACCTATTGAGACCTCCCTCAACATTATGCACATTATAGCCCTGGGTAAATAATGGCCCTCCCCGGGGCCCCCTTGTTATTCTATGGATCAGGTGAGCGATCCAGGGCCATCATGGCCCTCTTGTATAGAGAAAACAGGGGTTTATGGGGGAATACATAGAGAATACCAGGTTGGTGTCTTTTTATATCAAGTTTATCAGGCAAGGCTTCGAGAACGGTTGTAGAATTGCGAGGCTTGCCGAGCAATTCTACATGCGTTCTTGAAGCCAAGCCTGATAAACTTGATATCAAATGACACAAATCTGGTATTCTATTTTATCAGTTTATCCCCTTGTACACTCCTAAATTAGCAATTTACGGTCAGTCCTCAGTGCGTCCAACCATTCTGGTGGCCAATATATTTAGTATCAGCTGACCATGTTTTTCCTATGAAATTTTTTTTTTCAAGTAATTTTGCCATTTTTCCCAGTTACAATAACATTTTTGTCATGTTTCCAGTAGTCTGGTTCATTCATAAAAGTACAATGTCATGTTGATGTGATAAAGCTCACTTGTCCTGAGATAGCATATCTTTATCAGGTCAGTGCGTTACAATGCAATATATAAAGGTGGACTGATAAATTATTTTCCTTATATCTGCTCCATGACAGGTTGTGAATACTTGTAAGAACTGTCACAATGAGGCAGTTCTGTTGAGGCAGTTCAATCGTGCACCCACAACCTATGTTTGGAGTAAAAATAAGTAAAGTATCACAAATTTTCATCAGAAAAAATATGTGTTCAAGAGATATGATAGAATGCACTATGTGACAAGGAAGTGTTATCATAATGCTTTTCTGATAAAGATGGACAGCTTGATGATATGGGTTTATTACAGAACATACTGCATTTTTAACCCTTATCTTGCTGTTCATGACAACCCCTATCTTTGCAAACTGTGTAGATCCAGATCAAATGGCTTCTGAAGAAGCCATTTGATCAGGATCTACTCTGTTTGTCATTCAGTTTGTGAATTTGAACAAACTCATTATATCATGTAATCTGATTGGGTGAAAATCAAAAAATGGGTGTGGCTAAGTTAAATATTCAGTAAGATAAGGGTTAACCCTTGTCCTGCTGAGCCTGGATATGCCTTATCTTTGAAACAATGTAGATCCAGATCAGATGGCTTCTGAAGAAGCCATCTGATCAGGATCTTCATTGTTTGCCATCCAATTTATGGATTTGTAACAATAATTTGCATCAAGTAATCTGATTGGCTGATAATCATTAGTGGGTGTGACATATTTAAATATTCAGCAAGATAAGGGTTAAGTACCAAAATTGGACACGTTTGGTGAGCCTGGCACCTGCCTCTGCACTTTGTAGAAGGACATTCTAGGATTTGTGTTTATGATTAGAATGAAATGTCTAAAGGCACTGTAGCTTTACCCCTTTTCTTGCTGAATATTCAGTTTAACCACACCCATTTCTGACTTAGAACCAATCAGATTACTTGATGCAATTTATTCTTACAAAGCCATAAACTTAATGTCAAACAGTGTAGATCCTGATCAGATGGCTTCTTCAGAAGCCATCTGATCTGGATCTACACTGTTTCCAAAGATAGGGGTTGTCGTAAAACAGCATGATAAGAGTTATTATGGCAAATACGGAACGCAGTATTGTGAATTATAGAATAGTGTACTTTGAAATATTGTTACATTCTCTTTACCCATCTCCATATGACCTTAGTTGTTGATGGGATGTAAAACTCATACACACACAATACAACCTCTTTATGGGTCCACAGTCATAACCGTGTCAGTTAAACAAAAATATTATATCCAAACAAAAAAGTATAGATTATATAGAGAAATGGTCAGTTTACTGTATAATCTATAGAGGATATTACATGAGTGGTCTTTTCATATGATATTATGAAATGAGCCTTTGGTGAGTTTATCATATGACCACATTAAATAGGATTTTATCACCTTTGAATTTGACAAAAACATGTATTTCCACAAAAAATGCATTGTTGACATGGACGTTGTTATGACAACTTAATCCCGTCAAAGTGTTATTATATGTGTGGCCCTATGATTTTTTATTACACGGCATTATCCACTGCTTATCAACCATGTCATATGATAAATATATTTTAGGGATCCATCTTTAAACCATGTTATTAATTGACTATCCTATATTACACAAGGCCAACCAATATTCAAAAATCATAAATCATGTTTTTAATTGCGTCAATTAATAAAATTGTCATTAATAACAGGTCATTAGTTACAGGTCCTCGGTCAGTGCCAAGGTCCTCGGTCAGCTGTATTGGCCTCGGCCTTCGGCCTCGTGCCAATACAGCAGACCTCGGACTTGTAACTGGGCCAATATGAAATTACTTGATTAATAACATTATATTATGTCCAAAACCGTGTTATAAACAGTGTGTTAAAGAGGTTGTGTGACTGGTGTATTCGCCTTCACAGCAGTAATAGGCCTTTAACCCTGTACTGATATTGGTAATTTATTTTCTACATTATTTACAGAAACTTCTGAAAACAGATGCCAAGTTAGCCGATTTTGTAAAAAATCCATCATTGCAAAGAACAGAGAAAAAAGGTACTCATTTAACCCTTGAAGTGCCAGTCATGACCAGTAGCAGGCAGCATTTACCCATTGTATACTAGTGGACTCTTCCATTGCTATATGCTGGACAAGTCCATTTGTCATATAAGGGGTGTCATGCCTATTTTATTAGCTCACCTGTCACGTAGTGACGAGGTGAGCTTTTGTGATCACTTTTTGTCTGTCGTGCATGCGTCCATCTGTGCGTCCGTAAACTTCAAGCAACATCCCCTCCTAAACCACTGATTTCGACCAAACTTCACAGGAATGATCCTTAGCTGGTCCCCTTTCATATTTGTTCAAATGGTTCTGGTCCATTGCACATCTAGATCACAGGAGACAAAAATAGATTTATTTCACTGAAAAATTAAAAAATCTTCTGAAACCACAAGGCCCAGGCCTTTGATATTTGGTATGAAGCTTCATCTATTGGACCTCTACCAAGATTGTTCAAATTATAGCCCTGGTGCCAAAAATGCCTAACTTGCCGGGGCCCATCAGCTTCAGTCAAGAACACTGTGGCTGTTTTTAGAAAAACTTTTTCATTGTACTAGCTAGCACCTAGATTTATCGATTGATTTTTATGTTACTTCACACAAATGTTAGTTATGATAATATTCTCAAGCAAGATCAACATTCAGGATTATGGGCTGAAGGTCAAGGTCACTGTAGCTAGGCTTATGGATCGATTTTGCTCAAATGAACATGGTAGCCACCAGAGCTAAAAATATCCCAACCCTAAAATGACCTAGCCAGAAACAGCTAGATTGATTTTGATAGAATTTCCCAGAAATGTTCCTTGGGACACTGTCAATCAAATTGCTCAAACCCTCCACTCCACCTTACTATATTACCTACCATTTCATTTCATTTGTACAGTATGGATCAGGTGAGCCATCCAGGGCCATCATGGCTCTCTTGTTGTTTTTATTCTATTTTTGCCGGAAAATTCTGTAAGCAAATAGTGCAGGCCCTGATCAGACGCCGTGTTCTGCTGCGTCTGATCTGGGCCTGCACTGTTTGTCAAGGTACCCCTTTAGGGGTGTCCCACATGCAATGGGTTAGAATATAAGAATCTTATATGGGTGTGAGGGGTGGATTGAAAAATCCGTCCCGAGGGACACTGTCCGGCATCACGAGGCTTGCCGAGTGATGCCGGACAGTGATCACGAGGGACGGATTTTTCTATCCATCCCTCACACCCATATTGGATTCTTTTTCTTGCATACCTTCCATTTCTATTGCGAATTTTTAATGCTGCTGTCAATTCGGTTACCGACGTCCGCCATTTTGTGATGACACAACAGGAATGTTTAGTGACGTCACGCATGACGACGCCGCGCATGAAGTTGTAATCAACCAGTGCATTTGTCAAACACGCGACTATATTCGATTTGGGGTCGGAACACCAGGGTCAGAACATAAATTTCTATCCCAGGGTAAAATCACGGATTTCCTTGTCTGGTGTGCAAGAAATTATTTTTCAGAGAAAAAAACGCTTGACATTTCTTGTGAATCATTTTCATTGCTCCAGATGAGGAGGCGTAACAAGGATAATTAACCCTTATCTTGCTGAATATTCATTTAAGCCACACCCATTTCTGTCTATTAACCAATCAAATTACTTGATGTAATTTATTGCTACAAATCCATAAATTGAATGCCAAACAGTGTAGATCCTGATCAGATGGCTTCTTCAGAAGCCACCTGATCTGGATCTACACTGTTTGCAAAGATAGGGGTTGTCATGAACAGCAAGATAAGGGTTAAGGGATAGTTTTTCTTATTTTATCTTCATAGCATCATATGTTGTGGGTACTTGGTAGAATCGCCTCATCTAGGCAGTTTTAACAAGTACCCACAACATATACCGTAAGTTTGGGCACATTGAGGACTTGCTGGAATTCTCCTAGAATTTTAACAAATTTGTTTCCCCACTCCTACAAGGAGTCTGGCAACTGCCCATAGGGGCTTGAAGAAATATATGGACTGCATGATGCTTCCACGCAGAGCTGAATCCAGCCCGCACACTAGTACTGGTAAACCGCTAAGAGGATCTAAGCCTGTCCAGGAACCGCGGTGCGAGGTGGATTGTCCATGCTAATAAACCCTATTGGTTTCATTGGGCAACAGGGCTTGAGATGTCATTTCATCTCAATGTCGGGTAAAAGTCCCACAAAATTGGAAGCGACGTTTCCAAAATGACCTTTACTGTGTTGACGGGGACATTAAACCTCAAATCAACCAACCAACCTACAAGGAGTCCAAAAGGTGCAGATGGAATGGCAAACAGTGTAGACCCTGATCAGACTGCTCCTTTAGGCCTATCTGTCCCAATACTTAGTATCATTAAGGTACTTATGACACGAAATTAAGAAAATTATTTCTTAAATATCTTTGTTACACCTCCTTATCTGGAACTTTGGTCTGCCAAGCGAAAACGCCCCCGCCCATTGTCAATCCAAATGACATTCAAACAATTAGAGCTCTTACGAAATCGTAATTTGGTCCCCGCCCATCGGGGCTTGAAGAAATAGATGGGCTGCAAGAGCTGAAACCGACTGCACATGAGTACTGGTAAACAGCTTAGAGGATCTAAGCTTCCCCAGGCAAAGTGGTGCGAGTCCATGCTCATAAACCCTATTGGTTTCATTATCCAACAGGGCTTGAGATGTCATTTCATCTCAATGTTGGGTAAAAGTTCCATAAAATTGGAAGCAATGTCTCCAAAATGACATACACAGTGTTGATGGGGACCTTATACAAACCGGAAATCAAACAAACAAACTGCCAAGCAAAAATGAAAAAAAAAAAAAAATAAATTTGTTGTCTTTGCAATTGGGCTTGATGAATTAAAAGTTAAATTGGGCAAGCTCTCAGGGAATTAGAATTTTCATAAGGGGCAGTGTATGGGTAGAAGAGGGCCTTCATTGCCTAATGGTTTAGAATTTGGACTACAATTGGACTCCCACCGATATGGGTTTAAGCCTTGTTTATCTGGAGCTATGATTATTTCATATGGAATTTAACAAAACCTGTTGAATGATTGTTTCATTTACCTTTTAAGTCTTTTAAAAATATTCTGTCAATATCAGTTCCATATACAGTGGAACATGGATGGCTCGAACACCGATGGCTCGTTTACCATGGCTGAATCGAACCCGTTCTTGAGTCCCTAGGGAATTTCTGTACCTAAGAAATAGGGAGGGCAAAAATTAGGATATTTTTGTCTTTTATCTTGCAAATGTATGCTGTGTGTACTCATTAGAATCGCCCCGATGAGGCGATTCTAATGAGTACATACAGCATACATTTTTCATTATAGAACACAGAAAAAGATGTCCTAAAGTATGTAGTTATGCCTCTTTGCATTAGCCCTCAGTGGCTCGAACTACCCCTGTCTCGAACAGATTTTCATGGTCCCTAAGGTGTTCGAGCCATTGGAGTTTGACTGTAAAATGGCCTCTTACAGTACTGAATCTTATAATAAGAGTAAATATTAACCTTCTCAGGGTATTTACAGAAAACCCTATAGTAAACTTCATTGTGCTCATACCTCAGTGAATTCACTCACTAACAATCAAGTCACATGATCATTAACCCATTTTCAACCAAATGGAATCTTCCACCTTATAAATAGCAGGAGTCCATTTTGAAATTTAGGGTTGTCAGGTTATGTTTTCTTCAAAATTTATTTGGAAAATGACTGATTGTTTAGCAAACAGTGTAGGCCCTGATCAGACGCTGCATTCTGCTGCGTCTGATCTGGGCCTGCACTGCTTGCCAGGGTACCCGTTTTGGAGTTTCGGTACAAAATGGGTTTAAAACATGATTTCTCCCATATGATTGGATGACTGTGACATTATGACGTCAACTGTTCTCTTCTGCTATTAATAGGAAAACTGTACTCTTCTTTCAGTTTTAGCCCTAAAACCTGAAATAATAATAATTTATATACATGTAAAATGTTCAATGTTTATATATATATATATAAACAGTAAAATTCCGCTATTAAGAGCACCTAAATTTTAGACCAAATCTGCTTTTAAAAGCTTATTGAGAATGTTTAAGTTATTCTTTCTCCTAGTGCCTCCTATTAAGAGACCACCTTTAGGGCTGTTCAAAAGTAGACCACTTTTTATTAACAGGCCACCTTTAGGGCTGTTCAAAAGTCGTCTTTAAGATCACTTTTTACAGTCCCAAAGGTGGTCTTTACTGTACATATGTAGTAAAGGTAATGTGTTTAATGTTAATTGAACTGTGAACAGTGTCGGTGTGATCCAATATTGTTCATACATTTACTTCAATGAACATAAAAAAATATTTCATTTGTTTCTTAAGTTTGTAAAAATCTTTGTTGCTCTGTTTTCAGCTATACTACAGAATGTTGTGCAGAATCAAAAATATTCTGAAATCACAGCTAACTTCTTCAGTAAGTATAGTGAAGCTTGTATACCATTTGTTGCTGTAAAAATCTCAACTAAAAGTTGGAGCAAAAAGTTATTTCAGTGACCTAAACACGGATGGCTCATTTACGTTTGTTCTTGAGCTTAACAACAGTATGGACTTGAGCTTAACAGTAGTATTAACTACTGCACCACAGCAGTATGAACATGAGCTTAACAGCAGTATGAACTACCACATCATAACAGTATGAACTTGAGCTTAACAGCAGTATGAACTACCACACCACAACAGTATGGACTTGAGCTTAACAGTAGTATTAACTACTGCACCACAGCAGTATGAACATGAGCTTAACAGCAGTATGACCTACCACACCACAACAGTATGAACTTGAGCTTAACAGCAGTATGAACTACCACACCACAACAGTATGAGCTTGAGCTTAACAGCAGTATGACCTACCACACCACAACAGTATGAGCTTGAGCTTAACAGCAGTATGACCTACCACACCACAACAGTATGAACTTGAGCTTAGCAGCAGTATGAACTACCACACCACAACAGTATGAACTTGAGCTTAACAGCAGTATGAACTACCACACCACAACAGTATGAACTTGAGCTTAACAGCAGTATGAACTACCACACCACAACAGTATGAACATGAGCTTAACAGCAGTATGAACTACCACACCACAACAGTATGAACATGAGCTTAACAGCAGAATGAACTACCACACCACAACAGTTTGAACTTGAGGTTAACAGCAATATGAACTATCACACCACAACAGTATGATCTTGAGCTTAACAGCAGTATGAACTACCACACCACAACAGTATGAATTTGAGCTTAACAGCAGTATGAACTACCACACCACAACAGTATGAACTTGAGCTTAACAGCAGTATGAACTGCCACACTACAGCAGTATGAACATGAGCTTAACAGCAGTATGAACTACCACACCACAACAGTATGAACTTGAGCTTAACAGCAGTATGAACTACCACACCACAACAGTATGAACTTGAGCTTAACAGCAGTATGAACTACCACACCACAACAGTATGAACTTGAGCTTAACAGCAGTATGAACTACCACACCACAACAGTATGAACTTGAGCTTAACAGCAGTATGAACTACCACACCACAACAGTATGAACTTGAGCTTAACAGCAGTATGAACTACCACACCACAACAGTATGAACTTGAGCTTAACAGCAGTATGAACTACCACACCACATCAGTATGAACTTGAGCTTAACAGCAGTATGAACTACCACACCATAGCAGCATAAACTTGAGCTCAACAGAAACCCTAAAATGGGTCATTGACAAACTTTCCAGGCCCAGAATCATCATCATTATCAACAGATTTTTGATTAACGTGCAGGAACAGGGGCAATGTCCACATAACTGGGCCCCCTTCAAGGTAGCTAGCTTGCTGCACGCATGGCTGATCTTACATCAGATCTCCATGCGGATTGATAGCACAGAGCTTCCATTTTCTGCAATCTCTTTCTGTCAACTGCTTCCAGGTCATCTTGGGCCTTCCAGGCCCCCGCTTTCCACCTACCTGTATGTCACAGGCAGTCTTGACTGCACCGTTGGAGCATTCCACATGTCCATGCCAGTGAAGCCTTCTCTCTTTCAGGATGAGGTCCTGGTCCTCAATGCCAAGACGCTCAAGTAACTGGACCTGATAGTGACAGCATCCTGTGGCTTGACATTGCAGATCTGTCTGATCGTTGCTCTGTCATTCCACTGAAGATGTTTGTGGTTTGGCTTTGTTAATGGTCATGTCGCACTGGCATGAAGAATTGCGCTCCGCACACAAGAGCTGTACACACGGCCACGAGAGGTGGAGGAACGAGAGAACGGGTAGCAGCTCCTTGAATTTCTTCCAGGCTATTTTCACACGTGATGTGGTTGAAAGGTCGCAACCACCCACTGCAGAGAGCATTTCACCTAGGTAGCAAAAGCAAGCTACAACCTCCAGCATGTCGGTTCCGACTTGGACTTCCCTTTGTTGTCTGCCTTCTAAGGGGCGTGCAGTTCCATGGGACCGTGTACATCTGTAATCAGGGTCCTCTATCAAGCGCTTGAGCCCACTGCATTTCTTGTGCACCCAGAACTTTCAGCCATTACAAAGATACTGTTGCTGCCCACTCCAGTGTGGCATACAGCACATTGGAACTGGCCTGTACTCTGCAGGAGGTCCAGACCTGTACCACAGTTCATGATCTTTGTCTTTCCTGCATTCACTCTCAGCCCTTTTGCCTCCATTGCATCTTTCCAAGTTAAGAGCCTCCTGACACATTCCTCAAGGGATTCAGGTATGATGACAAGATCATTAGCATACAGGTTCTCTTAGGGGACTCCAGAGCGGCACTTGCATGACAAGGATTCAAACACAGTGGGTTGAGAACAGAGCCTTGATGAACACACACCTTCACCTCGAATTCTTCACTGTAACCATCACCAACAAGGACACCGCTCCGAGCATTAGCATACATCCCTTGGACCAGTCGCACAATCCACTTGTCCCAGAAGTTCAACCTTTCCTTAAATTTCTAAAATTACTGAACATGACACCGCTAAATTTGAAATGGATGCCTGCTATATACAGTAAAATAGCAAGAAGGGCAGTTATCAGTTTCTGGCAAAAAATGTACACTGTACTGGTTAACCGCTTACATATAAGCCTGCCCTGGAAAAGTGTGGATAGGCAAACTGAATGGCTCAAAAATGACCTAAATAGTGTTGACTGGGATGTTAAACACCAATACAATTAAACAAGACAAAACAGTAAAATAGCTCTGTTAAGACTAAAATAGCTCTATTAAGACCAACTTTGGGGCCGATCAAAAGTGTTCTTTTTTGAACAGTGCCAAAGGAGGTTTCTTACCGGAAGACTGTGGGCATAGAAATACAAAGAACAAAATGACTGAAGCCTATTAGTTGTTTTAGCTCGTCTAAATAGGGGAATTAACATTTTCGTCAGAAAGCTATTACCACGCCTATGTGTAAATCCTTAGTCAAACAATATCATGACACCTTTTCGTAAAAGAAACTTATGTTCATACCTGTATATGTACACAGGGTAATTTATTACTGTTTGTCTTAGCCACAACATTAACCCTTATCTTGCTGAATATTCATTTAAGCCACACCCATTTCTGTCTATCAACCAATCAAATTACTTGATGTAATTTATTGCTACAAATTCATAAACTGAATGCCAAACAGTGTAGATCCTGATCAGATGGCTTCTTCAGAAGCCATCTGATCTGGATCTACACTGTTTGCAAAGATAGGGGATGTCGTGAACAGCATGATAAGGGTTAACCGTTAAACTGTTCTGGTTGGTCAGATTTATGTGTTATTTACTTGTCCGGTGATTGATTTCATGGAGGACTCCATTCACTGTATAACTTGTAAGATGTCCTTAGGGTTTTGAATTGGATAGCATTCTTTACAGTTGATAGTGTACTGTTTCATTATATAGACATGTGTTTTATTATTTTCAGATGCCTTAGTTGAGAATGGGCGACTAGCAAGGGCAGGCAATGTGATAAAATCATTTGGAAGGATTATGAGTGCACACAGGGGAGAAGTACTATGTACTGTCACTACTGCATCGGTAGGTGAAATCTGCCATCTTATATGGGAAACCCCAAAACAGGACACAGGAAAACAGTGCAGACCCAAATCCGGGGCACGTGAAAACAGTGCAGACCCAGATCAGATGCCGCATTCTGCGGCATCTGATCTGGGTCTCCACTGTTTCAATTTTCTCAATAAATCTCTAAAAATAACAACCTGACACCCCTGATTTTGGAAATAGACTCCTGCTGTATATAATGAAGATTCTGGTTATGCTATGGTACCTAGTGGCTCAGTTAAAAATATGTTTTATTGATAATCAGGAGGATGTGGTTCACTGCTTAATTGGTAATCAGGAGGATGTCGTTCAATCCTTGATTGGTAATTAGGAAGATGTGGGTTCAATCCTTTATTGGTAATCAGGAGAATGTGAATTCAATCCTAGATTGGTAATCAGGAAGATGTGGGTTCAATCCTTTATTGGTAATCAGGAGGATGTGGGGTTCAATCCTTGATTGGTAATCAGGAAGATGTGGGTTCAATCTTTTATTGGTAATCAGGAGGATGTGGGGTTCATTCCTTGATTGGTAATCAGGAAGATGTGGGTTCAATCCTTTATTGGTAATCAGGAGGATGTGAATTCAATCCTTGATTGGTAATCTGGAGGATGTGGGCTCAAGCCTTTATTGGTAATCAGGAAGATGTGAATTCAATCCTTGATTGGTAATCAGGAAGATGTGGGGTTCAAGCCTTTATTGGTAATCAGGAGAATGTGAATTCAATCCTAGATTGGTAATCAGGAAGATGTGGGTTCAATCCTTTATTGGTAATCAGGAGGATGTGGGGTTCAATCCTTGATTGGTAATCAGGAAGATGTGGGTTCAATCCTTTATTGGTAATCTGGAGGGTGTGGGGTTCAATCCTTGATTGGTAATCAGGAAGATGTGGGTTCAATCCTTTATTGGTAATCAGGAGGATGTGAATTCAATCCTTGATTGGTAATCAGGAAGATGTGGGTTCAATCCTTGATTGGTAATCAGAAAGATGTGGGTTCCAGTCTTGATTGGTAATCAGGAGGATGCGGGTTCAGTCCTTGATTGGTAATGAGGAGGATGTGGGTTCAATCCTTGATTGGTAATGAAGAGGATGTGGGTTCAATCCTTGATTGGTAATCAGGAAGATGTGGGTTCAATCCTTGATTGGTAATCAGGAGGATGTGGGTTCAATCCTTGATTGGTAATCAGGAAGATGTGGGTTCCATCCTTGATTGATAATCAGGAGGATGTGGGTTCAATCCTTGATTGGTAATCAGGAAGATGTGGGTTCAATCCTTGATTGGTAACTAGGAGGATGTGGGTTCAATCCTTGATTGGTAATCAGGAAGATGTGGGTTCCATCCTTGATTGATAATCAGGAGGATGTGGGTTCAATCCTTTATTGCTAATCAGGAGGATGGTTCTATTCTTGATAGGTAATCGGGAGGATGTGATTCAGTCCATGAGGTCATCAGCATTATTTCATGGAGATTGATCCTGAGAAAAATACCTGTGCTCATGCTCACCCTTCTCCTAAATCAAGAAGAGCAGTTGTCGGTTACTGGTAAAAATTTTTTGTGTTGTACTGGTTAATGGCCTACCAGATCTAAGCTTACCAGATAAAATGGTTGTTGACTGGCTCAACATGATCATAGCAATATTGACTGGGTTGTTAAGCTTAAAAACCACAAGTATCCTTAGAAATCACCGAAGTTGGTTGGACACATCTCTGGGTTTGATTTTGTTTGTTTGTATTGAAGTTTAACTGCCCAGTCAACACAATTTATGTCATATCTAGCTGGTCAATTTGCCTATCCACACGTTTCCTTGGCTGGCTTATACATGAGCACATTACCAGAAACTGACAACTGCCCTTCTTGAAACAGCTGAAGGAAGAGAATGACCATAGAAAAGATTTCATGATCAAGCTCCATGAAAGAACGTTGCAGATCCCAGCAGGTATTGAACCTGTGTCCTACTGATCACCAGTCAGACCTGCATCCGACTGAGCAGCTGAGGATGCCTGGGAGTGATTAATTTACTTTTCCCATTTAGAAAGGGATTTAGATACCAAAAGATTTCTTTGTGGTATCTAAGGAATCTTACCAGCCCTTTATGTATGGTGGCAAAAACTTTTCCTCTTGTCAGTGTATCAATTAATCTATTTCTCTTGGATATAAGTTACTCTCTTTATGCCCTGCCAGTTAACCCTTTTTGTACCAAATGGAATCTTCCTCCTTATATATAGCAGGAGTCCATTTAAAAAATTTTGGTCATCATTTTAGCAAACAGTGGAGGCCCAGATCAGATGCCGCATTCTGCAGCATCTGATCTTGGCCTGCACTGTTTGCCAGGGTACCCGTTTTGGGGTTTCTGGTACTAAATGGGTTAAAGAATGGTGGGAATGGCATATAGTGATGCATCTGTCCGTCTCCCCCTGCATCCAAGATGGCATTAGCAATTTGTGTTAAAGTTTTACATAAGTGCCACAACTACAAGGCGGGGGCATCCCTGTCCCTTGGACACATCTATAGCTATCTATGAACTCACATTTAATCCTTCTGAAGTTTGAACATGGATTCTTGTAACATTCAAGTTAGTATTAACAGGATAGTGACAGGCCTCCTTTGGTATAGGGGTTGTTAAGAGGGCTGACTCTTAAATATTAGATCTCTAACTGCTGTAGGATTGAGCCTAGCTGGGATCACATTTGAGCCGCAAAGTCCTGCAGCAGAAGGTCAGATGTTTTTCTCCGGGTACTCTGCTTTTTCCCACCTCTGATTAACAATCTCCTTGATATATGTGAATGATATTAAAATGGCTGTAAAACCAAAGAAGTGTGTTATAAAGAGGTTACAGTGTATTTTATTATTTTAACTTCAGGCCCTAGATGCTGGAAGCCAGAAGGACCTGAAAGCAGCCCTGCAGGGATTTGTTAAGTCAGGACAAACATTACAAATTGAAATGAAGGTAAATCTGTTTTGATACACAATATGTCTGACACACTGAGGCGGGTGCCTCGATGATCCGTGACCTTGCAGCTGCAATCATCCGTGATGGGAAGGTACCCTCTGACTGGGAACAGAGTTTCATTGTCTGTCTCTACAAGGGCAAGGGCGATGCATTGGAACGGGGCAACTACCGTGGTCTCAAGCTGACAGAACAGGTCATGAAAGTCCTGGAGAGGATTGTGGATGGCCTCATTAGGCAGTTGGTGTCCATCGACGATTCCCAGTTTGGCTTCGTCCCAGGAAGAGGCACAACAGATGCAATTTTTGTTGTCCGACAGCTGCAAGAGAAGTATCTGGCGGCCAACAAGAGACTCTACATGGCTTTTGTAGACCTGGAGAAGGCATTTGATCGAGTGCCTCGGAAAGTCATCTGGTGGGCACTAAGAAAACTTGGAGTGGACGAGTGGATTGTGAAACTGGTCCAAGGGATGTACGCAAATGCTCGGAGCCGTGTCCGCGTCGGTGATGGTTACAGTGAAGAATTCGAGGTGAAGGTGGGTGTTCATCAAGGCTCTGTTCTCAGCCCACTGCTTTTCATCATTGTGCTTGAAGCCTTGTCATGCGAGTTCCGCTCTGGAGTCCCCTGGGAGGACCTGTATGCTGATGACCTTGTCATCATAGCTGAATCCCTTGAGGAATGTGTCAGGAGGCTCTTAACTTGGAAAGAGGCAATGGAGGCGAAAGGGCTGAGAGTGAATGCAGGAAAGACAAAGATCATGATCTGTGGTACAGGTCTGGACCTCTTGCAGAGTACAGGCCAGTTCCCATGCGCTGTATGTCGCACTGGAGTTGGCAGCAACAGTATCTTTTGTAATGGCTGCAAGTTCTGGGTGCACAAGAAATGCAGTGGGCTCAAACGCTTGATAGAGGACCCTGAGTACAGGTGTACACGGTGCCAAGGAACTGCACGCCCCTTAGATGGCAGACCACAGAGGGAAGTTCAAGTCGGATCAGACAAGCTGGAGGTTGTAGCTTCCTTCTGCTACCTAGGTGATATGCTCTCTGCAGGGGGTGGTTGCGACCTTTCAACTACATCACGTGTGAAAACAGCCTGGAAGAAATTCAAGGAGTTGCTACCAGTTCTCTCTTCCCGCCACCTCTCGTTCAAGACACGTGGCCGTGTGTATAGCTCTTGTGTGCGGAGCGCAATGCTCCATGCCAGTGAGACATGGCCATTGACAAAGCCAAACCTCCAACGTCTGCAGCGAAATGACAGGGCAATGATCAGACAGATCTGCAATGTCAAGCCACAGGACACTGTCACCATCAGGTCCAGTGAGTTACTGGAGCGTCTTGGCATTGAGGACCTGGACCTCATCCTGAAAGAGAGAAGACTTCGCTGGTATGGACATGTGGAACGCTCCAACGGTGCAATCAAGACTGCCTGTGACATACAGGTAAGTGGAAAGCGGGGGCCAGGAAGGCCCAAGATGACCTGGAAGCAGCTAACAGAAAGAGATTGCAGAGAATGGAAGCTCTCTGCTATCGATCCTCATGATAGACAAGCCTGGAGATCTGGTGTAAGATCTGCCATGCGTGCAGCAAGCCAGCTACCTGGAAGGGGGCCCACTTATGTGGACGTTGCCCCTGTACCTGCACGTTAATCAAAAATCCGTTGATGATGATGATGATGAGGCCTTTTGGCAGGATTTTTCATTTTAATATCTCACTCTTGACAGTTTGAAAGCTGTAGACAGCTCATGTGAATAGCCAGGACTCTGATCAGCATATTAACAGATAAGCTATTAAAGTAGTTTGTGATAATTTAAGGATAGTTTTTGTCAATTCAATGGAGAAATAAGGAAAACTATCCTTCAATTATCACAAAACACTAATCATATCTGTTGTTATGCTGATCAGACTTTGCAGATGCACAGGCTGATATGAGGCTTTGCTGGTGGCAAAGCACCTGGAATAGGTTTGCACTGGCTCATACATTATTTTTTCCCCGTTTTTTTTTTTTTTTTTTTTTTCAGGGAAAATAAAAAGATTGATGTTTCCTGTGATTATTCTTCTTGAATGCCTGATTTTCTCTGAAAAAAAAATGCAATGTTGACAGCTGAACAATTTTGCCAAATGAAATGTCTGCTGAATGTACGAAGTGATTGAAAGGTTAAGTTAGATAGGAGGTGTGATTGGTATCTGCATTGAAAACCTGTGGTGTATAAATGCTTGGTGTCAGCAGCAAAAACATGAATTGGCTAGCTGTGTTATAAAACTTTCTACAATTACAGTAGAATTCTGCCATTAAGATCAGCCAAAATTTAGACTTATATTTAAAAACCTTTCTTGTTTTCTACACCCAGGGTCCTCTAGGAAGAGGCCACCTTCGGGATAGTTTAGAAATGGTCTTAAAGACCACTTACTTTTGAATTGTCCAAAAGGTGGTCTTAATATAGGAATTTTGCCATACATCTTACAGTCTCACGTGTAGGGAAGAATATAAAAGAGCTTTTCACTGTCCATGTCAGAAGCATCATCAGTGCCCATACAATAACCAATTGAATACCCTTAGTTGTTGCTTGACATAAATCTCATACTTGTAAAATTCCTTATATGTGTTCCTTTGGCCGATTCAAGAAGGGCAGTTGTCAGTTTCTGGTTAAAGAATTTTCAATATACTGGTCATGCGCCTATGTATTAGCCTGCCCAAGAAAAGTGTAGTTAAGTATATTGACCAGCTTGATATAACCTAATAGTGTTTACTGGACCATTATCATCCAAGCTAACAAACAAAAGGCTGATTTGAGTCTTTCCCCCCACATGTTGATAAACTCATTTTAGCTTGACATGACACATATTGCTGCCCTCGGTAGGTTAGTCGTCTGCACATCTGACTGGTGATCAGGAGGACACAGGTTCGATACCTGCAGGGATCGGCAACATTCTTCCGTGGAGATTGATCATTAAATCTTTTCTACAGTCATTGTCTCCCTTCTGCTGATTCAAGAAGGGCAGCTGTCGGTTTTTGGCGGAAGAATATGCACTGTACTGGTTAACCGCTTACATATACGCCTGCCCAGCAAAAGTCTGTATAGGTACCGGTATACTGACCAGCTCAAAAATGACCTTAATAGTGTTGACTGGGCCGTTAAACTCAATACAAACAAACAAACATGACACATATTTCTGAGCCATGTCATGAGATAATGTGGTTTCGCAAATTTGGAATAACAAAGGCGCAGACCAGCATGTACATCAGGCAAGTCTGATCTGCACCTCAGTGTTCACTGCTTGGATAATGAAAAGCAGATACCTCTTGTTTCTACATATAAAATTTCAAGACCCATCGATGAGCAGACCAGTTCATGGTTTTCCAGAAACAAGCTGTTCTAAACAAATGATGTCATTAGTTATGTAGCTTTGAAACATTGATAATTGATAATGACATAAACACTATAAATATTTTTGCTGAAAAAAGTGAGAGTAGCTTTTGCAAATGCAAAAGCTACTCTCATTTTTTTCAGCGAAAATACCCCGAGTATTACAAATTGTTCTTGCTAGAAGCGTTTAGCTATTCATCCACTAACAAGCTCGTTGAGCTAAAGATGCTTTGAACAACTGGACCGTTAGCTTAATGAGCTCGTTAGTGGTTAAAGTGTTAACTGTTCTTGTGAGTACAATATCTAGTAGAAGCCTCCGTGGTGTAGTGGTTACGCTACTCGCCTTGTAAACCAGGGAGCGCAGGATCGATCATGGGCTTCTCCAGACTTCCGGATGAGTCTTTAAACCAAGGTCCCGTCTCCGTATGACCTTAGCTGTTGGTGGGACACAAAACTCAAACACTCACACAATATCTAGTACAGTGGCAGTTTTGCTGAAAAAATATGAGTAGCTGCTGCTTACATTTTGTCAGCAAAAATATTAGCATATTTGCCATATAAAATGATTGAAGTTTTAACGATATGTTAACTAATGATGATTGTTTTGAATAACCAGCCCCTGTTCGCAAACTCGGAAGATAGGTTTTCTCCTGACAGACTCACATGTATTGTCTTAATTTCAGGTTGATCCTAGTATTATGGGAGGTATGGTAGTGAACATTGGGGACAAGTATGTAGACATGTCTACTGCTAGCAAGATCAGGAAATACACTCAGATCATTCAGCAAGGACTTTAACAGTTATGGGACTTAATTCACAAATTACAGTACTGTTACGAAGCTGAAATACTTTGACAGATGTGTGCTAGTGTTTCTAATAGTTATCAGAAAAGGTCCCTAGAGCTCCAGTGACAAAGAGAGTTTTAGAACACTTTTTTTTCTGATTTCTCGGTAACTGTTTATATCTTTGGTATCTGACCTTATATGTACCATTAGATGATCTTGCATAAAAAATGTAAAGTTGTTGCGAATTCTATATTATTTTGGTTCTGTTTACTTTCAAAGTCGCTGGACCTTCAAGGTAAAAAGAGCTGCTCATTTCAAGTTTTTCATATCATTAAGGCTGTGCATTCTGGGTATTTTTTGTTCAGCAGACGACATTTTTGAATATTTTTCTAATTTTCCCAGAAAACAGAACTTGACATCTCATGCAAATTGTCTACAGGATTTGACATCTCATGCAAATTAGGAGACAATTTGCATGAGATGTCAAGTCTTGTTGTCTGGGACAAATAAGAAGAATATCAACAATTTTTCATCTGCTGAATTAGCCTACAGAGTGGTAAAGATGAAGCTAAACATGTAAGTTTGCTGACATTAAGAGTGTCTCCTTGAGCTTTTCCTTCCTACAAAGTGTTTGTAATGAGCAACCACAAGTTTTATTGTGTTAGAGAAATAAAAAAAATGTTCAAAATGTCACAATATTTTTTCTGGAGCTCTGGGCTACTAAGTATGATATTGAAGAACATTTTATTTGACCAAAAGTTACAGAAAAATAAAAATCTAAAAAACTAATATGTTGTTTAACTTTTATTTGAAGTCCTGGGGGCCAGTTGTTCAAAATTAACAATGTTGTTAGGTAATATATCGTTAAAACTTTGATAATTTAATATGGCAAATATGATAATATTTTTGCTGAAAAAAATGTGAGCAGCTTTTGCAAATGGAAAAGCTGCTCACATTTTTTTCAGCAAAAATAACAATATATCAGATATTGTACTTTCTGAAACAGTTAACATTTTGACCACTAACGTAGAAGCCCCTGTGGCGCAGTGGTTATGCTTCTCCCCTTGTAAACCAGGGATCGCAGGATCGATCCCGGGCTTCTCCAGACTTTCGGATGAGTCTTTAAACCGAGGTCCCGTCTCTGTATGACCTTAGCTGTTGGTGGGACGTAAAACTAAAACTCACTCACTCACTTGACCACTAACGAACCTGTTAAGCTAACAATAGTTTGAATAACAGGACCCTGTACATGGTAGTGTGTTTGAAATTTTGATGGCTCAAACACCGATGGCTGGTTTATCACAGTTGTTTCTAACTTGTTCTCAGGTCCATAGACAAAATTTCCCACAACTAAAGATGTTTATATCTTTAGGGTAATTTCCTTTCTTCATCTCGAAATGTATGTAGTGTTTATTCATTAGAATCGCCTCAACGAGGCAATTCTTATGAGCAAACACTATATACCATTATTTTCAAGAAATTCAAAAAGATATCCCAATTATGCCTTCCGGCCTGGGGTTACTTTTACCATTACACCTGAATGACCGGGCTCAGTAGCTCCATTGGTTGGGCATCTGACTTGTAATCAGGTCGCAGGTTCGATGCCCGCCAGGTCAGCAACATTCTTTTGGGGAGATTGATCAAGAAATCTTTTCTATGGTCATTCTCTCCCTTCTGCTGATTCAAGAAGGGTTGTCGTCAGTTTCTGATGAAAGAATGTACACTGTACTGTTTAACCGCTTTTGTATAAGCCAGCCCAGGAAAAGAGTAGATAGGTGAAATGACCTGCTCAATATGGCCTAAATAGTGTTGACTGGTCCATTAAACTCCAAAACAAACAAACACTTAGTGGCTCAAACTACCCCAGTCTGAAACAAATGTTTATGGTCCCATAGGCGTTTGAGTCCTTGAAGTTTGACTATTTGAGATGGTACTTGATGAGAAAAGCAAGTCTTGCCCGAGTTCCGTATTTGTACACACATGCTGGGTAGCTAGTCTCAGTGGTTGGTGACACACCACATTATCCCTTGTCCTGCTGAATAAATTAATTTTGCCACACCCATTGCTGACTTTTAACCAATCAAATTACTTCATTTTTATACCTGCTTTTTCGAAGAAAATCGGGTATTTTGTTTTCGTACCAGAGTTGAGTGGTTGTCTATCCATCCATCTGTCCGTCGCATTTCTTGTAAATGGAACTCCTCTGCAACCACTGAAGATACACTTTTGAAACTTTGCATGTGGATAGTACATGGTATGTAGATGGCAGTGGGCTACTTTTTTGTGACCTTGACCCCAACATGACCCCCAAGATCAAAGGTCAAAAAGTATGAATTTGTCATATCTTTAGTGTCATTCATACAAAAAGTGGGTATTTGCGATGGTATACCATCAACTGTGCGATCTAGTATGTATTTATTCAAATTCGGAAAGTGAATGACAAACAGTATAGATCCTGATCAGACGGCTTCTTCAGAAGCCATCTGATCTGGATCTGCA
This sequence comes from Lucinisca nassula, assembly GCA_963580285.1. NCBI lineage: Eukaryota > Metazoa > Mollusca > Bivalvia > Lucinida > Lucinidae > Lucinisca > Lucinisca nassula. Next base: position 37,373,627 of record OY757013.1, read on the forward strand.
CTGTTTGCAAAGGTAGGGTTTATCATGTTCAGCAGGACAAGGTTAAAGGTCATTTTTCACTGGAGAAAGGGACAAAAAAATGAGGGGAGAGGAAAGGGAGAGTTTGGGGACAATAAAGGAATAGGTAATTAGCTAGAAAAAACAAGAAAATAAAAATGCCTCCTTTACACAGCCTGCTGAAAAGATAGCAGGCCTTACCAATTTGAAAGCCAGCACATCAGGTTAAAAAGTCCATGAAACAGCCATATAAACACCGCTAAAAATGGGGTTTATAGGTTAATAGGGGTATACATATTTTTTGTTCAAAACCAGATGGTGGATACTCGTTAGAACCGACTCAATGAGGTGGTTCTAACACGAACCCATAATCCATGTTTGGACTAGAAATAAGGAAAATATCACCATAAATGTGGTATTTCTAGAAATGAAAGAGGCCATTTTATTACACAGAGTGTGTTATAGTGATGCCAGTTGGACACCCTGATTCTGTAATACACTTAGCACATTCATCTCACTCAACCACACTGAGTGTTATGCATGTAGCATGAAGCTTCAGAAATATCATCACGAAAACATGCATATATAAATTTGACCCCCTTAAATCCCACTTTTATATATTAAAACTGGGGTATGCAGGGGTATACATTATTGTTATTATTTCTGCTCAAAACATAGATTGTGGGTACTCGTTAGAACCGCCTCATCGAGGCGGTTCTATCCTATCGAGTATCCACAATCTACCTTTTGAGCAGAAATAAGAAAAATATCGAAAATATTTCATCTGAAAGTTTTCATTTTTCGGTGGTAAAATTTACAATGTATTTGTATATAGGCATGTTTTTGTATTGAATACACAAATATCGATACCAGTTGTTCACATTCAAGACTAGCTTATCCCTTTTAGTACCAAATGGAATCTTCCTCCTTATATATAGCATTTCAAAATTTGGGGGTGTCAGGTTTTGATTTCATCAAAATTTATTTGGAAAATGACTGAACTTTTAGCAAACAGTGGAGGCCCTGATCAGATGCCGCGTTCTGCAGTGTCTGATCTGGGCCTGCACTGTTTGCCAAGGTACCTGTTTTGGGGTTTCCAGAACTAAATGGGTTATTCATGACATGAAACAAATCTTCAAGGGAAGCAACTTCTCAACACACCATGTAAACAAGTCTGTGTAATGAACACCCCTCTACACCCCACTTTAGAGAAACATTGGGTTTACAGGGATACACGTGTACAGTCGAACTTCGATGGCTCAAACCACTTTGGGACCATGAAAATTTATTCGACACAGCGGTAGTTCGAGCCACTGAGGGTTACTGCCAGGAGGCATAACGAGATACTTTTGAACATCTTTTCGATGTTCTGTAATGAAAATGTATGCTGTGTGCACTCATTAGAATCGCCTCACCGAGTACACACACAGCATACATTTGCAGGATAAAAGACTAAAATCTTCTTAATTAACACCCACTATTGCTTGTGAAGAGGATTTCGCTAGGGGTTCAAGAGCGAGTTCGACTCAGCCATGGTAAACGAGCCATCGGTGTTCGAGCCATCGAAGTTCTACTGTACATTATTATGCCCCCAACTTTAAAAAAGTTGGGGGGCATATTGCTTCTGGCTTGTCCGTCCGTTAGTCCGTTAGTCCGTTCGTACGTCACGCTTTCTTGTGCATAGCATATCTTTAGAACCGTGTATGCTAGTGTTTTGAAATTTCATATATGGGTTCCTCATGAAAAAATAGTTGACCCGTATTTTTTTTCTTGTCCAAATTATCTCCCCTTCTTGAATTATTTCCCCTTTAATTAAATAACATAGAATTCTCGTTAGCAAGATATCTCAAAAAGTATTTGAGCTACAGCCTTGATATTTGGTATAGTGATTGGGACTAAGGAGGAGATTACCTGATTAAAGTTTCAACCAATTCTATAAAATTTTGTTAGAGTTATGGCCCTTTGTAATTTTTTGCCACTCAATTGTGTTGCTTTCTGGTGCATAGCATATCTTTAGAACCGTGTATGCTAGTGTTTTGAAATTTCATATATGGGTTCCTCATGAAAAAATAGTTGACCCGTATTTTTTTTCTTGTCCAAATTATCTCCCCTTCTTGAATTATTTCCCCTTTAATTAAATAACATAGAATTCTCGTTAGCAAGATATCTCAAAAAGTATTTGAGCTACAGCCTTGATATTTGGTATAGTGATTGGGACTAAGGAGGAGACTACCTGATTAAATTTTCAACCAATTCGATAAAATTTTGTTAGAGTTATGGCCCTTTGTAATTTTTTGCTACTCAATTGTGTTGCTTTCTGGTGCATAGCATATCTTCAGAACCGTGTATGCTAGTGTTTTGAAATTTCATATATGAGTTCCTCATGAAAAAATAGTTGACCCGTATTTTTTTTCTTGTCCAAATTATCTCCCCTTCTTGAATTATTTCCCCTTTAATTAAAAAACATAGAATTCTCGTTAAGAGTTTCATTGATGATACTTGGTACATGCTTGGAACTAGGAGTGAAATTTTTATGCAGGCATCCATGTTTGACCTTGACCTAGATTTCATGGTTTGGTGACTTTGCGCCTCCACAGGCGCGACATAGCCTTCGGGGGAATTCTTGTTGTATGTTTTTGAGTCTTTAACAATATTTGTTGAATATTTTGCCATCTAAGGACAAGCAAAGGTTGGGGGCATTGTGTTTTACAAACACCATTTCTAGTTTTTCTTGTTTCTGTTCCAGTGATCCTAGACATAGATTATGGGTACTCAGTAGAACAACCTCAATGAGGCAGTCCTATCAAGTTTGTTTGTTTGATTTGAGGTTTAACGTCCCTGGTCATTTTGGAGATCTTGCTTCCAATTTTGTGGGACTTTTACCTGACATTGAGATGAAACAACATCTCAATCCCTGCCGCCCAATGAAACCAATAGGGTTTATAAGCATGGACGGGCTGACTCGCACTACTTTGCCTGGGCAAGCTTAGATCCTCTAAGCAGTTTTCCAGTACTCTTGTGCGGGTCGCTTTCAGCTCTGCGCGGAAGCATCATGCAGCTCATCTATTTCTTCAAGCCCCGATGGGCCGGGGCCTATAGTCCTATCCAGTACCCTCAATCTATGTTTGGAGTAAAAATAAGAAAAATATCACAGATTTTCATCAGAAAATTATAGTTTGATAGATATGAAAGATTGCACACTGTCACAGGGGTGTGTTATGGTAATGTTGGGTCAGGGCATTGTATAGGGGTCTAATCTAAAAAGAATTAACTGTCAGCCTCGATAGCGCATTGGTTAACATGTTCAACTCGTGATCAAGAGGTTGTGCGTTTTAATCTGGCACCCGGTATCGAGGTGTGTCCTTGGGTAAGACACGTAATCACACTGCCTCACTCCACCCAGGTGTAATTGGGTAGCAGTGGTGTAAACATGTGTTTGAGAGTGATTAAATAAGCTTGCAGCTGCCTTCGCAATCAAACTAAAATAAATTAGTATAAACTAATCTAAAAGGAAAGCCTTTGTTCAAAAGGTAAAATAACCAAATTTTAGATTAGTGAACTGGGAAGACAACAGGAAGAAATAATCTCAGAATCAGAATTGTTACTGATGACACATCAAATGATATTCATACACCAGGACCTATGGTATGGTAAGTTAGTCCCTAGCTCTTACCAAAAAGGTCAACTTAGCTATACAATCCTCAGCACCTTCAGCTGTTGAAATGATCAAACTGGGAAGGGCATTCCAATCTCTAGTGGTTCTAGGGAAGAACGATTCTTGATAAATGTCAGTCCTTGCAGTAAAGGTCTGAAATGCCACTAAATGATGATCTCTACCGTGCCTAGCTGGGGGAACAAGGTCAACTGTTGGATGTTGACAGACCTTTGTATAAAAGTCTCAGAATCAGAGACAGGAACGTGCTGAAGATCCCCCTTGCAATTAAGTATGTTATGTGTAACCTGACTGAAATGTGTCCTTTCCCTTCAATATTAACACTTTTTGTACCAAATGAAATCAACCTCCTTATATATACAAGGAGTTCATTTCAAAATTAAGGGGTGTCAGGTTGTTTCCTTCAAAACTTGTTAGGAAAATGGCTAAACTTTTCCCAAACAGTGTAGGCCCTGATCTGATCTGGGCCTACACTGTTTGCCAGGGTACCCGTTTTGGGGTTTCCGGTACAAAATGGGTTAACACATTTTGTACTGAATGGGATCTTCCCCCTTATATTTAGCCCATAAAATGCCGATCACGACAATTGTCGTCTGCTGATTACTTTAAAAGTCATTTTTGCAAACAGTGTGGACCCAGGTTCTTGTTTTATCTTTTTAATACCCTCCCAGAACAAAATGGGCTAAAAATGTCTCACACAACCCCTTCAGAGTTGACAAGGGGTTGGTTTCTCAAGAGAGAAAAATGAGGTGGATGGGGCTGAAGATGTGACGATAAAGGTGGGTATTAACCCATTGTAGGCAGGAAACCCCTAAAGGATTACCTTGGCAAACAGCCCAGGCCCAGATCAGAAGCCGCAGAATGTGGCATCTGATCAGGGCCTGCACTATTTGTTGACAGAATTTTATATCAAAAATCTATCTATTTATACTGCAGCAACCCCGTTAAGAGGACTATCGTGCAGGTGTGTGCGCAGAGGCGTTGGTTTTTTTTTTTTTGGTTTTGGTTTTACGGCCCTTTCAAGATTATTTCACTCATATCGAGCCGATCGTTAATCAGAGGTGGGCGAAAACCGGAGTACCCGGAGAAAAACCACCTGACCTTCCGTTGCAGAACTTGGCGTCTCACATGTGACCCGAGCGAGGCTCGAACCAAAGCGGTGAGAGACCTAATGATCAAGAGTCAGCGCTCTTAACCACTAGGCCACGGAGGCCCATCTGTGCGCAGAGGCGTCATGCAAGACAAAGTAGAAGTAAAAGTGAGACAGTATGAGGGAAAAGTTAAAAGTTTATGTTACAGAAGAGAATAAAATCAGATAAAAACAAGTGCTGTGGATTAGGGCATATAGTGTGACACTGTCCTTACCCCTGACCTAAATGACTCTAGGTCTTGGAGGACAGGAAGCTGATGGGGAAGTTAATTCCACTGTACAATGGCCAAGGGAAGTAGCTGGCTGTAGTCGGTATCTGGACATAGTGAAGAGGGTGCATATGCCTGGTCAGCCTGATGGAATGGCTAATATATGTAGGGAGGGGAACAGCAACTAGACTATTTACTATTTTGTAAAATAGTATCAGGCGGGCGTCGGCTCGCCTGTCGTCAAGTGAACGCCACCCTAGTGAGTTTTGCATACTTGTAACACTAGCATAAGGGTAGTAATTGCTGTTGAAATAGAATAAGATTTAAAAATAGGCCTACCACCCCTTATATGACAAGTGGACTTGTCCAACATATAGCAATGGAAGAGTCCACTACCAAGTTAAAAAGATAAAACAAGCAAATAAGGTTAGTGTTGAGACATGCCAAGCAGGAACAGCACCAGTCTTTTAGCAGCCACCAGCACCACTTAAGACAAAACCAGGAAATGTCTCACGGGGCCCAGTTGTTCAAAGCATTGTTAGCTTAATGAGCTTTTTAGTGGTCAAATTGTCAACCACATTCTTGCGAGTACAATATCTAATATAGTATTGTTTTTGCTGAAAAAAAGAGAGCAGCATTTGCATTCGTCTGTCCACAATTCCTTTAAACAACATCGCCTCATAAACCACTGAACAGATTTTGACCAAACTTGGCAGAGATGATCTTTGGGTGGTCCTCTCAAAGTTGTTCAAAGAATTCCTTTCCATGCAGAACTCTGGTTGCCATGGCAACGAAAAGGAGAAAATAAGAAAAAACCTTTTGATATTTTGTATGAAGCTTCATTTAGTGGAGGTCTACCAAATTATAACCATGGGGCCAAAAATGCCCCCGTGCCAGGGCCCACTGGTCAAACATGAAAACCATTAAAAATCTTCTTGTCTGAAACCAGAAGGCGCAGGTCTTTGATATTTGGTATGAAGTTTCATCTAGTGGACGTCTACCAAGATTGTTCAAATTATAGCCTTGGGGCCAAAAATGCCCCCACGCCAGGGCCTACTAGTTTTTCATAGGCCTATATAGGGTAAACCTTTATAATCTTGTTTGAAACCAGAATGCCTGAGTCTTTGATTTGGTATGAAGCTTCATCTAGTGGACCTCTACCATGATTGTTCAAATTATAGCCCTGGGGCAACTAATTTTACATAGGCCTATATAGGGAAAACTTAAAAAATCTTCTTGTCTGAAACCAGAAGACCCAGGTCTTTAATATTCGGTATGCAGCTTCATGTAGTGGACCTCTTCAAAGATTGTTAAACTTACAGCCCTGGGGCCAAAAAATGCCCCGGTGCCGGGGACCACTGGTTTTACAAAGGCTTATATCAGGAAAACCTTTAAGAATCTTCTTGTCTGAAGCCAGAAAGCCCTGGTCTTTGATATTTGGTTTGACGCTTCATGTAATGAACCTATACCAAGATTGTTCAAATGATAGCTCTGGGGCCAAAAATGGCCCTACTCCAGGGCCCACATGTTTTACATAGACTTATATAGGGAAAATCTGTAAAAATCTTCTAGTCTGAAACCAGAAGGCACAGGTCTTTGATATTTGGTATGAATCCTTATATAGTGGACCTCTACCAAGATTGTTAACTTACAGTCCTGAGGCCAAAAATGACACTGCCCGGGTTTTACATAGGCTTCATGTAGTGGCCCTCTGCCAAGATTGTTCAATTTATAGCCCTGGAGCAAAAAATGGCCCTGCCCAGATTTTACATAGGCCCAGGTCCTTGATATTTGGTATGAAGCTTTATCTAGTGGACGTCTACCACGATTGTTCAAATTCACTGGGGCAAACCTCCCCCCCCCCCCCCCCCCCCCCCGTGCAAGGGCCCACTAGTTTTACATAGGCCTATATATAGGGAAAACCTTTTAAACTCTTCTTGTCTGAAACCAGAATGCCCAAGTCTTTGATATTTGATATGAAGCTTCATCTAATGGACCTCTACCAAGATTGTTCAATTTATAGCCCTTGGGCTAAAAATGCCTCCGCCCCCAGGGCCCACTTGTTTTACATAGGCTTATATAGGGAAAACTGTTATAATTCTGTTTCTGAAACCAAAAGGCCCAGATCTTTGATATTTGATATGAATCTTCATGTAGTGGACCTCTACCAAGATTGTTAACTTCCAGCCCTGAGGCCAAAAATGGTACTGCCCCGGGTTTTACATAGGCTAATATATGGAATATTTTTGAAAATATTCTTGTCTCAAACCAAAAGGCCTAGATCTTTGGTATTTGGTATGAAGTGTCATCTAGTGGACCTCTTCCAAGTTGTTCAAATCATAGCTTAGGGGCTAAAAATGGCTCTGCCACGGGTTTTGCATAGGCTTCAAAGGGGAAGAACTTTAAGAATCTTTTAATCTGAAACCAGAAGGCCAATGCCTTTGATATTTGATATTAAGCTTCATTTAATGGACCTCTACCAAGATTGATCAAATTATAAACCTGGTCCCAGCCCATCAGGGCTTGGAGAAATAGATTGGGCTGCATGGTGCTTCCACGCAGAGCTGGAACTGTCCACAAAGGAGTATTGGTAAACGGCTTAGAAGGACTAAGCCTGCCCAGGCAAGTTGGTGTGAGTCAGACCGGTCAGTGCGTATAAGCCTTTTGGTTTCATTGGGCGGCAGGGCTTGAGATGTCATTTCATCTCAATGTCTGGTAAAAGTCCCACAAAATTGGAAGCAACGTATCCAAAATGACCCATATAGTGTTGACAAGGACAATAACCTCAGTTCAAACAAACAAACACACAAGACATGGGACCAAAAATTGCCTCGCCCCGGGACCCACATATAAATTTCTTAGCTCAGGTGAGCGATATTGGACCATCATGGTCCTCTTGTTTTTTTTATTATTGTAAAATTGTCAATATTTGAATAGACATGTTTCCGTAATGTTTTCCCAGAAAACAGAACTTGAAAATTATCATGCCGGAGACGATTTGCATGAAGTGTTAAATCCTGTTTTCTGGGAAAGATAAGAAAAATATTTCAAAATGTTGTCTTATGAAAAAATGCCCAGTATGCAGAGCATCAAGACCGTTGTAATATACATTTATCATATGACGTCGCGTCTGAGCGTGTAATAACGCCATGTAATATTTTCGATAATCCACTAGTGGATTAAATATGCAAATTAGCTAGATACGTCCCGTAACGTTACATGTACGGCGTCCTTAACGACGTCGCGTTTACTAACGGCGGAATATTGACATTTTTGTAACGAATCGTGAATAAAATGCGTTTTAAATGTCATATGATAAATAGAATCTTGCGTTCGTGCTCATGTATTATTGAATTTATTAAACTCGTCGAGGAAAAGGCATATAATGCTCGGCAGAGCCTCGCATTTTATCCCTTTTCCTCAACTCGTTTAATAAATTCAATAATACATGAGCACTCATGTAAGATCCTCTATGTACATGTATTTGAAAAATGGGGGAAAAAACATGCATGTATACGTTAGGGTACGCAAGCAGTCTTACAAACTATGCTTATAATGCCAATTCCATTTGTTCTTTGTTTCCAAGGCAACATCACCTGCGGGTCCATCGGGCAGCCGTCCTCTGAACCTTCTCAACCTGTTGAATCTGAGTTTTAACACGGGGTGCCAAACAGGTGATGCATACTCAAGTTGAGGTCAAACCAATGTTTTGTATTCAACACCCTTTGTCTGCCTAGGAGCAAAAGCCAAATTGGGTCTAAGAAATCCTTATGTCCTACTTGCACTGGATGTAATCTCAGAAATGTGTTGTCCGAAACCAAATGATCAGTGATGTAGATGCAGATATATTGCGGATTGGACATAGCCCCCATGTATGCTGATGTAATGAGTAGTCGAATTTAATCTGCTTGTCTCGAATGACATTTGGCCACATTGAACTGCATTTGCCAATCGGCCTCCCAACGTGCTAGGCTATCCAGGTCATCTTGTAAGATAAGGCGGTCAGAAGGTGTATATATATTCCTATACAAACCACAGTCATCAGCAAACAGATGACCTGATGTTATCCGGAAGATCATTGATAAATAACAAGAAAAGGACCGGCCCAAGTACCGAACCTCGAGGGACACCCGACAAAACAGGGACTGGATCAGACGCTTGGCCATCAAGTGCAACTTGTGAGCGCCCAGAGAGCCATGAGCTAATCCAATTCAGCGTAGACCCTCTTATCCCATAATAATCCAGTTTGTACAATAGCCTCCTGTGAGGTACCATGATAATTAGGTCAGTCTGTTGGTGGCCACGATTGGTGGCCAGATTGCTAACTATGTCATGGTTGAATTGAACCAGTTGAGTTTCACAAGACCTTTGGATTCGGAAACCGTGTTTACAGTCTGCAAGAATGCAGCTGGTGTCGGCCGTAAAAAGTCTCCCTGCCCTACATCATAGTGTAGTTTATATTTTCTTGTCCTTTGGAATCATTGATTCCATTGTGGAATTTTGAAAATATTTGAGGGTCACTGATGATGCCTAATTGGCCGAAACTGGCTAGTCTGGCCCAGAAAACATGTACACTTCATATTTTCCATTTCTGTGGGGTATTCCTTGCTTACAAAGGATAACCCTTTATAGAACCGGCCCCGATAGCTCAGTTGGTAGAGTGTCCGGTCCGGGGGAGGTCACGGGTTCGATTTCCGGGCCGCGACATACCAAAGTCGTTAAAAATGGTACTAGCTGCTCCTCGCTTGGCACTCAGATTTACGGGGTAGAGCTAGGACTGGTCGACCCAGTGTCAGGATAATGTGACTGGGTGTGGTGTCATGTACTGTGACTGGGATAGGATACTTCAGTGAGGCAGCAAAAGTGTTGAAAGCGACGTTAGACCCGAATTCACACACACACACACACACACACACACACACACACACACACACACACACACACACACACACACACACACACACACACACACACACACACACACACACACACACACACACACATTTTTATAGAACATATTTAACGTCACTGCAGCTGGTGTCTGGGAATGTGTGGTGGCCGTGAAAAGTCTCCCTGCCCTACATCATAGTGTAGTTTATATCTTCTTGTCCTTTGGGATCATTGATTCCATTGTGGAATTTTAAAAATATTTGAGGGTCAATGGTGAGGCCTAATTGGCCGAAACTAGCTAGTCTGGCCCAGAAAACATGTACACTTCATATTTTCCATTTCTGTGGTGTATTCCTTGCTTCCAAAGGATAACCCTTTTATAGAACATATTTCGGAGGCTGTGTGATTGTTGATGCTGCTAAGATATATGCTCCAGGATTTGCAACAGATACATGTGAGCGACATTTTTTTTCTTTCGTTAAGACCAGTCTTCTGGTATAGTGCCCTGAGCAAGTGATTCATTGAAGATAAAGGCCAACAGGGAAGAAATTTCAGCACTACATTCCTCAAGCAACCTGGCATGCAGACCATCAGACCCAGGTGCCTTATGTATGTTGAGCAGTCCAACAGTTTTCCAACCCCTTTGGGGTCAACTTTTATGTCCCCCATAGAGGGGAACGGGCTCTACCTTTTGGAGGTAGCTCGCCGTCAGCTTCACTGATTATTACATGCTGTATATTTACCTAAAATCCTTTTCCCTAAGTGAGGTGATCCCAAATGATACTTTTTTTCAAGAACTTCACAAATGACCATTTTTTTTTTACTTTTCCATTCTTCTGCGGGCCCTCGGGATCAATACTTTCATCTTCAAATGTAAAGATGCTAGAAACATGCTTCCAATTGCATCTCTATATATTTGCCTTTTCTTCATTTGCTCTGAACCTTTTGTAATGGTTCTTCACGTCTTGATTGTTAGACTTCCGAGGACGAACACGTCTTCTGACTAGGTGTTTCATCGTGTTATGTGCCTATGGTACACTTTGCTTTGTTTTTGGTCATTTTTATTGGTATATACCCTTCCATGGCCGTCCTGAGCTCGGTCTTGAAACTGACCCACAAGCCATTGACTGACATGCGAGAGAGGTCAGAGGAAAGGAAGGAACCCCTAAATCGCACCATATGGTCACTTTGTGACTCGTGAGAGGCAGCGATGATAGACCTTGCCCACATGTTAGGCCTATAAAAGAAAAATGTGTTTCCGCTAACCCGACCGATCCTGATTTTTTGTCCCGACCCGGCAATTTCTATTGCCATCCAGAAAAAAAAAGAATAAAAAAGATTGTCTTACCTACCGACCATAATGTATTCTAGCACTTTTGATAAAAAAATCACAAAACTGTCAAAAATAACTAAACTAATACTTGAAACCCCGTTATTTCGCTTCTTGGATGATTTTAACCTCGTTATTTGAATGTTTTCTGGTAATATATTTAGTTAAAATTTAGCCGTTTTTAATGTTTTTTTTTTTTTTTTTTTTTTTTTTTTTTGTTTCCTTTTTTTGGCATCAAATAAAATTTGGATAAAAGTGTTTGCGATTTACCGACCCATACCTGTTTTCGGTATGTAGGTGGAAACACAGCTATTGTTTTAGGCTTTATGCATAGCATAAAGCCTAAAAACAATAGCTGTGTTTCCACTGGTTGTTGTTGGGGCTTCTGAACACATACTGGTGATCGTGGTAGTGGTTAGCCAGAAGGAAATTATTGCGCTCAACAAGGAAAAATTGGAGTAAAATCTCTCTTCGAGAGCAGGCTATTCTTAAAGGAAAGAATTTGCTTCCGAGATGGTAGGTGAGGGGAGCACGGTGGTGTTGGTATTGGCAGTTTTAGACAGGTTTTCCAACGGAAAACTCCGATTATAAAAATGATGTATGTCGGGGGTGGGTGGGGGTGGGGGGGGGGGGGTGGTGTTTAGCAGGCGGGCGATCAACATTTCGTTTCCGTAGCATACCACCACAACCGTTTGAAATATTTTAACGGCACTTGGTAGGATTATAGAACAGGTCAGTGTGGAATGTCGCGTGCAAAAATGACAACTCTGCTTGTCTTCCTGTTCGAATTATGTCCCCTGATCATTTTCATTTCCGGAGCATAACTCCGCAACCGTTTGAAATATTTTAATGATACTTGACAAGAATAAAGACCCAGTCAGTGCGGAGTGTTGAGTGCAAGAATGATAACTCTGCATATCATCATTTTCAAATTATGTCCCCTGATCCATATTTTACTTTATTCTTGTTTCCGGAGCATAATTCCGCATCCGTTTGAAATATTTTAATGATATTTAGTAGGATTATAGAACCTGTCAATTTGGAGTGTTTCATGGAAGAATGACAACGCTTTTTATCTTCATTTTTGAATTTCGTCCCTTGATCCATATTTTTACTTACTTTACGTTGCGGAGCATACTCTGCAGCCATTTGAAATATTTTAATGATACTTGGTGAGCAGTACGGAGTGTCGCATGCAAGAATGACAATTCTGCTTGCCTATTTTCCAATTATGTCCCCTATTCCATATTTTCACTTCATTTTCGTTTCCGGACCATAACTCCGCAACCGTTTGAAATATTTTAAAGATGCATGATAGGATTATAGAACAGTCAATGTATAGTTTCGTATGCTAGAATGACAACCCTGCTTGTCTTCCTCAAAGATTCATCCCAATTATCATAAATATTAATGAAATAAAAGTACATAAGTTCAATAGTCTGCACTTGAAATGTTTTCCTGGTTTCATTCACTGTTGGAAAACCTGGTTTTCGTGGAATTTCCACGTTTTTTGTTGTTGTTTTTTTGCTATTATTATTGTTGTTATTTTACGATTTGGTAACACAGCCCTTTCAAGATTTTTTTTCAAATATCGAGCAGTAGCAGCAGTATTATTATTATTATTATTATTAGTAGTAGTAGTAGTAGTAGTAGCAGTTCAAGAAGTGTTTTCGAAGATACATGAAGCATTGTCTGTACGTATCAGTCCAGAACGAGACGTCTGACCAGCATGTATACTGTTTCAGTGAAAATAAGAAACTACCGCGGGAATGGTTTGTCCCTGCTGGAAATTAGGCATAGATGGGCAAATGATTCGGGCATTAACACCACCCACTCATGAACAATTCAAAGAACAATTAAAATTACTTGAAACACGGAAAAAACAATGTCCACTCTTATTTCCGGGTTCGGTCAAGAGTATTCTGCCTATTCTTTGTTATTGAGAAATGAGTTGCGGCTATCGAAAAGGTTTTTTTCTTGACATGTGCACACCACGAAGACTCTGATCAGCCTGCGCAAGCTGATCAAAGTCTTCGCTGTGCACTATATTGGTGTCTTTTGACTTTATGCAATCAGGACAGGCTGCGTTATGACTATGTATTCGCTACTTGCCTCATATACCAGGGGCCAGTTGTTCAAATCTAACGATGTCGTTAGTTAACAAATCGTTAAATCTTTGATCATTTAATATGGCAAATCAAAGCTGCTCACATTTTATCAGAAAAATATCAAACTTTTAGATATTAAACCTGCTAGAACAGTTAACTATGACCACTAACGAGCTCGTTAAGCTAACGAGACTGAACAACTGGCCCCAGGTGTTTTCAGTTTGATTCCGGTCTTCTTCAAACTTTATGAATCTTTAAACCGAGGTCCCGTCTCTATATGACCTTAGTTGTTGGTGGGACGTAAAACTCAAAACACACACACACGCGCGCGCGCACACACACACACACACACGCGCGCGCACACACACACACACACACACACACACAGAGAGAGAGAGAGAGAGAGAGAGAGAGAGAGTAGTCAAATTAAGCCTTCGTTAAGTGCGCATGTAGCCTGCGAAAACCTTTTTTCCGCTGGACGTGGCCCAAATATACATCTTGTGCTCTCAAAGGCGGTTCTAACGACTTAAATAAGTGAAAATATCATATCACACATTTTAATCATTTAAACCGCATCATGTCTTACTGCTGACTAATACTCGTAACGGCGATTCAGTATCAGATCCAAGATGGAAAACAATTTAAGTAAAAATTCATAGAGGCAGATGGGCAAGCCGATGTTTTTTCATCAAAGACCTTAAAGAATGGTGACGGTTTTCCACAGCTCACATTTCGTTTTGGAGGATGGAAAATCCATTCTATTACCCGTAACATGAATTCATTGTACGGAAAATCCATCTTTGCGCGATACAAACGCAGTTTAACAGAATCCACACCCATCCGCACCCATATATACATGTAGCTTTTTTTTTTAAACTACCCCATTTTGTAGCGAAAACCCAGATCAGACGCCGCCTACACTATTTGCAAAAAGTTCAACAATTTTCCGGATACATTTTGAAGAAAACACAACCTGACACCCATAAATTTTTAAATGCACTTATGCTGTATAAAAGTAGAAAGATTCCATTTAGTACAAAAAGGGATAAGCAACGTCTACATGAGAAATGTAAATAAAAATCAAAAATGAATTCCTTTAAGAGAAATGAAAACATTCATAAGAAAGAAGATGGGTCATACTACGTAGTTTCGGCTAATAAAGCCTCATCAGTGACCCTGTAATGATCTGGCAAAGAAAGCCAGAGGAAACATACTGCAATTTTGCGAATTTCGAATAGGCAGTCGATACAAAGACTGATATAAATCAAAATGGGGTCCAAATAATTAAAACCTGTCTAGAATATGAGTCTAAACCAATAATTTATTTCTGATTTCTCAGAATATTCACGCTGATCTCAAAGGACCAAAAGGAAAATATAAACTGCACTATGGTTGATGTACGGGGAGACGTTTTACGGCCGCCACACGGCACAACACCAGCTGCAGTGAAGGCAAATAAAAATCAAAAATGAGTTCCTTTAAGAGCAATGAAAACATTCATAAGAAAGAAGATGGGTCATACTACGTAGTTTCGGCTAATAAAGCCTCATCAGTGACCCTGTAATGATCTGGCAAAGAAAGCCAGAGGAAACATACTGCAATTTTGCGAATTTCGAATAGGCAGTCGATACAAAGACTGATATAAATCAAAATGGGGTCCAAATAATTAAAAACCTGTCTAGAATATGAGTCTAAACCAATAATTTATTTCTGATTTCTCAGAATATTCACGCTGATCTCAAAGGACCAAAAGGAAAATATAAACTGCACTATGGTTGAATTAATTATACTGAACGCCAATGAAAACGCGTTTATTTTAGGTATCTTTTGGGTACAAATAAAGACGACATTAAGTTTGGGATGTTAACACACACACAAACACACACGCACAATCACACGCACCGGTATTTTCACCGTGCTGTACGTTTGTTTGATTTGTGCTTTAACGTCCCCGTCAACACTGTAAAGGTCAATTTGGAGACGTTGCTTCCAATTTTGTGGGACTTTTACCCGACATTGAGATGAAATGACATCTCAAGCCCCGTTGCCCATTGGAACCAACAGGGTTTATAAGCATGGACCGCTTTGCCTGGGCAGGCCTTGATCCTCTAAGCGGCTTACCATGCTGTACTCTTGTGCGGGTCGGTTTTAGCTCTGCGTGGAAGCATCATGCCGCGATATTTCTGACCACGATATTGTCCTAGCTGAAATAAATGCTAAACCCCTAGCAACAAAGCAGGTCCCTAGAAACATATTCCTGTACAAAAATGCCAACTGGGACCAGCTCAAAACCTCAATGAGAGATTTCCACAAAGTCCTTATGTCAGACCTTGCTGCTGCAGACATTCACATACTGTGGAAGGAGTTTGCCACTAAACTCCAGCAAGGTATTGACACTTGTATCCCTACTCGACAAGCCAAAACACGTAATGGCCGCCCATGGATTGATAGATAAATCCACCACCTCATGCGCAGGAGAGATAGGCACTACAAGCGTTGGACAAGGTCTGGTCGACCTACTGACCAGAAGAAGTTCCTGGAATATAAACACCTGGTGCGCCGTGTATCTGAAAGGGCCTATGAAAGGTACATCGGTGACATACTCGGAATGAGCCAATCAATAGATGACCCTGATAGTCCCATCAAGGTCAACACCAAGAAACTATACTCCCTACTAAAACATTCGAAGCAGGACAGCGGCGGCATATCATCCCTAAAGGCTAATGGACAGACTCTCACGTCAGATGTAGACAAAGCCAACACGCTCAACCAGCAGTTTCAATCAGTTTTCAGTCCCAAGTCCCCTATAAGTTTGAAAGCCCTTGCCCAAATGACTCTGCAGGATCTGCATGATTCCGGAGTCGCCCAGCCCTTTCAGCCCAGCCCTTATACCAACATGCCTGACATTCAAATCTCAGCAAATGGTATTGAATGCCTTCTTAAGAAGCTCAATCCCCATAAGGTATCAGGTCCAGACCAGCTGAAACCCATAGTACTCCAAAACCTCCACAAAGAGCTAGCCCCAATCCTCCAAATAATTTTCCAAAAGTCTATTGACCAGGGAAAATTGCCCAACATATGGAAAGAGGCCAATGTATCCCCCATATTCAAAAAGGGGGATAAAACTGATCCTGCCAACTATCGCCCTATCTTCCTACTATGTGTTCTATGCAAAGTGCTAGAACACATTGTCGCCTCCAGTATATCCAAGCACTTCAACAGCCAGAACATTCTTTATGAGCTACAGCATGGGTTCCGAGAAAGGCGGTCCTGCGAGACCCAGTTGATCATGTTGATAGATGAATTATCTAGAAACATGCAATTAAGAAAACAGACTGATTTAATATTACTGGATTTTAGCAAAGCTTTTGACAAAGTCGCCCACGAAAAACTTTTACAAAACCTTCACTACTACGGCATCAGGGGCGGCACTCTAAACTGGATTAAAAATTTCTTAGATAACAGGTCACAGTCTATTGTCACTAATGGTACCATCTCCAGCATTATCCCGGTCTCCTCTGGTGTCCCGCAGCGCTCTGTTCTTGGACCTATACTTTTTCTTGCATACATAAATGACCTCCCAGAGCAGGTTAGGTCAAAAGTCCGACTCTTTGCTGACGACACAGCAATGTACTTATGCATTAGCTCCTTGTCTGAAGCAAACCTCCTTCAAGAAGATCTCTGCAAATTGGAGCTATGGGAAAAGGCCTGTGACATGAACTTCAACCGACAAAATGTCAGGTTTTACATGTCACCAGGCTGAAGACACCCATTCCCTCCAAATACTTTCTCCATAACACTGAACTTGAAAGTGTGTCTGCTGCAAAGTACCTTGAGGTCACCATATCTGACGACCTCAGCTGGGGAACGCACATAGACAACATCACAAAAATAGGCAAATCAAACCCTCGGCTTCATCAAAAGAAATATCAAAGTATACAACCAAGACCTTAAGTCCACAGCAAACAAAACTCTTGTCCGGCCGCAATTGGAATATGCTTCCATTGTCTGGTCACCCCATACAGCTACAGATATCTACACACTCGAATCTGTCCAACGCAGAGCTGCCAGGTGGACCACACGAGACTATAGGTACACATCAAGTGTTACAGCTATGCTTGGCAAACTCCAATGGCGTCCACTACATCAGAGACGCATCGATAATCGCCTTATCATGCTATACAAGGTCACGCATGACCTTGTTGCAATCCCCGTCTCAGATTACCTCACACCGAATCGCAGAGAGTCGAAATTTATCCACCCTTTGGCATACAAGCAAATCCCCACCGAGACCAACTATCACAAGTATAGCTTCTTCCCAAGATCAGTTATACACTGGAACGCTCTCCCAGCCTATATTGTCTTGCTACCAACCTTGGCACAGTTCTGTCATGCTGTCTGCCGGCTGGTGCATGTGTCCCCCTAAAGCTACCAGATTCTGTTTTTATCTTTTAACTATACTAACTTTCTTTTCGCACTGTAAAAACTCATTTCACCTACTTTGCTTACCTTTTATTTCAGCTAACCCCCTTTAGCACTTGGTATGAGGTTAAGAAGTATTGGATGAAAGAAAGAAAGCTTTGTGATTGGCTAACGTCAATAAAGCATATGCCATACACGCTGCACGCCGCGTGATATAGACCTGGAAAGGTTGCGGATATGGTAGAAAGATCCTGCGCCACTCTTCGGTCAATGCAGCCTCTACCTCCTGTAGATTTCTCCGTTGAAGATGTCTGTTCCTTATTCGTTTGTCGAGGAAGTAGTCCCAACAGTGTTCTACTGGATTCAAATCCGGGCTTCAGGACCGTCATTCCAGAGTGTTAACGTTGTTAACAGCGAAGGGGTCTTGCGTAACTGGCTACTGAGGAACAGCAGATAATGTCTGCATGCAGGTACAATAAGGGGAGCACGTATGAAGTCAATACATTGTCGACGTAACGTTTTGCCGTCAAATTTTGCCGGATAACGAGTTTACTACTGAAGTTATGGTTAATGGCACCCAACACCATCACGCTGCCTCCGCCGACTCTGCCCCTCTCAACAAGACAGCTATTACTGTAGCTATCTTTAGCTTATTCTGCCGTACCCTAAGCTTAGACCGAACCTTGATTCACTCACGAAAATTCTATTGCTCAATGTCGTCCAGCTTATGCATTCTGCAATCGCATTCTTGCTAGGCGATGGCGTCTCGTCAACATTGGACCTTGGCAAGGACGCCAGCATTTAAATCTGCTAGCGGACTGTAGTGGCATCGATCATTCTCCCATGCACACAACTTGGTTTCTTATTTTTATTACCCTCTGTGCTTTTTGTATACATTCTTCATCTTTAAACCGATTCTTGCCGTGGACGTGACATAAAGGAAGCGACTTCTCAAGTGACATAAACGGATATAATGGTCCTAATTTAACGGCCTTAGGCGACGTTGAACTGGCCGTACATGATCTGACGGTAACGTACAGACAATTACGTGATTCCTTTCGCAGTTAATACTGCACCATTTTTACAAAATGCGTTAGATTCCTGTGATAACGCCTAGTGCAGTGTAGCCGGAATTAGAAGCTTTTCTTTACGCCATGCCAGTTTTCTTGCAAATCTCGACAGCGTAACTAGCGCTCTTAGACGCAAGTCCTCAAAATAATAAGTCGCAAATAAGTGCAAACCCTCAACATTCAGTCACAATCAATAGTGTGAGTGTCCTCCTTGTACGCCAAGGTATTGCAATGAAGACACCCTTGATGCATGGATCTGATAACATTCTGCAGTCTGACATACAACATGGCTACTTATTCGGCCTGCATCTAGCTGGCGCAACGCCTGGGAGCTCTGTTCGGACTCCTGCCAACCTCGTCCCAGAGACATGTCCGGCGACGGCGATGGCCATGACATAGCTTCCAGGTTCTGTGCTCGGAGTTAATCCATGCTTACACGCGTTGAGGCGGTTCTGACGAGTACCCACAATCTTGAAAATTCTGCACGTCGCATTAAGGTGCTTTCCATTTCTGTAACATGTCATGTAAATATCTCAAAATGCTTTCAAGTAACATGACTGACACAAGAAATAAACACAGCTACTATAATCAATGTTTAAGGGGAATGGGAACACCTTCAGGGGAGGCAACGCCTGCAAAAGTATTTTTGTCTCTCATGTCAATAGGGATCAACTCTTAAAGGAAAGCATTTGCTCCCTTTAAGAGTAGTCCCCTTTTTCAGTGGTAAGGGATCATAGAAAAGCGGACCGGAAGTCCCGAAAGTTGTCTCCCTTTGAAAAATGCCGAAAAAATCTGCCAGGTGTTCCCATTCCCCTTCATGCGCCAAAATTCCAAGAGTTTGGTTCTTGTCTTCTGCATATCGAAATATTGGGCTTTCTATTTCTGTACAGCTCAGTTTCATAAAAATATATCAAACTGTTTTCATATTAGATAACAAACACAAGGAAGAATTAAAACAACTGTTTTCATTGTTCATAGGGCCATAACTCAAAAAGTGTTAGAGCCAGAGTTATGACTCTTGTCTTCTGTACATCGCATAATGGTGCTTTACATTTCTGCAAAGTTTCATGATAAGGGGGTACGTCTTTTTAAAATGACCACTAATATTTAGATATACATGTATAATAAACTTATAAAGTTCTTCAGAAACATAATGACATATCCAAATATATGACATACAAGTATATCCTAGCATCTTAAATGGATTAAGGAAGCGTATACGTTGGATTAGATCACGACATATATGCCGTCTATATTGAGATAAAGATTTATTTGTCTAGAAGTGAAGAAAAATATCGTCACTTTTACCTTGTTTCTGTATATTTGATGTTAGAAATTCTCCAGATGTTCATTTGTTGCTTTTCGTATTAAGAAACACATTTTATAGCTTAATAAAAGATGGTTAGATATACGTCTCCTTCCAAATACTTATTTTGAAATGACGTTATGTTTCTGAAGATCTTTTGAAATTTTATCATACGTTTCTTATATATTAGTGCTCATTTTAGCAAGAAGAACCCATTATCCTGAAACCTTAAATAAAGAAAACCCGTTATCAGACAATGTGCAGAAGACAAGAACCATGACTCTGACTTTACTACTTTCGGAATTGTGGCCATTTGAACAATCAAAACAGTGCTTTTAACAGAAAAGGAAAGCGATGTGCAGAAGAATTGATCAATAACTCTGGCTTTTCTACTTTTGGAATAACGGCCCTTTGGACACTGGTTTTAGTTATTCCTTGCAACTTTTATTTTACTTTAGAACCGTTTAAAGTATTTTCATGAAACGTTACAGAACTGAAAAACGCTATACGACGACATGTAGAAGACAAGAACCATAACACTTGGTTGCTTGGTTTTAGGGTTATGGCCAACAAAATATTGAATACAGTTTTTGTTTCTTTTACTCGAGTCCGCCCTATAACTTGAAACTGAATTGATATGTTTTCATGAAACTTTGCCGAAATGTAAAACACCATGAGTCGATGTGAACAAGACAAGAACCATAAATCTGGCTTTACAAGTTTCATAATAAAAATCTCAAGTTACAGAAAAGCATAGGGAAATGTCAAAAGATACCATTTAAATGTTCAAAGGGCCATAACGCACAAAGGACGGAAAATTAGTTAGTTGTTCTTGAATTCAGCATCTCGCCTTAAGATGCTTTAACTTCTGTAAAGTGCCATAAAAATACACATGAGACGTAAGTAATAAACAAAACCACTACTTTCGATGTTAAATGGGCCATACGAAATCAGGATGTTCTTGGTATTTGCTCATGATGCTTTTCCGTGATGAAAATATCAACACTTTTGAAGTAACGTGTCAGGGAATAATAAAACCACTCTTTCCATTGTCCAAAGGGCAGTAACTCCAGTTTCTGCAAACATTTAAGATAATAGAAACATAAAAGAAGAACCTGCTACCGCTGATTGCATTGCTCAAAGGGCCTAAAAAGCAGTTAAGCCACTGTTATGGTTCTTGTCTCCTGCACATTGCTACCTTCATTTAAACTTTCTTGATAATGGATTCTTCTTGTAATATATAGGTTACATGCGATAAAATTCCAAAAGGTCTTCAAACATATAATGTAATGTCAAATATATTTGGAAGACGACGACACATCTTTTATTAAGCTACAAAATGTTTTCCTTATAAATACTACGTATGTTAAATTGTCGTTGTATGTTAAAATACATCTAGAGATCTTCTTACATCAAATACGCAGAAACAAGTTAATAAGTGAAATTATTTTTCTTGACTTCCAGACATAGAGAATACCAGGTTCGTGTCTTTTGATATCAAGTTTATCAGGCAAGGCTTCGAGAACGCTTGTAGAATCGCGCGCTTGTAGAATCGCGAGGCTTGCCGAGCGATTCTACTTTCGTTCTCGAAGCCGAGCCTGATAAACTTGATATCAAATGACACGAAAAGCTGGTATTCTATTTATCAGTTTATGCCCTTGTACACCCTTGCATTAGCAATTTCCGATTATTTATCGATGGTCCTCAGTGCATTCCAACATTTCGACGGTCGATATATTATGTATCAGCTGACCATTTGTTTTCCTATAATATTTTTTTTATAAGTAGTTTTTCCATTTTTCAAGTTATAATAACATTTTTGCCAATTTTTGTAGTTGTCCGGTTCAGTCATAAAAGTGCAATGTCACGCTGACCTGATAAAGCTCACTTGTCCTGAGATAGCGTATCTTTATCACGTCAGTTTGCTACAATGCAATTAATATAGGAGGTAGCTGATAAAAATAAATATCTTTCTCAATATCCTTGGATGGCGACATATAAGTCGTGATCTAATGAGTGAGTGAGTGTTTAAGTTTTACGTCCCACCAACGCTAAGGTCATACGGAGACGAGACCTCGGTTTAAAGACTCATGCGAAAGTCTGGAGAAGCCCTGGATCGATCCTGCGACCCCCGGTTTACACATGATCTAATAAGACATATACACCTTCGTAATTGAGCTATAAAATACCATTTTTTAATTTGAAATGCAATAAATACCATGTGAAATTGTAGTTTTCATACATACTTATAATAGATACACATATCAAGAAATTCTAACATCAAATATACAGAAACAATTTAATAAGTGAAGATATTTTACTTTATCTCCCATTAAGATAAAAATCCGTGCGAAATACTGCATTCTTCTCATATCCAAAACTGCTTCTTTTCTGATGATAATCCGTGATATTTTTCTTATTTATACTGCAAACAATGATTGTGGGTGTTCGTTTGAACCGCCTCATTGATGCGGTTCTAACGAGTACCCACAATCTATGTCTTGGAACAGATATAAGAAAAATAATGTATGCCCTCGTAAACCCCAGTTTTCTCTATATACAGTGGGGTTAAGTGGGTGTTCATTTCACGTCCTTTTTCATGTGATGGGCGTACAAATTATTATTTTTCTCAATATACAATTTTCTGAAATAACGACATATAAGTCGTGATGAAAGCCCCCGCCCATAGGGGCTTGAAGAAATATATGGGCTGCATGATGCTTCCACGCAGAGCTGAATCTGGCCCGCACACTAGTACTGGTAAACCGCTTGGAGGATCTAAGCCTGTCCAGGAACCGCGGTGCGAGGCGGACCGTCCATGCTAATAAACCCTATTGGTTTCATCGGGCGACAGGGCTTGAGATGTCGTTTCATCTCAATGTCGGGTAAAAGTCCCACAAAATGGAAGCAACGTCTCCAAAATGACCTTTACAGTGTTGACGGGGACGTTAAACCTCAGATCAAACAAACAAACAAACAAACAAACAAACAAACAATAAGTCGTGATGTTATGAAAACGTATACGCTTCCGTATATATGTAACAAATGATCAAAACTCATATTTCAACAAAGCTTCAAGCCTACATCGTTACAACCTTTATAAAAAAAAAAAAAAAAAAAAAAAAAAAAAACACACACACACACACAAGGAAATTGAACACAAGGCACGGAATGTGGAGAAGTATAAATATACTTGAACAAGTAGATGGGCTGCATGATGCTTCCACGCAGAGCTGAAACCGACCCACACACGAGTACTGGTAAACCGCTTAGAGGATCTAAGCCTGCCCAGAGTCGGACAGTCTATGCTTATAAACCCTATTGGTTTCATTGGGCGACAGGGCTTGAGATGTCATTTCACCTCAATGTCGGGTTTTTGTTTGATTTGAGGTTTAATGTCCCGTCAACACTGTAAAGGTCATTTTGGAGACGTTGCTTCCAATTTTCCGGGACTTTTACCCGACATTGAGATGAAATGACATCTAAAGCCCTGTCGCCCAATGAAACCAATAGGGTTTATTAGCATGGACTGTCCGCCTCGCACCGCGGTTCCTGGACAGGCTTAGATCCTCTCAATGTCGGGTAAAAGTCCCACAAAACTGGAAGCAACGTCTCTAAAATAAATGACCTATACAGTGCTGACGGGGACGTAAAACCTCAAATCAAATCTTTTTCGGAGTTTCTCATAGTACTGTTAATGGCACGCATATCATCCTAAAACTACCAGTCGGGAAGCATGAGTACATTAAACATTTACGAGGACTGTTCACATATGAATGCAAGTAGAACGTTTTCTCATGCACTAATGCAAAAATCACCTGGAAATAAATATCACAACGTAGAAAAACATTTTACCTATACATTGATACCAAACTTGTTAAAATCCGTCCAATTTACCCATGTATATCGTTCGTTAAACACTGTCTACTCTTGTATACTAATGCAAAACATGGTTGGAAGAAGGTCAGAGTACGCCGTTGAAATACGGTCCTATATTAAGAATCATTGTATTCTTAGTAAACGGTGCAAAGACATTTTTAGCTCGTCTGTTTTTTTGAAAAAAAACTTTCGAGCTATTGTCATCACTCCGGCGTCTGCGTTGTCGTCCTGCGTCGTCCTGCGTCGTTCCAAAAAAACTTAACCTTGGCTATAACTTAAAAAGTATTAGACCTAGCCTCATGAAACTTCATACAAACACTCATCATCACAAGAGCTACATTTTGACCAAGGACCATAACAACATTGTTGATTTTGGCTGAATTATCTCCCCTTTTCCAATTTTTTTCTGAAACACATTTTTTGATCTCATTTTAATACTATTCACAACAGAGTCTTCAAACTTCACATGAATGTTCCTTGGGACAAGACCTTTTCAGTGATACCACACTTTTTGATCTGTGACCATGACCTTTGAACTTTGACCTATTTTTCGAAAATTTAACCGAAAACCTTAACCTTGACCATATTTCCAAAAGTATTTGGCCTACCTTCATGAAACTTCATACACATACTCACCATCACAAGAGCTACATTCCCTACAAGTTTTATAACTCCATCTTGCAATTTGATTGAATTATCTCCCCTTTTCTCTCCGTTTTTTTTTAAATTGTTTTTGTCTCTTATTTCAATACTATTCACAACAGAGCCTTCCAACTTCACATGAATGTTCCTTGGGACAAGACCTTTTCAGTCATACCACGCTTTTTGACCTGTGACCTTGACCTTTGAACTTTGACATATTTTTCGAAAAATTAACCAAAAAACTTAACCTTGACCATATTTCCAAAAGTATTTGGCCTACCTTCATGAAACTTCATACACATACTCAACATCACAAGAGCTACATTCCCTACAAGTTTTATAACTCCATCTTGCAATTTGATTTGACTTAGAACTTTTGTTTTCTAAAAGAAACTGCAGACGAGCGTTGGCACCCGCTTGCGGTGCTCTTGTTGATGAAATATGTTCGGTTTATAGCCATGTATATCGTTCGATAAACACTTTCTACTCTTGTATACTAATACAAAACATGGTTGGAAGAAGGTCAGAGTACGCCGTTGGAATACGGTCCTATATTTAGAATCGTTGTATTCTTGGTATACGGTGCAAAGACATTTTTGATGAAATATGTTCGGTTTATGGGCATAATGAAATGTCTTTTCCGACAGTTTTTCGTTGGTGTAAGAAATTCAGCTGTGGGCTAGGGTCAACAGAAGATGCACCACATGATCGTCGGCCGAAAAGAGCAACATCTGCCAAGATGGTTGCTAGAGTGAAAGAAATAGTTGCTACCGATGCACGATACACCACAAGGCAAATAGCTAGTATGGTTGGCATCTCATTAGGAGCAGCTCATACAATTCTGAAACGGGATTTGAAAATGAGAAGATCTGTGCTAGATGGACTGTTGACAGATGAGCAGAAAAAGACACGCGTTCAGTGCGCCAAGAAGTTGCTAAAAAAGTTTTGCTAAAAAAGTTTTCAAATTACAATGCACGGTCTTTCGCTAATGTCGTCACAGGTGACGAGACATGGGTTCACTTTTTTGAGCCAAAACGAAAGATTCAGAACAAAATATGGGCAACAAAGTATTGCAAAAGACCATGCATTGCAAAGCGAACCATGAGCGTCAAGAAGGTAATGTATGCCATATTCTTTTCAAACCAGGGCCCTGCTATTCAGGTTGCTATGCCTAAAGGCAAATCTGTAAATGCGAAGTTTTACAAGAATAAAGTTCTTCGAAAATTGAAGAAATATTTCAAAGAACGAAGACCCGCAACTGGTTTGGCCAATGTCAGATTGCTACATAACAATGCGTCATCGCACAAGGCGTTCATTGTGCAAGACTATCTGAAGCAGGAAAAGGTTGTTGAACTCCCTCATGAAAGTTTGTATATCTGTTAAAGGGGAATACTTTGAGAGGACAAAATAATTTTTTCATCGAAATCTATCACGGAATCATTTTTATGTGCTTAGTTGCATTCATATTTGAACAGTCCTCGTAAATTTCTTTATAAACAAGAGACACATGTGTGCTAGAAATCGCTCACCTGGATGAGGCTGATCACGATAGGCTATACAGTGCCATGGTGGTTATCTTGCCCATCAGATCAGATTGTCTTAAACAATGCTGGATCTGCATGTTGCCCAAAGTCTAAGAAAAGTTCAGTCCGACTTAGGATTCAGGAGAAGATGGTGCTGATGCAGAGTAAAGGGTGTAGATGTCCTTTGAAGAAGTTCAAGGTAGAGCTGGCTAATCAGAGTTGAAAAGATAACCGATTATCAGTGATGCCATTGCGATCGATAATCGATGTGTAATTACTGAAGGTTTTATCATAATTTTACCTATCTGGCTCTCTGCCTGAGCATGACTCTTACTATATGTTATTCTCGGACAATCAGGACTGAGCAAACAGTGTAGACCCAGATGAGACGCCGCGTTCTGCGGCGTCTCATCAGGGTCTGCACTGTTTGCCACTCATACAGCTATTTTAGATACAAACATTGGGTAGTGAATTATACTTATCAAATATTCGATTATTTTCATATCGGTAACGATAATCATTTTAGTGGAATGTATCGATCGATTAATCGATGATCCGATGTATAATGTCAGCCTTATTTCAAGGTCTTGAATCGGGAATATAACGATTTTAGAAATTTCGAACCTCCATATCAACCCAATGCTAACTAAGTGTCGACTCATTCTGCATGACACCGGTTTTAACAATTCAGGATCGCCATGTTGACCTAATTGCTTTCCACTAAGTTCTTACTACTGGGGAGAAGATGTCGTTTATCCAGCTGGCCTTTGTGGTGTCCATCCTGGAAATCGGAACAGAATGATTTTAACATGTCGTTACCTTCATGTAACCATAATGCCCTACCAATTTCGGACCCATTTGACGCCATTTGGAAGCAGATGTGCTTTGAAGATTTTCAAGATTCAATTTGAGCAATTCTAAATGTCCATGTCGCCCCAATGCCTGCCATTAAGTTTTAGGTCAATCTGACGTACAGGTTTGGAGAAGATGACCTTTGAAGAATTACAAGATGGCAACCCTCCCATCAAGTTTCAGCTCAGTCTGACCCTTCGTTCCGGAGGAGGTTTCCTTTGAAGAGCTCCGAGATGGCCATCATGACAGCTGGCCTTCTTGGATTTCGGAACCGAAGTATTTTAGCAATTCTGAATCTCCTTGCCGCTGAAAATCTACTCATCAACTTTCAGTTTATTCCGACATTCGGCTCGGGAGATGTCGTTTAAAGAATTCAAGATGGCCACCATCTTGGTCAGCTTTGATATTGGAACGGAACAATTTAAGCAATTCTGAAATTCCATGCTGTCACGATACTCCCTTCAAGTTTTAGCTCATCACTCAAAATATGTAAAGCTAGAGATGGACGACGGACGGTCGACGGACAACAAGTAATGGCAGGGCTGCTCCAGGTGAGCTAATAAAACTGAATACAGTATTTGACATTTCAGAAAGAACTTATCATTGATGTATTAATCATTTATACTTTCCATCCATATACATGTACATGTACTTCTCGTGTTTAAGTTAGAAGCCTCCGTGGTGTAGTGGATAAGCTACTCGCCTCATAAACCAAGGTCGTCGGTTCGATTTCGGGCTTCTTTAGACTTCCGTATGGGTCTTTAACCCGTTCTTCCGTCTCCGTATGACCTTAGCTGTTTGTGGGACGTTCAACTCAAAACACACAAACTCGTGGTTAAGTTAATTTGCGAATCTATGGAAACCATAAATCTTAGGCAGTCTCTTTCTCTGTGATATTGATAGCTCGGAACACTTTCTGATACTTTCAAACTTTTTGTACCACCTTATATATAGCAGGAGATCATTTCAAAATTTAGGGGTGTCAGGTTGTGTTTTCATCAAAATTTATTTGGAGAATAACTCAACTTTGAGCAAATAGTGGAGGCCCTGATCAGACGCCGCATAACGCGGCGTCTGATCAGGGCCTGCACTGTTTGCCAAGGTACCCTTTAGGAGTTTCTGGTACTGAATGGTTTAATAACACCACTGGATTAATCAAAGCACTGACAGTACTGGTGGGTCGACTGTCTCTGGATAGGTGGGGAAATAGTCCTAGAATAAGACATAAATTGTTTCGTTTATTCCATAAATTCCAGTTTTTGAGCCGAAAGTTTAGTCCCTGATCAGACGCCGACTTTTGCGGCATCTGACCCTTTGATTCCTGTGCTGTAAGCAAACAGTGTAGAACCTGACCAGACGCCGATCTGGATCTACACTTCTTGCCATGCCCAACCGATGATTCTAGCCAAGATTCTTACGCAACACCCTGACCTCACATCTAACAGCGGCTATTTTCTACAAGATAAGTCAGTGATAGTCACGTGGACTTTAGCCCTGAAGTATTTCTATGTTAAGTAACTTTCGAGCGACTGAAAAACAATCGACAAAAAAAAAAAAAAAAAACATATGGACCTCGACAAGGGAAAAGGGTTTTCGAGAACAAACAGTTCGAATACAGTCTTCCTGACCTGGTTCAAGTTGTTAAGACCCCTTTAAACCATACTTTATACAGAAAAATGGGGTTTACAGGGGTATACATTATTTTTCTTATTTCTGCTCCAAGACATAGGTTGTAGGTACTCGTTAGAACCGCCCAAATGAGGTAGTTCTACTGGGCACTCACAACCTGCATCTTTATTAGAAAAATGAAGGACGTTCATTTAATGTTGTCATCGGGGTTCTACTGAGTGCGTTATTAATCCTATTTTTACTTCGTTTTCTTCAACCCTTCGAAGCTTTCTCCCTTGCCGGAAACACAGTTTTCAAGTCTCCACACAATTCTGTTAAGGCGGAGAAGTAGGCCTTTTCAGGTATACCCTGAAGACACTGCTAAATTACACTACCAAAGACACTTCGGGATTCATAACGACGACCAGAGGGACTAAGGTCTGGAGAATAAGGTGGGTGAGAGAGCTGAACTACCTTTTCCTCTTTCAAGAAGTCATGGTCAAGAACAAAATTCTGAGCTGGTGAGTTTCATGGACAAGACACAGACAGTCTATGTTTGGAATACAGAAAAGAAAAAAAAGGAAAGGGCTATTGCCAGTTAACTGGTAACAGCGGTTTTACGTTAAAATTGCTATTGTCAGAGTTAACTGGCAATAGCGTTAACTGGCAATAGCGGTTTTACGTTAAAATGGCTATTGCCAGTTAATTGGCAATAGCCCTTTCCTTTTTTTTCTTTAATTTCATTTCGGTTATTATTGTTTCAGTAACTACTGTTATGACTGTAAAAGCTTCCCAGCAGACACATGACGTACTTGTGACGTCACATCGACGTCGGTACTAGGTCATGACGTTAATGCAACGTCAAAACTACGTTGGTGCAACGTCATGACGTTGCACCGACGTAGCTTTGACGTTGCCCTAGTGACGTGTGCCTGCTGGGTTACATGCATATGCTTGTTCTAGAGTGGTGGGTCTTGTGTAACTTGGCTAAGATACGAATCGTTGCAGTATGTTGTTTGTTTTCCTTTTACCAAGCATTTCCATATTTTGTAACATGCTATGCATTGTTGTCTTGATTAAGTATTTTAATCACCTCGTTTTGGAAAGATGTGGATAACTTACTGATTGTTTCTGTCATGGGCAGCATCAGTTTTCTATTTCTATTTCCAAGCATAGATCGTGGATACTACAGTCGAACTTCAATGGCTCGAACACCTTTGGGACCTCGAAATTTTGTTCGAGACAGGGGTAGTTCGAGCCACTGAGGGTTACTGTCAGGAGGCATAACGAGATACTTTTAGACATCTTTTCGGTGTTCTATAATGAATATGTATGCTGTGTGTACTCATTAGAATCGCATCATCGAGGCGATTCTAATGCGTACACACAGCATGCATTTGCAAGATAAAAGACTAAAATTTCCTTAATTATCCCCAACTATTTCTTATGTAGAGGATTTCGCTATGGGCTCAAGAATGGGTTAGACTCATCCATGGTAAACGAGCCATCGGTGTTCGAGCCATCGAAGTTCTACTGTATTTAGTCTGGAACGCTTTTTAATAGCGTTATAAAAAGGTGTCTTCAAGCATAACCCACTGGACCCACACCGTGAATAGCAACGTCATAGCAACGTGTTTATAACGTCATGACGTTGCATCGACGGTGATGCGACGTTGCCTAGACGTCATGTGCCCGCTGGGAATAAAATGATCTGTCTTAGTGGTGGAACGGACCAATATATATGTCGGTGGCTTTCAAACGACCTACGTTTCAGAACAGAAATAAGAAAAAATAATGTATTTCCGGTTATCTCAACTTCAATACAGACACATGTAACATACTGATATCCAAAGCCACAACTCGAACTTACTAGTAACAAATACATTGCAATAAAATAAATTTGATTGCCCAGGCAAACTATATCTAAGTTAATGAGGACACCTAGGCATGGTATAGTGTAATATATAGTAGATTGAGATTGAGATTGAGTGTTTGAGTTTTACGTTCCACAAACAGCTAAGGTCATACGGAGACGGGACCTCGGTTTACAGACTCATCCGAAAGTCTGGAGAAGCCCGGGATCGATCCTGCGACCCCTGGTTTACAAGGCGAGTAGCGTAACCACTGCACCACGGAGGCTTCTAATAATATATAGTAGAACTGGGGTTTACAGGGGTAGACATTATTTTTGGTAGCATATATATTATTATTTTAGATAGATGCCACTTGTCAGAAACAACCACAATCTACCTTATGTGCAAATCATTCATATCAGTAGTTGTTTTATTTTCGGTGTTTCATTTTATTCCATGCTATATGGCAATAATTTATTGTCATTCCATTTAACTGGCAATAGCGATTTTACGTTAAAATGGCTATTGACTGGCAATAGCAATTTTAACGTAAAACCGCTATTGACAGTTAACTGGCAAACGTAAAACTGTTATTGCCAGTTAACTGGCAGTAGCATTTTTAACGTAAAATCGCTATTGCTAGTTAACTGTCAACAGCCACTTCGAACAAAAAAAAATATCACTAACCATGAAGGTATGAAAAGATGCAATATGTCACACGATGTGTTATCGTAAGGTGAATACTCTTTCCACGCGAGATTGCTTGAACACAGTGGACTTAGCTTGAAGAAATAGATGGGCTGCATGATGTTTCCACGCAGAGCTGAAACCGACCTGCACACGAGTACTGTTAAACCGCTTAGAGTATCTAAGCCTGCCCAGGCAAAGCGGTGCGAGTCGGCCCTGTCCATGCTTTTAAACCCTATTGGTTTCATTGGGCGGCAGGGCTTGAGATGTCATTTCATCTCAAAGTCGGGTAAAAGTCCACCAAAATTGGAAGCAACGTCTCCAAAATGACCTTTGTAGTGTTGAAGGGGACGTTAAACCTTAAATCAAACAAATAAACATTGGATCTTGGCAGTTTTCGCTATAATATTGTCTGAGACTTTATGCGAGTTATCCTTTTCTGCAAGATGCATAGTAGTGAAATACCGACGACATTCTCATGGAATATTTGAATTTGACGGAGCTAATATCCAATAAATTTTCTTCGTGACATCATCATCATCTCTTTATAAACATATACTAAATAACTTCATATGTTCAAAAACGATAAGCTTTCTTCACAGCCTTCGGTTAAGATTGTTTAAAAGTCTCTCTCTCTCTCTCTCTCTCTCTCTCTCTCTCTCTCTCTCTCTCTCTCTCTCTCTCTCTCTCTCTCTCTCTGTCTCTCTCTCTCTCTCTCTCTCTCTCTCTCTCTCTCTCTCTCTCTCTCTCTCTCAATCCCGACATTGAGATGAAATGATATTTAAGCCCTATCACCCAAAGAAACCGCTAGGGTTTAGGGGATGTTCTGACTTGCACTACATGGTAGGTTTAGGCCCTCTAAGCAGATTAACCCATAGTATGCGGGAAACACTAAATGGACACAGGACGCGGCGTCTGATCAAGGCCTGCACTATTCGCTAACAGTATTTTCCGTCAAAAATAGAGTAAAAACGAAACAAGAGCTGTCACTATACAATGTAGGTGACCAATGCCCCCCCTCGTGGGAGCCAATTTCTGAGTTTTTGTTTTTTGTTTTGCTAAATTTCAAGGGGAGATAATTCAGCTAAAAATGACAACAGAGTTATGGCCCTTGGACAGAATGTTGCCTTTGGAATGTCAGAATGTTGCTTTTGCTTCTCGGGACGGGGTAGGGGCATAAAAATAGGTCTAAAACCCCTTATATGACAAGTGGACTTGTCCAACATAAAACAATGGAAGAGTCCACTAGTATTCAATAGATTAACAGTAGGCCTACTCAAAAGCCCTGTCGGCTTCAGCTCTAGCACCACGTAGTCCAATATATTTCTGTAAACCCAAATGGGGCGAAGTATGTTTTGCTACGGATGGTCAAGCGCTATTTACTTCCCCAGCACAATAGATGCGGCCTCTTCGACCCACAAATTAAAATAAAATAAATAAATGTTGTCATGCATACATAAGAAAGGTAATATTTGAGCTTGATCATGAATCCGCTGACATGTATTTGTTCACCGCTTCCGTGTAAGTTTGTCTTGGGAAATCGTGGATAGGTAAATTGACCGGCTTGATATGACTTATAATGACTGGCTTGATATGACTTAAATAGTGTTGACTGGGCAGTAAACTACAATACAGACAAACAAAACAGAAAATAAGAACTAGCTAAATTAACTCTTTATTACATACATGAGGCTCCGGATAAGACATGTGAAAACATACGATGTGGGTACTCATTAGAAGTGCATTGATGATTCGCTTCTAATGAGTACCCACAGCATATGTTGTCATGCATACATAAGAAAGGTAATATTTGAGCTTGATCATGAATCCGCTGACATGTATTTGTTCACCGCTTCCGTGTAAGTCTGTCTTGGGAAATTGTGGATAGGTAAATTGACCGGTGTGGGTACTCATTAGAAGTGCATTGATGAGTCGCTTCTAATGAGTACCCACAGCATATATTGTCATGCATACATAAGAAAGGTAATATTTGTTTGGAAACACACACTTATCAGCAGCTGGGAATCATAGCATATCAGCAAACACAACTTAGGTAAAGAATCTCAAACTTAAACAAAATGGGAGATAAACATCGCCTCCGACCTGTCTTTGTTGATCATGAAAACACTTATTTTGTGCTTACTGATTATTATCGCTTCGATGAGGCGATTCTAATCAATACACCCAGCATAAGATGTGAACATGATGTCTTATCATAATGATTTCAAACATTATACAACTATCAGCATTTGAAGACGAAGTTCTTTTTCCCTTCAATCAGCTTTACTGTACGTTTGTCGATACAACGGTGGTGAAGCCATGCATCGCAGGCCACGCATTGTACCATTTCGCTGTCATACAGACCGCGACATTTGCAATATATGTTTTCCTTGGTTTTTGTTATTTTTTTTCTTTTTCCAGTTTGAAATCTGAAAGACGTCTGTCAATAGCATTTTTACCGAGTTTGTGCTATTGACAAACGTCTGTCAATAGCATTTTTACCGACTTTGTGCTATTGACAAACGTTTGTCAATAGCATTTTTACCGACTTTGTGCTATTGACAAACGTTTGTCAATAGACATTCCGAATAAATAAATAAATAAATAACCATGCAACCCAATCCATTTCTCTAAGCCCCGATGGGCGGGGACGCAGAGTATATTGTGCATTTGTTTATATATTAGTGAATGAGTGAGTGAGTGTGTTTTACGTCTCACCAACAGCTAAGGTCATACGGAGACGGGACCTCAGTTTAAAGACTCATCTGAAAGTCTGGAGAAGCCCAGTTTATATATTAGTAATTTTTGACAACATATATACGTGCATAGTACATACATATGCACCAAAGGATTGGATGTAGGCTCAGCCTAAACGTATCCTCTCCTTGACGTCCGGTACATATAATGAGATATACACATACAAACAAACATACAAAATATAAATAATCTCAAAGCTTCAACATGTATATGCTGAATCATCATATATGTCACGGTACCAAAATTAAAGGGCAACATCGGGACTGGTGTCCGACTGACATCCCTTACGAAAAGAATATAGAAAGCTAGTTAATTTCGGTTGATTCAAGAAGGCAGTTGTCAGTTTCTGGCGAAAGAATGTACATTGTACTTGTCAACCGTTTATGTATTAGTATGCACAGTAACTGTGATTAGGTAAACGGTCCGGCTCAACATGACCTTAATAGTGTTGACTAGGCAGTTAAAATGCAAGCAAACCAAAATTAAACATCACGAAAACACTCCTGTATAATTTTGTCCCCCTTAATGTAGTAAAACTGAGGTTTACAGGTGTAAAGTTTTTTTTTTATTTCTGCTTTAAAATATAGAGTGTGGGTACTCGTTAGAATCGCCTCGATGAGGCGGTTCTAACGTGTATAGAGTGTTGGTACACGTTAGAACCGCCTCATCTCATTAGAACCGCCTCGATGAGGCGGTTCTAACGTGTACCCACAATCTATGTTTTGAGCAGAAATAAGAAAGCTATCACAATTTTTCAGCTTAAAATTTTAGTTATTCGACGGTACATTTATATGGGGCGCCGTTTTACTATTTAATCCGTATTTATAGATATCCATAATTATTTATGGATATCCATAATTCGAATTATGGATATCCATAATTCGAATTATGGATATCCATTATTATTTATGGATATCCATAATTCGATTTATGGATATCCATAATTCGAATTATGGATATCTATAAATCGAAATGAATTAATGGTATCCA
Source organism: Lucinisca nassula (assembly GCA_963580285.1). Taxonomy (NCBI): domain Eukaryota; kingdom Metazoa; phylum Mollusca; class Bivalvia; order Lucinida; family Lucinidae; genus Lucinisca; species Lucinisca nassula. The sequence continues at coordinate 37,408,573 of OY757013.1, forward strand.
TACATCGAATATTGGGTATCCATTATTCAATTTATTGATATCCATAAATCGAATTATGGATATCCATTATTCGGCTGATTTATGGATATCCATAAATCGAATTATGGATATCCATAAATCGATTTATGGCTATCATTAATTTAGGTCGAAATATGGATATCCATAATCGAATTATGGATATCCTTAAATCGAATTATGGATATCTATTATTCGGCTGATTTATGGATATCCATAAATCGAATTATGGATATCCATAATTCTCCTCTGCAAATAAACCTAATGAATAATGACTGCTCCCTTTGCCTCGACTATTCGCGTCAGATTTCCGATTTAGGTGTGTAATAAAAACCGGGATGGAGGTGGAGGTAATGTAGGGTAGGCTTAGTGCTGGCCTATGATGTGGGAGAGATATGTTTTGTTTGATTTGAGGTTTAACGTCCCCTTCAATACTATTTAGGTAATTTTTGAGACGTTGCTTCCAATTATGTTGGGCATTAAGCCTTCATTGAGATTAAATGACATCTCAGTCCCGCCGGCCTCGGTAGCTCAGTCGGATGCGCGTCTGACTGGTGATCAGGAGGACGCGGGTTCGATATATCTGAATCTGCCTGGTACTCCATACATCTCAAATAGAGTATTATATGGATATATACTAATACTATATATAACAACCATGTGCATTTTTCTTCAAAAAGCATGCATGGGTTGCCTGTTTGGATCATTATAATTTTACGTCCGACTTTCAGTGTCCTTAGGTGCACAGTCGTCATAGAGGTGATTCCAGAGGGACCGGATGCGTTGGCCGGAATTTCCAGATCTTACGGCTGGTTCCGATAATTAACTGCACACATGGCGGGCGTTCAGCGTATGCAGTCCGTTGCTTTGGACGCCTCACGGGCTGAAAAGGCTGCGCGGCAGATAGGTCCCTTTGACTGGCCATCATCTTCCAGCGATGACGAAGACCTTGAAGATTTTGAAGTTTTTTTACAATAAACAATCACGTGTTTTAGGGATGGCCCCTGCCATCGATGCTTGAAGAAATAGATGGGCTGCATGATACTTCCATGCAGAGCTGAACCGTCCTGCAAACGAGTACTGGTAAACCCCTTGGAGGATCTAAGCCTGCCCAGGCAAAGTGATGCGATTCGGATTGTCCATGCTTATAAACTCTATTGATTTCATTGGGTGATAAGGCTTGAGATGTCATTTCATCTCAATGTCGGGTAAAAGTCCCACAAAATTGAATGCAACGTCTCCAAAATGACCTGTTCTGTGGTGACGGGGACGTTAAACCTCAAATCAAACAAAACGTGTTTTTGGGAGAAATAATTAAACCAAAAGCTTTCGCGGTGATTTACGGATATCCGTAATTCCGAATTATGGATATCCATAAATCGATCTGAATTATGGAAATCCATAAATCGAATTATGGATATCCATAATTCGAATTATGGATATCCATAAATCAGAGGAATAATGGATATCCATAAATCGAATTATGGATATCCATAATTCGAATTATGGATATTCATAAATCGAATTATGGATATCCATAAATCGATCTGAATTAATGATATCCAATAATCGAATTATGGATATCCATAATTCGATTTATGGATATCCATAATTCGATTTATGGATATCCATTGTTCGACTGATTTATGGATATCCATAAATCGAATTATGGATATCCATAATTCGATTTATGGATATCTATAAATTCGGATTAAAACGTAAAACGGCGCCCCATACATTTACAATGTATAGGCGTGTTTCCATAAAGTTTCAGATAAAGAGACAGACTTTCGGATGAGTCTTTAAACCGGGGTCCCGTCTCCGTATGACCTAAGCTGTTGCAGGGACGTAAAACTCAAACACTCAGTCACTTGAGATAAAGAGAATGATACAAGGAAGTGATACAAAGGCGAACTCAAGTTCCCATTGTAATTGTTGATGTTCTCACGAGTATAAATGCAAGTCATCACTGGTAACTGATATAATTAACTGTACAGGAAGAAATCCATACATTAAAGGAAAATCATAATATAAACATCAATGTACATTTATGTGGAGGTGTTTTCACGTCCAAAGGACTGTTAGTCGAAGAAATGACAATGCTTCTGTTATCAGGTTTTGCAAACAATGCTTAACGACGTAGTTGTATATTCATAATGGAACAAAGGGATTTTAGCAGTCACGAAGAATCTAAATATGAACTGAATGAAAAGGAAGTGACGTCATTGATTCCTCTGTTGATTTACATGTCATTAATTGGTCTATTCGGGATCCCCGGAAATACCTTAGTGATCTATGCTTTCAAGAACAGCTGCAGGCGTTCCAATTCTCATCTATTTTTTGTGTGGTTAGCTATAATTGACTTGTTTAATTGTAGCTTCACATTACCATTTGAATTCGTAAATGTTGTGAATCAGTATACATACGAGAATGCATGGTTATGTAAAATGACAATATTCTTCACAATATGGCTGTCAGTAACTTCCGGCGTGACGTTAACAGTTATCAGCGTTGACCGCTTTAGGAAAGTTTGTAGAGCCCTAAAATGGCAATTTTCAAACAAAACAGCAATGAAGTTAAGCATATTAACATTTATAATTGGCTTCATATTTGCCTGGCCAGCCTTGATCATTTTTGGTCTACATGAATTTGACATTCTTCCACATAATATAACAGGAACAGATTGCGCCATCAAAAATGAGTTTGAAGGTACCTTTTATGTGAAGATATATAACGGATTTCTATGGCTTCTTTTCATTTCTACCATTGCAGCCATCATTGTTCTGTATGTTATAATTGGTCGGCAAATCTTTAGGCAAACTTTGAAGATAAAAAGGCTAACTGGCCGTGAGAGTGATCTCTGTCGTGTACAAACAAACAGATCCAATCCAAATCCTGAATTTGTCTCCGAAGATACAATAAGTTCCGGTGCTGGTATGTCATTTAGTCGCACAAACTCAAGTGGTGGCATGTCTTTTTCTGTCCAGAAAGATTCAGATGATTACAGTGTATCACTGGCAGTTCAGAGAAAGTTTTCGACACTATGTGATGAACGAGTTGAAAGGAAGATCGCTAAGAGCGACGCCCAGGCGAGGAAATCAGCAATGATCATGCTCTTTATATCGGCAGCGTTTATCTTAAGCTATTTACCCTATTTAATACTAAGACTATTAGAAGGCATTACAGTTCATTTCGTAGTTTCGATGCCTAACACAGAAAGGGCACTGTATAAAAGTTTTCTGCGTTCCTATTGGCTAAACTGTGCAGTTAACCCGTTTATATATTCAGCATGCGCCCCACAGTTTAGGAGAGAAGTTAAGAAATTGTGGCAGAAAATAAGGCGGCGCAACTAAATTCGCATAATAGGCGCAAATGTACTGCTCGAATAAGTATTATGAAATGAAAAATGACAACAAGACAAATAACAACAACACATTATTACATGTGTATAGCTATCACTATTGAATGATTACCCCCCGCCCATCGGGGCTTGAAGAAAGAGATGGGCTGCATGATGCTTCCACGCAGAGCTGAAACCGATCGCATACGAGTACTGGTAAACCGCTTAGAGGATTTAAGCCTGCCCAGGCAATGCGGTGCGTGTCGGCCCGTCAAAGCTTATAAACCCCATCGAATTCATTGGGCAGCAGGGCTTGTGATGTCATTTCATCTCAGTGTCGGGTACAAGTCTCATAAAAAAGGAAGCAAAGTCTCCAAAATGACCTTTACAGTGTTGACGGGGACGTTAAACTTCAAATCAAACAAATAAACAAACCATCACGAAAACACGCCTATAAGATTCTGACCCCCTTTGACCCCACTTTTATATAGTAAAACTGGGGTTTATAGGGGGTAAACCTTATTTTTCTTATTTCTGCTCTAAAATATAGAGTGTGGGTACTCGTTAGAACCGCCTCAATGAGGCGGTTCTAACGAGTGCCAACCATCTATATTTGTAGCAGAAATAAGAAAAATATCACAATTTTTCATCTTAAAATTTTCATTTTTTCGGTTATAAAGGTGGCCATGTATTTGTATAGACGTGTTTGCATAATGCACTATTGAATGACGGTTAGAAATGCCCAATAAAACCCGACCAATAAAACCCGAAGAACATTCGTACTCATGACGAAAACACGCCTACACAAATACATTGTAAATTTTTCCGCTGAAAAACAAAAAACAAAAACCAAATAAATAAATAAATAAAACTTAAAAAAACTGAAAAATTGTGATATTTTTCTTATTCCTGCTCAAAATATAGATAGTGGGTACACGTTAGAACCGGCTATATCTATATTTATAGCAGAAATAAGAAAAATAAGGTTTACCCCTTAAACTGTTTGTTTACCCCTTAGTTCATTCAATAGTGATAGCATTTGTCATATGACGTAAGGCAATGTTTACATATAGAGCTCTAAATAATATGGCCCCTGGGTATATAAAAGAACTGCTGACGCCCATGTCTGAAACGCACTCGTTAAATCTGAGATCAAGCGAAAACGGAACGCTATACATCCCAAAAGCTAAAACTTCATTATACAAAGGTTCATTCGCCTGTTCAGCTCCACAGCTGTGGAATGTTCTTCCTCAAGCAGTAAGAGACACAGATTCGCTTTCAACATTTAGAAAATGTATCAAAAAACTTTTATAGGCTTCCATGCTATCTTAACCAAAATTTAACATTAGTATACACTTAATTCTTATGCTTTTATACCGGAGTGAACAGCTAGTCAGTCCCTGTGCCGGGGAGACAGTGGTGTATAATGTAGCTGTTTGGCAGTGGTACCTGCTGTCTGGACATTGGCTCCGCCACAGGACTCCCTGCTAGACTGTTCATCTGACTGTACACTGATTTTTTTTACCTCGTACAGATACTGAATGGCTTTAATGATACAAGACTATCTATTTTAGTAAACTGACCACTGTGATACTTAAAGATTTAAACTCTTGAAGATTGTCTATGTTATTTAATCCTATGATTGTTTACTTGTATCTTATGCTTACGTAGATGTTTCATACGCTCCCTTTGGATACATATATGTTTAATAAGTGCATTTTAACTAGAAAGGAGTACCATTTTTAACGCAGATATTCATGCTAAGTCCTGTTTAAATTTTTGCACTTGTGCCATGTCTTATGTGATTTTAACCTCCTTTTTTGTTTTCCAGCATTGTTTCATCATTTATGTTTTCACGAATCTTGTGCATGGTTGTACGAGGACTGTTCAAATATGAATGCAACTAAGCACATAAAAATGATTTCGTGATAGATTTCGATGAAAAATTTATTTGGTCCCCTCAAAGTATTCCCCTTTAACAGATATACAAACTTTCAGTCTTCTGATCCAATCATTGAATGCATTTTGGTAGTCTTTTCGAGGTATACTATGAAGGCACTGGAATATTGCAAAACCGAGGTGTTTGCGCTGTTCAAATTTTCGACCAGAAAGGTATTTTTTCAGCCGCGGGAACAAAAAAGTCACACGGGGCAAGGTCAGGGGAATACGGGGGGTGAGGGAGTTCAACAACCTTTTCCTGCTTCAGATAGTCTTGCACAATGAACGCCTTGTGCGATGACGCATTGTCATGTAGCAATCTGACATTGGCCAAACCAGTTGCGGGTCTTCGTTCTTTGAAATATTTCTTCAATTTTCGAAGAACTTTATTCTTGTAAAACTTCGCATTTACAGATTTGCCTTTAGGCATAGCAACCTGAATAGCAGGGCCCTGGTTTGGAAAGATTATGGCATACATTACCTTCTTGACGCTCATGGTCCGCTTTGCAATGCATGGTCTTTTGCAATACTTTGTTGCCCATATTTTGTTTCTGAATCTTTCGTTTTGGCTCAAAAAAGTGAACCCATGTCTCGTCACCTGTGACGACATTAGCGAAAGACCGTGCATTGTAATTTGGAAACTTTTTAAGCAACTTCTTGGCGCACTGAACGCGTGTCTTTTTCTGCTCATCTGTCAACAGATGGGGAATCCATCTAGCACAGATCTTTCTCATTTTCAAATCCCGTTTCAGAATTGTATGAGCTGCTCCTAATGAGATGCCAACCATACTAGCTATTTGCCTAGTGGTGTATCGTGCATCGGTAGCAACTATTTCTTTCACTCTAGCAACCATCTTGGCAGATGTTGCTCTTTTCGGCCGACGATCATGTGGTGCATCTTCTGTTGACCCTAGCCCACAGCTGAATTTCTTACACCAACGAAAAACTGTCGGAAAAGACATTTCATTATGCCAATAAACCGAACATATTTCATCAAAAATGTCTTTGCACTTTATACCAAGAATACAACGATTCTAAATATAGGACCGTATTCCAACGGCGTACTCTGACCTTCTTCCAACCATGTTTTGTATTAGTATACAAGAGTAGAAAGTGTTTATCGAACGATATACATGGCTAAAGTGCACAGGTTTGGTATCAATGTATAGGTAAAATGTTTTTCTACGCTGTGATATTTATTTCCAGGTGATTTTCGCATTAGTGCATGAGAAAACGTTCTACTTGCATTCATGTTTGAACAGTCCTCGTATGTATATATGTATATAGTTTTTATAGAGGGCCGCAAGGTAGAATAGCTTATTAGCTAATTGTGTCACCCTCTCAAAATATTGTACAAATAAATAAACCCTCGTAAACCCCAGTTTTACTATATAAAAGTGGGGTTAACGGGGGTCAAAATTATATAGCCGTGATTTCCTGATGTAATGTTATTCGCTATTGGACGCTTTACTTGGACGACATCGATACATCTGGTGACGTATCACGGCAATGGCGTCGTGAAGATGGAGGATCTTACATGAGTGCTCATGTATTACTGAGTTTATTTAAGGGATAAAATGCGAGACTTCGTCGACCATTATATGCCTTTTCCTCAATGAGTTTAATACATTTAATGATACATGGGCACGAATGCAAGATTCTATTTGTCATATGATATATAAACGCATTTTATTCATTATTTATTTATTTATTTATTTATTTTTTTACAAAAATGTCAATATTCCGCCATTTGTAATGGCGACGTCGTCAGGGACGTCGCACGTGTAACGTTATGGGGCGCACCTAACTAATTTGCATATTTAATCCACTGGTGGATTATTGAATTTAATACATCGCGTTATTTCATTCTCAGACGTGACGTTATACGATAAAGTACATACTCTAATAAAATGCAATTTTTTCCGACAAAAAACTACAATTTATAGTTGTACAATAATATTGCGTGACGCCAAAACATGGCGTGACGCCAGGTAACTCTTACGGTACAAAGCAGTGGCGGATGCATTGCTCAGACTAGAGAATAGGTGTCGGTTTCATTATTTCTATGTGTATTGTATTATATTGTAGATAATTTCAATGGTAGGTTGACAAAAGCAAAACCGTTGTATATATTCATGTTTTGATGAAAAAAAAAATCTTCGTATTTATCCATGTCTTTGTTGGAATTTTTCTTTCTTTCATTTTTCTTTTTTCCTGTAAAAACATTTGAAGATACTATACGTCAGCCAGTGCGGATTATATTTTGTATTATGTTTTGCTTGTAGGTATGTCATTTTTCTACGTCTCGAACCCAGTATTGGGCCCGTGGTCATATTTGTGATAGGTGGCAAAAAGAAATATGTTTCAAGGGTAATTTTATTTAAGCTTGATTTTTTTGTTTATGCAAATCTACCGCTACATTTCATAGTTTCCTTATTTATTTAATCAAAGGATTTTTCTGAACGAAAAATAAAATGACTCCAGACAATTATGAAAATTGACCAATGGCGGATCTCTTTAGGCTTATTCCATGGCATCAGCTGTGGAGGCATTCTAGAAGCTGCTAATTATTTAGGTTTTTCAGAACTGCTTAGAAACATCACCCTGCTATATTTCTCAATGCTTTATACTGTGTTTTAAAATACGCGCTTCTAAAGGACTACTTTTGTAACAGTCACTTCAGTCTTATTATATTCATACTGTTATTTGTGGCTTACGACATTGAGCAAGATCCCGGTCCGGTTAACGTTACTGCAGACTTATCCATCTTGCATTTGAATATTAGAAGCATGCGCAACAAAATGGACTTTATCAAAGAGCCAAGGGTGAGGATTATGGACATGTAAAATCGAATTAAGCCTCCTCCTCCCCCACCCCGAAATACCTTAATCTGACCTTACCAAGGCGTTTCTTCTTTCATGGTTTATTATTTGTTATCCCTACGCTTTTCGAAGAAAAAGTAGGGATATTGACATAGTCTTCACCGTCCGTCCCTACGTCCGTCCGTTTTACCAGATAACTCCTCATAGACATTTAGAGATACAAACTTGAAACATTGGGAACTAATGGATCTTTGGTCTGGTGAGTCCATGACACTTCCAGAATTTTGATCCCATCCTTGGGGACGGGGGCCAGAGGGAGGGGTACCTGGGGTCAAAAATCAAAGTTTTCAGAGCATTGTCGTGAAACATTAAATCAAACGGTATGATGAGTAGAATACATTGCAATTAAAATTGGACCACTCGGGTCAATGTAGAGATCATCTGAGGTAAAAACCATCACGAAACACGCCTATATAATTTTGACCCCCTTGAACCCCATTTTTATATAGTAAAACTGGGGTTTGCAGGGGTAAACCTTATTTTTCTTATTTCTGCTCTAAAATATAGATTGTGCGTACTCGTTAGAACCGCCTCTCTAATGAGTACCAACAATCTATATTTTGAGCAGAAATGAGAAAAATATCACAATTTTTCATCTTAAAATTTTCATTTTTTCGGTGATAAAAGTTACAATGTATTTGTATAGGCGTGTTTTCGGAATGCAAACCAACCCATACCCCCTGCATAACGAGGACAGGATAACTCTTCCTAGACCGTTAGAGATAGAAGCTTGAAACCTTGTAAACTGATAGATCTTTGGTCTGGGAGACACTTTCCGAATTTTGATCAAATCCCTATGCGCGGGGTCAGGGGAGGTGCTCCAGGGTGTATCATATCAAATCGAACGGCATAATGAAAGAATGAATTGCAGTCAAAAGTTGATCCCTCGGGTCAATGTGGAGGTTAGAAGCCTCCGTGGTGTAGTGGTTATACTACTCGCCTTGTAAACCAGGGGTCGCGGGATCGACCCCGGGCTTCTCCAGACTTTCGGATGAGTCTTTAAACCGAGGTCCCGTCTCCGTACGACCTTAGCTGTTTGTGTGACGTAAAACTCAAACACTCACATACTCAGTCTGGAGGTCACCAGAGGTAAAAAAACAACAACAAAAACAACAACAGCAACAACAAAATTTCATACCCTCTCAACAACAATTACCGGATAACTCCTCCTAGACCGCAAAAGACAGAAACTTGAAACCTTAGGAACTGATAAATCTTTGTCTGGGGAGTGCATATCACTTTCTGAATTTCGATCCCACCCCTGGGGGCAGGGGCAGGGTAAGGATGAAGCCCCCACGGGGTTTAAAAATCAAAGTTTTCAGAACATTGTCTTGAAACATATCAAATCGAACGGAAGAGTGGGGATATGCGATGGCGTGCCATCGACTGCACGATTCTAACCCTTGTCCTGCTAATCCCGGATATGCCTTATCTTTGAAACAATGTAGATCCAGATCAGATGGCTTCTGAAGAAGCCATCTGATCAGGATCTACATTGTTTGCCATTCAATGTAGATTCTGCATCAGATGGCTTCTTCAGAAGCAATCTGATCTGGATTACATTGTTTCAATGATAAGGCATATAGGGATTCAGCAGGACAAGGGTTAATTACAGTTGTCTTTGCATGGGTGTATTGTTTATATCTTTTTTATTTTTGGATAGCCGTTTGGCCATTTTGTGGGAAAGTAACTGTCCTTTTGTCTATCCATTGTGATGTTTTCATTAGGGTTTGCCTACCTCGTGTTCGTGTTACGTTCTATTTGGTGTCCCCGGTGGGAGGTGTATGGTAATTGTTTCAATTACTGACCACACCCTTCACTTTTATTTTGCAAGAAGATTCACAGACACAATTTTCAGATGCGGGTTTTACTTGGCAACTTAAGTTTTAATTTTCTATCGATATATTGCCTCTTTGTATAGAAAAAAAGAAGTCTTTTGGCTTAAAATGTATGTTCCTTGAGCCGATTCTGGACATACTTGGTTGACCTAAACATGCTCAAAGGACATGTATATTAAGGCATGTTCCGTATGTCGATTTTGGACATGTTGGGTTGAACTAAACATGTCGAAAATAGAAGTGAAGGCAATGATCAGGAATCGATACAATTAACCCACACTAAAGGGAAAGAAACACAAACATGAAATAAATAGACCCTTATGGTAAAATAACTTGTGGAAAACCAAACGGACGGTTACTTTCCCACAAAATGACCTATTGGCTATCCAAAACAAAAAGATATAAGCGAGTCACACATTCAAAGATGAACTATATCAAAATTAAACGGCGACAGGAGAACCGCCTTGGAACGATCATCGAAAAGTATTTACTGGGGGCTTAAATTAAGTTTTTTTCTTCGCGGCCACACTTCTGTCGTTCATCAGACAAATAATTTGTTCAGTCCGCAACAAGGCTTCCTAACTCATCAGTGCAACATCTCCGAGAACATAAAATCAAACAATTGCAAAGATAAAACAACGCTGAAGACTCGACAGCATGGAATAACTGAAATGCTGGAGCAAAAGGAAGCCAACAGCTAGACTCCATTGAGCCCGACCAGAGACAGATTATCAAGCACCAACCAACATTACATAAAATTAAATTTTAATTCTTAGTAATCCTTTACGTTGGAACAGTCACAGAATCTGAGGCCTGGCAATTAATAACTAAAATCACAAGCCAGACGACATTAAATATGTTCAGACGATTAAGTTTAATTTTGGCGGGGCTTGGGTCAGTCACTAGACTGTTTTGCACACTTTTGTCGGAACATGTGAACTTCGACATGCCACTAAACAAAACTCTAGCTGTGGCTGTAAGTTTTAGTTTTAAATTTTTCCTGAGTATTTGCGTTTCCCTTTTCGGGTACCATTATTTTTCAATCGATCCAATGATACAAATGTCCTGTCAGAGTGTTGTATAAAAGGATGTTATCTGTAAAAACTGGGCTGGGCTCGTGTATTGGGACATTGGCGAAAAATGTACACCCAGATCAGTTGCCACAGAAAGCAGTGTCATCTGATCAGGGTCTACACTGTTTGCTTAAAAAGTGGAATTACAGGGTTAAACGAAACAGTCTTGTCTCAGTTCAGCATCACGGAAATACGCCTATATAATTTTGATCCCCTCGAACCCGAATTTTATATAGTGAAACTGGGTTTTACAGGGGTAAACCTTATTTTTCTTATTTCTGCTCTAAAATATAGAGTGTGGGTACTCGTTAGAACCGCCTCGATGAGGCGGTTCGAACGAGTACCCACACTCTATATTTTGAGCAGTAATAAGAAAATTATCATAATTTTTCATCTAAAAAAGGTTCATTTTTTCAGCGATAAAGGTTACAATGTATTGGTATAGGCGTGTTTTCGTAATGGGGCTATTGTTTCAGCCTACACACAGTGACAATCGACCCTTAGCGTTGTCAGTGCTTAGAGTTTTTATCTTCTTCTGATCATCACGAAAACACCCTTGTATAATTTTGAATCCTATGAACCCCAGTTTTATATAATAATACTGGGGTTCACATGGGTAAACATTATTTTTTCTTATTTCTGCCCTAAAGTATAAATTGTGGGTCCTCGTTATAACCGCCTCTAATTTTTCTTATTTCTGCTCTAAAATATAGAATGTGGGTACTCGTTAGAACCGCCTCTTATTTTTCTTATTTCTGCTCTAAAATATAGATTGTGGGTACTCGTCAGAACCGCCTCGATGAGGCGGTTCTAACGAGTACCCACAATCTATATTTTGAGCAGAAATCAGATCGAGGCGGTTCTGACGAGTAACCACAATCTATATTTTAGAGCAGAAATAAGAAAAATATCACAACTTTTTATCTTAAAATTTTCGTTTTTTTTCGGCTATAACGTTTACAATGCTTTTGTATAGACGTGTTTTCGTAACGTTAACATCCTGCGGGGAACATTATGCACTCATCCAGCAGGAAGCTGCTGTCAGATATCTTTTAATCTTCTAGTGTGTCTTCATGAGAACTGAGTGACACCAATTATGCCAGCCCTTTGAATCCTTTCACTTGTTTCTGAAGTGGACTTTTCCATCTTTGATTTTAGATATGTCCATCATTACCAAAAGGGGTCCAAGGTCAATTAACTATTAACAACCGGATTTGAAATGTCCGATTAGTTATAACAGGACTTTTTCGATTGTTCATATTAGATTGTTTCTTGAGAAATTTAAATTTAGATGTCACCATTGGAAGGAGTGTTAGATTCAGGTTTGCTCCAGTGTTTTATTCTATCTTGGATATCAGTGTATTCAGTAATATGCTTGGTAGAACATTTAAGGGCAATGGGAAAACCTTTAGGGGAGGCAACTCCTCCAAAATTATTTTGTGTGCCATGTCAATAGGGGTCAACTCTTAAAGGAAAGAATTTGCTCTTGAGGAGCAAATTCTTTCCTTTAAGAGAAGACCTCTTTTTCAATGTGACAGGGCTAATAGAAAATTGAACAGGGAGGCCAAAAATTTGTATCCCTTTGAAAAATGGAGGAAAAATGTGCTAGATGTTCCCATTACCCTTATTATCCAATGCGAGTTCATTAGGTTACTGATGTTTTAACACTTGGGTCCTACTGTTTTATTTATAGCATGGGCCCAGTTGTTTAAATCCTGGTAAGCAAAACAAACTTGTTTGAGGTCAAAACGGTATCGATTCTAAAGGCACACTATCTAAATATATGGTATTTTTCCGTAAAAAAACAACAATAACAAAACAAAAACACCCTTTGTTATGCAAAATACTCCCATTTGTTTGTTTGATTTGAGGTTTAACGTCCCCGTCAACACCGTAAAGGTCATTTTGGAGACGTTGCTTCAAATTTTGTGGGAATTTTACCCGACATGGAGATGAAATGACATCTCAGGTCCTGCCGTCCAATGAAACCAATAGTGGGCGTGCCGACTCGCACGGCTTTGTCTGGACAGGCTTAGATCCTCTAAGCGTTTTACCAGTACTTGTGTGCGGGTCGGTTTCAGCTCTGCATGGAAGCACCATGCAGCCCACCTGTTTCTTCAAGCCCCGATGGGCGGGGGTCAAAAGACTCCCATACTGAATGGAATTTAGCCTATCGTGTAAACTTTCCGTTTGTTACTCTGAAAGATCGCAATAAAACAAGAGGACCATGATGGTTCTATATCGCTCACCTGAGCTAACAGACTCGGTGTTTCAGGGAGTTTCAATCGCTACTGAAGGACTTATGCTGAATAAAAAGCCAAAAGCTGGCATCTTCAGCAATCAAGGGGACATAACTGAGATATAGGCCGACATCACCTTTTTTCGAACTTATCCAAATGTCATCCCCAACCTATTTATATGCTAGTTTCTGGAAGATCTGATCAAAAGTAAAGGACATATGAGCCCCGCCAAGCGAATTTGTGTCTTCGAGCATTCTGTCATGACAAATTTTAACTGCGCATGCCCAGCCATTCAGAGGGGCCAGGGATATGGTTTTTTGTGTCTGAAGGTTCCGCTTGATTCACTGCTTGTATGAGCGAGCAGCGAAGGTTCTGGCGAGACTGCGCGGATGCGCAGGCTCGCCTGAACCTTCGCTGCTCGCATAAGCGATAAGTACCAAAATCGCTGGACGAGCCCATATGGTGATGACAAGGTCCACGATAGGCATTTGCAGAAAAGAAGAAGACGTAACACTACGAGTAATATGCCAACATTGTTAGTTTTCGAACTCATTCAAGCTTTTGTCACTAACTCATTTGTATGTAAGTTTCAGAAAGATCCGTCCAAAATTTAAGGACTCGTGGTGATGACAATGTCAAAAATATGCATTTTCAGTAAACAAAGAGATATAACTCTGTCATAGACTGGCCCACCTCGCAAGTTTTCGAACTTATACAAACTGTTATCCACAACCCTCTTATGTGCTAGTTTCAAGGAAATTCGGTTAAAGCTAAAGGACTTATGGTGATGACATGGTCATTATGGGCATTTTCAGCAAAGATGGGACATAACTGTACCAGTAATGGGCAGACATCGGCAGTTTTAGAACTCATCCGAGTTTTTATCATTGACTTCCGTATGTGTACGTTTAATGAAGGTCCGAAAGATACTGACGGGGAAACAGTGATGACAAGGTAAAAAATAAGGCATTTTCTGCAATCAAAGGGACGCAAATCTATGATAGATAGGCCAACCTCACCAATTTTCAAAACTCATTTGAGCTTTCATCCCTGACTTAGTAAAGTTTCGAGAAGCTCCGATAAAAACTGAAGGGGCTACAGTGACGACAAGGTGAAAATAGACATTTTCTGCAAAGGGACAAAACTCTATGATATATAGGTCGACCTTATCAGTTTCCGAACCCATCCAAGCTTTTATCCCTGACTTGCTTACATGTAAATTTGAAGAAGATCCGATAAAAACTTAAGAGGCTACAGTAACGACAAAGTCAAAATAGACATTTTCTGCAAAGGGACATAGCTCTATGATACATAAGTTCCGAATTCATCCAAGCTTTTAACCCTGGCTTACTTACATGTAGATTTCAAGAAGATCTGGGCCCAGTTGTTCAAAGCATCGTTAGCTTAACGAGCTCGTTAGTGGGCATATTGTTAACTGTTCTAGCGAGTTTAATTCCTAAATTTTTGTTATTTTTGCTGAAAAAATGTGAACAGCTTTTGCATACTGCTCACATTTTTTTCAGCAAAAATATTAGTATATTTGCCATAATAAATGATCAAAGTTTTAACGATGCGTTAACTAACGACATCGTTAGTTTTGAACAACTGGCCCCAGGTAAAAACTTAAGAGGCTACAGTGACGACAAGGTCAAAAGTAAGAGTTTTCTGCAATCAAAGCGATGGACGAGTAACTCTATGATAAATGGGCCAACCTCACCAGTTTTCGAACTCATCCAAGCTTTGTTCATGACTTACTTACATGATAGTTAAAAAAAGATCTGATGCAAACTAAAAGACAATGCCAAAACAGGCATTTTTTGCAATCAAAGGGACGTAATTCTATGATAAATAGGGTGACCCTATGAGTTTTCGAATTCATCCGAGCTTATATCCCTGACTTACTTACATGTAAGTTTGAAAAAGATCCGATAAAAAACTGAAGGGGCTACGGTGATGACAAGGTCAAAAGTAAGCATTTTCTGCAATCGAAGGGACGTAACTCTATGATAAATAGGCCGACCCCACCAGTTTTCGAACTCATCTGAACTTTTATCCATGACTTACTTTACTTGTTTGTAAGTTTCAAGAAGATCCAATCAATACTGAAGGGGCTACGGTGATGACGAGGTCAAAAATAAGCATTTTCAGCAAAATAGGGGACATAAATTGACCGAAATCGCTAGTTTGGGTTTAAAAAGTATTTATTTAAAACATTTGCATGCAGAAATATAAAGTACAAACAATATCATAGAATTCAAGATCTGAAAGTAAGCAAAAAATGCAGCTGGTGTTGTGCCGTGTGGCGGCCGTAAAACGTCTCCCCGTACATCAACCATAGTGCAGTTTATATTTTACTTTTGGTCCTTTGAGATCAGCGGTAATATTCTGAGAAATCGGAAATAAATTATTGGTTTAGACTCATATTCTAGACAGGTTTTTAATTATTTGGACCCCATTTTGATTTATATCAGTCTTTGAATCGACTGCCAACTCGAAATTCGCAAAATTGCAGTATGTTTCCTCTGGCTTTCTTTGCCGGATCATTACAGGGTCACTGATGAGGCTTTATTAGCCGAAACTACGTAGTATGACCCATCTTCTTTCTTATGAATGTTTTCATTGCTCTTAAAGGAACCCATTTTTGATTTTTATTTGTCTAGAAGTCCTCTCCTGAACTCACCCGATCTTTTCACTCTGTCTTACTTATATGTAAGTTTCGGGAAGATCCGATCAAAACTGAAGGGTCTACGATGATTACAGGATCAAAAATATGCATTTTCAGCAATAAAGGGGACGTAACTCTAAGATTAATGGGTCGACTTAGCCGGTTTTCGAACTCATCCGATTTTTAATGACAGATTCAATCTGTCATTTCTAGCTATCCTGCAGGTTTTAAAGTAATATAGGTTTTCTTCCGGCTTTGACCGCCATAGCAATATGAGTCCGCACAAAATGCAGTCCGGTTTGGCACAGTAATTAAAATTGTACAAGCGTAGTAGTTATCCTATAAGCGTAATACAAACTTTTGAAGCAGACGACTTGACGATTTTATCTTATGATTCAGCATTTCATATGAATCAGCTGCATCATGCGACGGGTTTGGCGAAGACTGTATACCCAGATCAATGCGGCGTCTGCTCAGCAGTTTTCTCAGGTTTTACACTGTATTCTATCAGTGCTGTCAATATTTAATCCTTAAATACCAACCTGATGTTGGACCAGGTCAGCTGCAGACAAGAATATTAATGGGTTTTCTTTCTGACTTTCGAGGTCAAGTTTAGGTCAGTTACATCTTTAATAGGTGCATATTGACTTTGCGTGGATAAATTGGAAAGAAAGGCTGTCCCTTTCAACCCTGGAATATGGTACAGATACTTAGTGTAGGTCCTGTGATATAACTCTAGGTGCCATATATTTAGCAGAATGGACGAGCCAAACTTCAGTGATGGAAACTCAAGGCAGTGAATAAATAAAATCACTGACAACACTCATGCCGACTGTCTCTAAATTAAGGCTGGTCATGAACGGGGACTTGGACTGATTTGTTTAAACTTAAGATGTTAGTAACTAATGCAAAAAAGTGTAGAACAAGATCAGCACCGTGTTCTGTGGCGTTTGATCGGAGTTTACATTATTTGCCAGATCAAACATTTGGTTCATGTGCAGATTTTATAGATACCCTTACATGAACCGAACACTGACAAACGACGCGGCTATATTTGGGTTGATTGTTTGGCATTCGACCCGAAGTTGCTAATAAGAAAAGCGCTTCAGTGCTAACGCCTACGTGACTATCACTGACTTGTCAGAATAACCTTTTGTCTTGTAGAAAATAGCCGCAGTGAGATCAGGGTATTCCATAAAACTGAAGAGGATTATCCTGGAATCATAGGGTGAGCTTGGCAAACAGTGAAGACCAAAATCAGACGCTGCAGAACGCGTCTTCTTTTAAAAATCTTCACTATTTGTTTGGAATTTCAGATTTAAATGAAACAGTTTAAATCTCAGCCAACGACTATTACTCCAACCTACACCCCACACTCTCAGTGCTTTGATTCTGAAACCAAACGATTGCATGATTACAACACGCTTAAAGCTAAAAGGTTAAATTAATCAACCGTGACGTCTAGTTACCAGTCCGGTCACGTCGATCCTGTGCACCACCTTCACACCAGTACGGATAGAAACCACATGTTCAGGATCAAACTTTTGGTGTGTAATGTAAGGTCGTGCCTAGAAAAGAAGAAACTGAAATTTGTTCTCAAAAAAAGCATTAAGTGAGAGCGTATTGCAACATTTTTCATTTAAGGATCGTAAGCGTGCCCCTGGACAGTTAGAAGCTGGTCGGAAAGCGGATGACGTTGACTCTGATTTTGGGTGCCACATGTGTGTGATCTATCGTCTATTGGAGCGACATTTTACTATATACAGAAGACGCTAGTGGACGTCGACGTAGACCGACGTCAGTACGTGTTCGTCGCCCTCATTCGATGCACGTTTGAGGGCTAGACGTCCCTGTCGTGACCAAAGTTAACGCGTCGACACAGTACGGGGCACTTACGCTAATGCATGAAATACGTAAATTGGCGTCTAAGCGACTGACACATGTGTTTCAGTGACAAATCGCACTTCAGCGTGAATGACGCCGATTGTCGTTTCCGAGTGTTTCGACGTATAGGTGTAAGGTACGCCGAGGCGACGCGTGCGTAATAGAGCATGACATATCGGGTGAAATAAGCGTAATTGTGTGGCGAGCTATTGCATGTAGTTTGCGAACGCAGCTTAGTGTCATAAAGAACATTCAAGATCATGGCTGAGACATGAAGTGACATCAATCAAGTGCTTCGGCCTCACATGTTTCCATTTATTTGTTTACGCTCAGAATCCGGGATATCTTATCCAGCAGGATTACGAGCTGTTCTTACTCAAAAATGTCTTCAAGCCAATGGAATTCATGTCCGGTACTAGCCAACCTTTCTCCTCCGATCTCTTTCCCACAGAGTATCTACAACCGACCAGACAAAAACTGTTACTTATGGACAGTAGCATTGTTAAAACTTGAATTTTAATGTTTGGTTTTGAAAACGTAAATAGTTTCTGTCAAAAATTTGAAACATCGAATGCCGTTTCATAATACCACCGGTCTATACACATCTGCAAACATATCATATGTTGGAATTTGCAGAACTCCTTTAGAAAGGTTTTCTGTATGTTTTCACAGTGTTATGATTTTTTCATAGGATCTGTCATCTCTGTGCCTTTGGCGCTTTGATTTATTCCCAGCCACCTTACATATAACTTTCAGAAAGATTCGATCAAAGCTGAAGACGCTACGGTAATGACAATCATTTTCCCATTGTAAGTTTAGGGGACATTGTGGTTGCCATAGCAACCAAAGTTTTCATTCTATTCGAAAAACAATAACAAAAAAAAAACAAACAAAAAAACTTAACTTCTGTCACCAATGCCCCGCCAGAGGCATGCTACAGATGAGAAATGGTTGAGATCGGCCTTCAGGTTACAGATATATAACTAGTCAAAGGTGTGGCTGGACGGACGGACGACCCACTATACTATAATCTCCAGTGGAGCCTTCGGCCCAGGTGAACTAAAAACTGGGAAAATTACAAAAGGAGAAAACCTGCGTCAACAACATTTATATAAAATTTTGAGAGAAGAATTCACGAGGGAATCAGTGATAGCAGTCAGAGGATTTATTCCGGAGTGCGTTTTACAACATCTTGTCAGATCGTATCCCCATTCATCATACATGTATATGGTGAACTGAAGGGTCAAAATAACAGGATAGATACTGGCCCATCCGCGAATTATTCCTCAGCTTTTTCGGGTGCGCCCGTGTTTTAAATGCGGGTGTATCCCAAAAATGCAGCTACGCTGTAGTCTAGACGTCCGCTCGCAAATTAGTGGCCAGCTCGCATTTTACGGGTCCACCAGTAGATGTATCCGCATTTTTACGGGTGACCACGTATCCGCGTACAACGGGCCTCAGTGGCCCAGTGGATAAGAGCGCTGACTCTTAATCATTCGGTCGCTCGTCGCTGTGGGTTCGAACCTGGCTCGGGTCACATGTGAGACGCCAAGTACTGCAAGGGAAGGTCAAGTGGTTTTAGTCCGGGTACTCCGGTTTTCGCCCACCTCTGATTAACGATCATCTCGATATGAGTGAAATAATCTTGAATGTGTCAACCCCCCCCCCCCCCCCAAATAAAAAAAAAAAAAAAAAAAAAAAACATAAATAAATAAATGAAATAAATAAATAAAATAAACACCCGCGTACAGAGATCTATCCGTAAAATAACGATCCGTCCATAGTTTTACTGGTACACCCGTGTTTTACCAGATAAAGCAATATGTATTTGAAAATGTGCACTTAGGGGGCAAAACATTTGGCCACTTTTTTTTCTAGTTACGTTTATTTCCTATTAAAGTTCACATATCAAACCTATTTCATTCTACAGCGTCACAAACATTTAATATAAGTACCCTATCAACAAATACTCTAAAACACGGGTTTATAAGACGGTATAATAACTATATCTATTCAACGTTAATATTTTCATATTACGCCCACTGCTCCATACCAGGAGCTCCCACCCCACATAGAGCAACATATGGTTCTCTGGGTCATCACCAAAACACGCCTACCCAATCTCGCTGAAAAACTCCACCAACAAAATCAGAAAGAAATTGCAGTTAGAAAAATCTAAGCATCCCTCATACCCCCGCCCCGAAACACGGACCGCGGGAATCGGTCAGAACCGCCTCGCGGACCTAGCGAGCACCTACAATCCATGTTCCGAGCCGAAATAAGAGGAATAATGTACACCCCTGTAAACCCCATGCCACTGTTTAAAGTTAGGCACCTGGGGTCAAAACCGTATAAGCGTGCCTTTGTAATGCCAATAATAATTCTCCTCCCTCCGACCCGAACACAGACCTCGGGTACCAAAATGAAAACCCAAAGTCAGCATCGAGTCTCGAGCAAAGACAAATAATTTCATCAAAATGAATCCATGGTATTGCTCGGAGCACAGTGGTGCAATGTTTACATATACAACTAAAGCCAGAACTTTTATCACTCTCTGGGCTAATTCAGCAGACGACTTATAGTTGATACCTCTCCTATCCCTCCCCGAGAAGGGGACCCGACATCCCACGCAAACTGTCTCCATACTAGACAATTTGTACTAAATGTCAAATTCCGTCATCCAGGAGTAAAACCATCCAAATGTCGTCTTTTGAAAATCCAAAATACCCAGAATGCAGAGCGTTAGAATGCCCGAAACCCCAAGAGTTGGGGTGAGTTATGCAGTGTCCAATATGGTAAATAGCAAGGACCATTTTCCCCAGACATTTATCGCACCTATCATTTATTTTAGATATGTACCTTTCATTGTCAAATTTATGTTTTATAAGGGCTTCAAAACCAACCATGCTTAAATTTTGTGTTGTAAATTTAGATTTGTAAATGTAATATTTAGCCAAGACTATGAGATGTTTTATTAATAATTAGTTCTTCCTATACCATGACAGCATATGTGTCGTTAATTTTACAATTATGTTTGTATGGGTTAAAATCTATTGTCTGAAAGCATTCCAGAAATCTTTCGTTTTTTTCACAATCGTAAAATAAGTGTTTTATTGTTTTGGGAGCTTGGTTACAGTAAGAACATAAACTATTGTCCATTATTCTTATCCTATGCAAAAATGATTTGGTAACCAATATTTAATTGTTAGTTTTGATATTGGAAATCCTTTAATTTCATTTCCTTAAATAGTGAAGTAAACCGTTTACAGACGTTTACAGAAATATTTTCCAGCTCTGGAACCCACCTGTTTGAGAAATAATTTTGTTTGTTTGATTTAATTTTTAACGTCCCCGTCAACATTATAAAGGTCATTTTGGAGACGTTGCTTCCAATTTTGTGGGCCTTTTACCCGACATTGAGATGAAATAACATCTCCAGCCCTGTCGTCCAATGAAACCAATAGGGTTTATAAGCATGGACTGTCCAACTCACAACGCTTTGCCTGGGCGATTTACCAGTACTCATGTGCGGTCGGATTCAGCTCTGCGTGGAAGCATCAAGCTGCCCATTTATTTTTTAAAAGTTTACTTTTAATAAGTGTTATATATACATTCTGCTACCCCTTTTATATCTTAATAAAACGTTTATTTGACTAATGAGTGGAATAACGTAATTAATACTCACATATTTTTTTATAATTTTCATTTATTTTTGTTTTCCATTCGTTTGGAATTCGGTTACAAAGTGACATGTAATGAGAAACGTTCCTCGAATTGCATATCTCTCCTTAAAATAACTGATAAAATATACATTTTCAAGTATAAGCTCCTTAACGTTTCTAATACCGTTTTGTACCAGTTTTCTTTTGTAAAAAAGGTCCCCCCAACCCCTGTGTCATGCAGAATTAAACCAGATAGGAGTTTCTAAAATTGTTTCTAGTTTGTCTTGCTTTATACTGATAAAAAACTCTCCAATTTTGTAACATACTAATCCAAAAGTGTTTACGTACTTCTTGAGCTTTATTTATACAATATCCATCCCCGAAGGAAAAAAACTTTGCTAAAATCAATGTTTGATAAGGAACACCACAGACATTTATGTGAGTTTAAAATCAGTCTTCGAAAAAGAAGTGAAAGCAATGACAGGAATCGATACAATTAACCCACACCTCCCACATGAGACACCAAAGGGTAAGAAACACAAACATGAAATAACTAGACCCAAACGGGAGAAAGCTAAAAGGACACACCATGTGATTTTAAAGCTTTAGTAAACAGATCTATTTGAATCATTCTCAAACCACCTTCAGTTTCATGTCTTATTATACTGTTGTATGCTTATTCTATCAGGTCCATTATTCCAAAGAAATTTGTAAAAAATACTTGTTGAGTTGTTTTATCAATTCGTCCGGTGGGGTTGGTAGAGATATGCCAAAGATTGGATAACTGTTATTTTACCAGGAAGTGTTAGTTTTCGTTTAGACCATGAACGCAAGTTTCTTTTCTATATTTGACATAACACTTTCTGCATTGTCAGTCCATATATTGGAAACGAATACCCCAGCATTTTAAGAGGTACTTGTTCCAAATCTTAATTGTGCTCATTGCATAGTTTTAAATCTGAATTCGCTATTGACCCTGTCCACAGAGCTTTAGTTTTATCTTCATTTATGTTTAAACCAGACATTGAATAAAATTTGTTCAGCAAATCTAGCGTTGATCGCAAACATTGTTCCGAACCGTCCAAGAATAGCTTTGTGTCATCAGCATACTGACTTCAAGTAAATACATTTTATTAATACTTAATACACTCGGAAAGCTAAAAGGACAAACGCCTGATTACACTCTTCTCGAGTCCATGTCTGTTGTTCTGAACATTGATATTTGCCATTTGTCTATGGATTAACGATGTTGGATTAACGATTTGGTACTACGACCTAAACTACTTATTTCTTTCATAAAACCCTCTTTTCTGATCATTATACATAACATCTCTGCACATAAAATAAAATGGTAATGAGAAATCGGATCTCCCTGCCTACATCCTCTGTGCAAATAAAATCCGTTTTGTAAAATGCAACAGTCTGTGCCATCTTGAAAGAGCTTTATCCGTTTTTAAAAAGAAGGACCAACGTTAAAACAGTTAAGTGTTTTGGTTATGAATTTCAATTAAACCATCACGAAAACACTCCTATATGATTTTGACCCCATCGAACCCCACTTTTATATAGCAAAACTGGGGTTTGCAGGGGTATACATTATTTTTCTTATTTCTGCGCAAAAACATAGATTGTGGGTACTCATTAGAACCGCCTCGTTGAGGCGGTTCTAACGAGTATCCACAATCTATGTTTTGAGCAGAAATAAGAAAAATATTGAAGTTTTTCATCTGATAATTTTTATTTTTCGGTGGTAAAATTTACAATGTATTTGTATAGGCGTGTTTTCGTTATGCTGTATCAAAGGCTTGTTGAAAATCAACAGAAACCAATAGACCTGGAATATCCCGATTTTTAGTTTCACAAAGAATATCATAAATTAATCTAATATTTTCGCCTATAAATCTCCCCGAAATGAAAACTTTTTGATCCTGGTGAGTAATTATATCCAGCACACATTTTAAGCGGTTTACAATAACGGCAGGCGCCAATAAAACGTTCAGTAATAAATTGGTCTCAATTAAAAAAAATATCGACATTTATTAGGTATTTATGCCTTGTTTCTGAGTGACTGAAAGAGATCCGTTTTGATATGCAGTTAATAGATTTAAATTATTCAACACCTTTATCCGACCTGAAAAAAAATAACAAATTCAGCTGTAAAGCCACCGTTACCTGGACTTTTGCCATTTTTAATGCTTTTCAGTGCTTTTGCTGATTCCGTTAATGTAATCTCACCTTCAAGTTTTGGTTTAAACATTATTTATTTTGATTTGTCAAACATTTACAAGTTCGTACATAGACAGAATACAATAGAACATGCATACAGGATTTGAAAACAAGCATTCATGCTTTTTTTAAACATCTCCTGACCTTCAAGTTTTAATGATACATCGTCAGCCATTTTGTTTTCTTTTTCACCAATAATATCTTCCAAAGGATTATCATCTATATCTATGACATTTAGTCAGTTTGCAACCTAAGTTGTCATTCGTGAGTCCTTGTTCGCTTAAGAGAATTAGCCACTATGCCTAACCACATAAATGGCCGTTCGTCCGAACATCCGTCCGGGTGTAACCCATATGATTTTGGTCCACTGCATTTTACGGGCGGATCGCCGTTTTACTTGCATCGGACATTCTCACATGTGGCGTCTTTGAATTACCTGTCTGGTACATGTACATGCAGTGTTAACCTTTGATAATGTTCTGTAATTTATAATACAGGTATACCTGCCGATTTGCTTGAAGATATAGATCGGCTGCATGAGCTGGAACCGACAGCACGCGAGTACTGGCAAACCGATTAGAGGATTTAAGCCTGCCCAGGCTAAGCGGTGTGTGTCGGAGCGTCCATGCTTATAAACTATTGGTTTCATTGGGCGACAGGGCTTGAGAAGTCATTTCATCTCAATGTCGGGTAAAAGTCCCACAAAATTGGAAGCGACGTCTCCAAAATGACGTTAACAGTGTTGACGAGGACTTTAAACCACAAATCAAACAAACAAACAAAACCTGTAAACATATGCATGTGGGTTGACATGTATCGTCATTTTAAGTCATATCATATTCATATACATGTATGTACTTTACAGAAAAATATTTTTGTAGAATGGAACACCACAACTACACTGGCGGAGTATTATCTGAACTGAACGAAGACGAAGTCAAAAGATTATCACCCCTTCTATTGTACTTGTCGCTGATTGGTTTGTTTGGAATACCCGGAAATAGTTTTGTTATCTACGCTTTCAGAAAAAGTTGGAAGACTTCGAATTCAAAGTTATTCTTTATATGGTTGGCGATAATAGATCTTCTTAACTGTAGCGTGGCATTGCCTCTAGAGTTTGTTAACGTTGTCAATCAGTATACATTTTATTATGAGTGGTTATGTAAAATGACAATATTTCCTACATATTGCTTAACCATAGCGTCCGGTATAACTCTGGTCATTATAACAGTTGACCGCTACAGAAAAGTATGTAGGCCATTTAAATGGCAATTTTCAAACAGGACTGCACGAATTCTGTGTATTGTTTCTTTCGCCATTGGGCTGGGTATGTCATGGCCCGTACTTGTGCTTTATGGAATTCACACGTTGGAACCAGTGCGACACAACATAACTGGATCAGAGTGTTCTATCACAAACTATTATGAACACACTGGTTATGTGAGGGCTTACAGTAGTATTTTGTGGATTCTTTTCGTAACTACGTTTTTAATTATAATGCTGCTATATATCATAATTGGGCGGCAGATATTTAAACAAGCCAAACTCAAGAAATTATCTGTAAGAGGGAAGAAAAGTGTTCAAAATGGTAATGGTAGGTGGCGCCCATTCGTTTCAAACGCTAGTCAAAGGAAAATCGATGAAAATAACAGTTTTGAGAACAATTTATCAGCTAAGTTAGGCAGCAAACCTTCTACGATGATTCATGAACGCTTAGAGCAAAGTATTGCTGAAGGTCAAGCTAAGGCAAGAAAATCAGCTTTGATTATGTTTTTAATATCGCTAGCATTCATTGTCAGTTTTATGCCTTATCTTATTCTAAGGTTACGACAGGCAGCTTTGCTAAATTTCGTTTCTTCAATGACAGACACTGAGAGGGTCTTATACAAGACATTCCTACGTTCTTATTGGCTAAACTGTGCAATAAATCCTTTTATTTACTGCGCATGTGTGCCGCAATTCAGGAAAGAATGTAAACAATTATGGTGTAAAGTGATATCCTGTAAATGATTTTCAGTGATTCTGGGACAGGAGGAAATATAGTTTTAAAAATGGAAGATACCAGGCACATGTTGTGAAAACCGCAACCACACCTAATAACAATCATTCTGTTATACTGCAAAGAAATTTGTTATATTGCCAAGAAGTTTTTGACTGGTCGGCACAAGGACAATTATTTTCCATATACGCCGTGAGCACAATATTGCCATAATCATCAAGTTCAAGCACCAAAAAAAAAATTTCAGCTAATAGATAAAAACAAAACAAAACAAAACTCTAATTCTAATATGACGTCAGCTTTTTGCGATCAAGGTAGTGCGTGCAGAAGGGTGCGTTTGATGAAGACACAAACGAGTCTTTGCAGTTAAACAAGTTCATTATTTTTATTCTCTTACGGGAAACATGAGATCACATTTCATGCTCCCCGTCAAAAATCAAAACAACTGATGACATACACATGTATCGTTTCCTGACACTCCTAGACTAAAGATTTGTCGTAGACATTTATCATATGACGTCGCGTCTGAGAATGTAATGACGTCATGTAATAAATTCGACAATCCATTGGTAAATTAAATAATTTTATGCAAATTAGTAAGATACGCCGCTACGACGTCCTTAACGACGTCGCGTTTACTACTGGCGGAATATTGACATTTTTGTTAAACAGTCGTGAATAAAATGCGTTTAAAATGTAATATGATAGAAAGAAACATTGTCCCCACTTCTATTTTACATTGGTGCTCATATTATCATTAAAATTAAACTCGTTGAAAAAAGGGATGCAATGCTCAGCGAAGCCACGCATTTTATCCCCTTTCCTCAACTCGTTTAATAAATTCAATAACACTTGAACATTCATCCTCTATTTAACATGTTTAACACTATTATGACTTTGCAAAGGTGACAACATTTCATTATTTGTAAGAAATTGATCAGCTCTAACAGTGAATTCTTGAGCAACAAATCGCAGTTTGAAGGAAAGTAGGTCAAATCACGAACGCGTAGCGTGAGTAATTTGTCTGCTTACAAGTGACCGTTTTGTTTGCACTGTAGACAAACCTTAATTTATCATATAATGTCTCAATTATTTTGGGGCTTACGGATAAAATGATATGACCACACATGTAATAATGCACCAATACTGGCGTGGTTTCCTTGACAACCCTCAGGAATATGAATAGACCACAAGATTAAGATCCTGTATATCTTTAATGACTTGATACATTCAGACCAACAAGTGGTATACGTTAAAAGTTGTTTTCAGCTTGACAGGGAGCATGGGGTCATATTTCCCGCCTCAGAGCGAATTTCAGCCCCAGTCATTAGGCGCTTTCAGGCTGGGATTGGTGATCTCGTGTTCCCGCATAGACTCAAAATGAAGAAAATAAAGAAGTGCATGTTTACACGTGACATCATCAAACGCGCCCTTTTACACGCACTACTTTGATCACGGTGCTCAGTGGGAAAACGCTTATCTCCTGTTACAACAAGAGTTTAATAACGGAAATCAATGAGATAGAGCACCGAATAAATTAAAAATCAAAATATTTATTCATTAAATTATTTGCTTTTATTTCTAGTACATCCAACAAGGCTTGTAGACTCGTAAGGGGTCACCGCCGGTTATGCACTCAAAATCCTTATGGGAAATTCCGGCTATGCATTCCGAGACCACAAATATGTCAACAAACAGGTGAGTGATCCCGATATATGATTTTTAGTCATTTTTGTAAACATATTTTGAGAAATCGGGCAATGCTATTCTCAACAAGTTTCATTTCTGCATCAGAAAAGATGGGCGTGGACATGAAAAGGCAAGCGGTCGATTTTTAATTTCTCCTTTATTTCTGTTTTGACCTGTTTTCTACATTTTCAGCTACCCGGACGATTCGAAACTAATCCAACATGCCAAATAACACGTAATTCAAACCACTTTCATGTTGAAATACGTACCTAAGTTGCAAATTCTCCGCAGAATTTGGTCCAGTAGCTTTAATATTTGTGTCGATTCTGACTTACGAGAACCGATGACCCCTACGGGCGCATTACCCCTTAAGGGGACAGAAAACGCCAACTAATGGGTGTCTGATCGAAATGCGTTTCTGCATTCAATAATTCACACAAATGGCTCATCAAAGCCCTACAGACACTGCATTTGCTCGGTATACGACTATTATTACTGTTAACTTTATTCAGGACGATAACTTAAAATTAATATCGAAATTCGTGCGCTCGTATGAATTGCTAGTACGATTGTATCCAAATTCATTTTCTCGCGGAACGAATTGCTCAAAATCTGATACTGTTACATTTTAAGGCATTTAGCTGATATGCTCGTACAGTAGAATAAATTTCATATTAGATACGCATTTTGCTATACGCCCTCACCAAGCGGGGCTTGGAGAAATAGTGCTTCTGCGCAGAGCTGAAACCGAACGAACTTTAGTACTGGTAAACCGTTTAGGTCTAAGCCTGCCCAGAAAAACTGCTGCGAGTGAGAATGCTCCTTAAACGTTAGCGATTTCTATGGGTGGTAGGGCTTGAGATGCCATTTCATCAAAAGTCCGACAAGAAAGTAAGAAACGTCTCCGAAATTAAACGATTGTGTAAACTGAGCTATATATAATAAATGAAAGCTCTAGATATTGGATTACCGAAGTGTCACATGGTTTTCCCTCACTTCAAAATTCTGAGTCCTTTCAGCCTCAAGGGTCCAATCCTAAATTCAGGAGTCCTAAATTTTAAATAGGAAAAGTTGTTTACACTTTCTGACGTGTACAAAACTACTCCGATTAAGTTTGTACATCATCAGTAATGATTAAAACTAAACTTACCGCCATGATCCTACATGCTAGTATTGGGACTGACAGGCCTGAGCAAACATTGCAGACCCAGATCAGACTGCTCTCGAAGGAGCAGTCTGATCATGGTCTACACTGTTTGTCACTTTGTCTGCATCTTTTTGACTCCTTGATTTTTATGACACTGTATTTAGTTTTGTTTCAGTTATGAAAGTGTCTATGTTTCCACTTTCAGGGTCCAGAACTCCCACTGCTTCATTCAAAGAGTCCCAGTCAGACTTTTATGAGTCAGATGCTCAGTATCCTGCGTCAAGGAAAACTATGGAAGTGAGATTTGATGTTGTTTCCGTTGGTCCGAACTTATAGATTGTGGGTACTGGATAGAACCGCCTCGATAAGTCGGTTCTAATGAGTACCCACAGTTTATGTTTTTGAGCCAAAATATGAAAAATAATATATTACCCTGTAAGCCAAGTTTTTCTCCTATGTAAAGTAGGGTTTGGCAGGCTTTTCAAGCCCTAACGCCCATTGAAATCGCTAACGTTTAAGGAGAATTCCCACTCGCAGCAGTTTTCCTGGGCAGGCTTAGACCTAAACGGTTTACCAGTACTCAAGTTCGTTCGGTTTCAGCTCTGCGCAGAAGCACTATTTCTCCAAGCCCCGATGGACGGGGGCGTGTAATAAAATGCGTATCTAATATGAAATTTATACTACTGTACGATTTTTTGTTTGTTTGGGGTTTTACGTCACCGTCGACACTATTAAGGTCATTTTGAAGACGTTGCTTCCGGTTTGTGGACTTTTACCCGACATTGAGATGAAATGACTTCTCAAGCCCTGCCGCCCATAGAAACCGCTAGAGTTTGAGATGCGGTCCGATTCTCATCACTTTTCCTGGGCAGGCTTAGACCCTAGCTGTTTACCAGTACTCAAGTTCGGCCGGTTTCAGCTCTGCGCGGAAGCACCATGCAGCCCAAACTATTTCTCCAGGCCCCGATTGGCGGGAACGCTCTACTGTACGAGCATATCAGATAAATGCCTTGAAAATGTAACAATATAAGGTTATCAGCAATTCGTTCGAGCACATGAATTTGGATACGTTCGTACGAGCAATTCATACGAGCGCACGAATTTCGATTTTAAGTAATCGTTCTGAATAAAGTTAACAGTATTATCAGTCATACAGAGCAGTGCTGCAACTGCAGTGTCTTCAGGGCTTTGATGAACCGTTTGTGTGAAAACGCATTTCAATCAGACACCCATTAGTTGGCTTTTTTCTGTCCCCGTAAGGGGTAATGCTCCCATAAGCGGTAATCGGTTCTCATAAGTCATAATCGGCACAAATATTAAAGCTCCTAGAACAAATTCTGCGGAGAATTTGCCACTAATGTATTTCAGAATGAAAGTGGTTAGAATAACGTGTTATTTGGCATGTTGGATTAGTTTCGCATGCCTTCCTTCGGCATTAGAAAACAGAAATATCTGACTACCTTCCTAAGGGAGAAATTAAATTAAAAATCGACCGCTTGCCTTTTCATGTCCACACCCATCTTTTCTGATGCAGAAATGAAAGTTGTTGAGAATAGCATTGCCCGATTTCTCAAAATACGTTTACAAAAATGACTACAAATCGTATATCGGGAACACTCACCTGTTTGTTGGCATATTCGTGGTCTCGGAAGGCATAGCTGGGAGTTCCCGTAAGGATTTTGAGTGCATAACCGGCGGTTACCCCTTACGAGTCTACCAGGCGTGTCCAAGATTGCGGAAGTCGGATGCGCGTCTGACTGGTGATCAGGAGGACGCGGGTTCGATACCTGCCGAGGTCGGCAACATTCTTTCGTGGAGATTGATCATGAACTCTTTTCTATACGGTCGTTCTCTCCCTTCCGCTGTTTCAAGAAAGGCAATTGGCAGCTCCTGGCGAAAGACTGTGCACTGTACTGGTTAACCGCCTACGTATAAGCCTGTCCGGGAAAAGTGTGGAAAGGTAAACTGACCCGCTCAAAAATGACCTAATGGATAATGTTTTTGCTCACGAGGGTACATAGAAAATATTTGCCCTTGCGCTGTCCAACCAAAAGCCTACACATTTCTTTGCAGTATGATAAAATAGGAAATGACCGTTATTTTGGCAACTTTAGTTCACTGCAACACTCCGAGTCCAGTGCATTTTGGACGACTGTTGATTATTGAGTGTGTTATTTGTGTTCAGCGAGAAACTCCGGTGAGAAACCATTTGTTTAGAGCCTGAGCATGCACAAGCTGATCTGAGTTTTAGCTGACTACCCATGTGATCAAGCATTTTGGATCTCAGTTTTGTTACCGATGATCCTTGTTTTTTGTTTGTTTGATTTGAGGTTTAACGTCCCCGTCAACACTGTAAAGGAAGATCCAATGAATTTGACAGTGCATGTCGTTCGTGTAACGGAAACCTGTAACCCCACTTTATATAGAGAAAAATGGGGTTTACAGGTGTTTACATTATTTTTCTTATACCTCCTGCAAGACATAGGTTGTGGGTACTCGTTAGAACCGCCTCAATGAGGCGGTTCTAACGAGCATCCACACCGTATGTTTGAGGCAGACTAAAGCATATTTATTTGTCAAGTGTAAAATCTAATGTAAACCTATAGAAAACAAAGCTGTTCATACTTCCATGAACGCATCGAATCACATGATTTTCAGTGACGTCGTTCTCAACCATTGTTCTCTACGGGCATTGATGACGTCAACGCTGCTCCGCTCATAGTAGAAAAACAGCGTGTAAATATTTTTCAGCTTTAAAAGTTTGCCCTATAAGCATTTTTTCGCCCAGTGATGAGAGATAAAATAATGTAAAATAAACTTATTTTTCTGCTTTTCATGAAATTATGAACGACAGCGGGTCGCTAGTAAAGTTTACATGAACCCATTACTATGCAAGCGACCCACTGAGTTCATACTTCCATGAACTCAGAAAAATAAATTTTCATTTCTTAAATGAAATTCAATGTCACAAATGTTCATCAGCAAATAACTGCTTTGAGACATGAAAAATGCACTGTGTTTCGTATTGATGAAACTGAATCCATCCATCACTGTGACTGTAGTATGATGCGATTTTGTGCGTCTTTTGTTTGTTACACCTGGAGTTCTGCCTCTTCTGTTTGTTAATTTTGTAGTTTTACGGGCTTTTCACAGAGAAGATTCTCTCTATCTTGCATGTAATGTCAGAAATGCATTTTTCACTTCTAAAGAGCATAAGAATTATACACTTTGGTCATGTCAGAAAGTGTGTGATGCCCTCACCTTTCTACTTGACAATATTTATATTAGATTCGGAACTAAGTTATTTAGACAAATTGTGGGTATTCCGATGGGTACGAATTGCGCACCTCTTGTGGCTGATCTGTTCTTGTATTGTTATGAAAGAGACTTCATGTTGTCGCTTTCCATTGATAACCAATCTGAAATTATTGAAGCTTTTAGCTCCACTTCTAGATATTTAGATGATTTATTAAATATTGATAATACCTATTTCGATGGTTTGATCAGTCAGATTTACCCCCCAGAACTTCAATTAAATAAAGCAAATTCTTCTGATACCGAGGCCCCGTTTTTGGATTTACATCTATCTATTGTAGATGGGTTTGTTTCGTGCAAAATTTATGATAAACGCGATGACTTTGATTTTGAGATTGTAAATTTTCCTTTTTTGGATGGTGATGTTCCTCGGGCGCCATCCTATGGCGTTTATATTTCGCAATTAATTCGATTTGCTAGAGTGTGTAGTCATGTAACTGACTTCAACACTCGTAATAAATTATTAACGGCTAAACTCCTTAATCAGGGTTATCGGTGCCATAAACTACGCAAAGCATTTTCAAAATTTTATAGACGCCATTCTGATTTAATTTAAAAATTCAATATTGGACTTAAATCTCTTCTGCAACAAGGTCTATCGGAACCCGAATTTTATGGTGACTTAGTATATAAATTCAGAAATATATAACCGCAATGACTTCAGCACCCAATTGCGTAAAATCATTCTTCGATATAAAAAGATTGGGTACAACATGGATGTTATACGACAGACTGCATGCATGGTAGTTAACCCAATCACGGTTGGCAACTTTGCTTCCCTCTTTAATTGCACGCCGGTGGGTCAGGCCTCAGATTCTATGACGACTCCAACGTAAAGGCTTATTGAGAATTAGAGAGATCTAATTCTTGGTAATGTTGGTTGGTGCCTGATGCTCTGTCTCTGGTCGGGCCCATCGGAGTCTAACTGTTGGTTTTCTTTTGCTCCAGCATTTCAGTGGTTTCTTGCTGTCGAGTCCTCACCGTACTCTCACCTCTGTGGTTCTTTGATTTTTTGTGTTCACGGAGATGTTGCACTGATGAGTTAGGAGGCCTTCATGCGGACTGAACAAATTATTTGTCTAAATCGCGACGGAAGTAAGGGCGAGGATTGTGGCCACGTAAAATCGATTTAAGCCCCCAAGTGGAAATCTTTCCACTGACCGTTCCAAGGCGGTTCTTCTGTGGCGATTTATTTATGTTGTTGTTTGTTACTTACTGTGTGTATCACTTGTGTCTTTTAATTTTGGATGACCATATGGCCATTTTGTGGGAAAGTAACTGTCCTTATGGCCTTCCTTTGTTTTGGTTTCCATTATGGTCTGGTCGCTTAATGTTTGTATTTCTTTCCCTTTGGTGTCTTTGGTGGGTGGAGTAAGTTAATTGTATCGATTCCTGATCTTTGTTTTACTTCTACTTTACGAACGAGTCATAGAGAATACATGTACCAGGTGAGTGTCTTTTGATATCAAGTTTATCAGGTAAATCTTTGAGATCGCGAGTAGAATCGCGAGGCTTGCCGAGCGATTCTACAGACATTCTCAAAGCCGAGCCTGATAAACTTGATATCAAATATTACGAATCTGGTATTCTATTTATCAGCTTTTCCCCTAGTTTACTCTTAAATTGTCAGTTTATGATCAGTTATCGACTGTCCTCTGTGTTTCCCAACCTTCCGGGGCACAATAGTCGGTCGATCAGCTGACTGTAATTTTACCTCTATTTTTAATACTAATTTTTCAAAATTTTCCAGTAATAATAACATTTTTGCCATGTTTTTCAGTAGACCGGCTCATTCGTAAAAGTGCAATGTCATGTTGACGTGATAAAGCTCACTTGTCATGTGATAGCATATCTTTATCAGGCCCATCGGGGCTTGAAGAAATAGAAGCCTCCGTGGTGTAGTGGTTACGCTACTCGCCTTGTGAACCAGGGATCGCACGAGGGACCCCGGGCTTCTCCGGACTTTCGGATGAGTCTTTAAACCGAGATCCCGTCTCCGTATGACCTTTGATGTTGGTGGGACGTAAAACTCAAACACTCACTCATTCACTTGAAAAAAAAAAAAAAAAAATAGAAGGCTGCATGATGCTTCAACGCAGAGCTGAAACCGACCCGAACACGAGTACTGGTAAACAGTTTTGAGGATCTAAGCCTGCCTACGCAAAGGGGTGCGAGTCCATGCTTATAAACCCTATTGGTTTCATTGGGCGGCAGGGCTTTAGATGTCATTTCATCTCAATATCTGGTAACAGTCCCACAAAACTGGAAGCAACGTCTCCAAAATGACCTTTACAGTGTTGACGGGGACGGTAAACCTCAAATCTAACAAACAAATCTTTATCAGGTCATTTTGTTACAATGCAGTTAATATGGGGAGTAACTGATAAAACGCTACCACACTTCCTAGGCAGACTGATACGTAAGCGGTCAACAAGTACAGTGCACTTCGTTTGCCAGATATTGACAACCGCCTTCAGCTGAAGGGAGAGGAGGATTTCATGATCCGTGGGACATAGAGTTTTCTTTCATATCATATGCCTGTTTAAAATGTGTTATACTTTTCTCATTCTTACCCCAAACCTAGGTTGTTGGTTCTTGTTAGAACCGCCTCATTCAGGCGGTTCTAACGACCAGCTGCACCTATTTTTGTTAGAACCGCCTCATTGATGCGTTGCTAACCAGTACCTACACCTATGTTTAAGAGCAGACTGAATACGAAAACTAATGAATAACCCTGTAAACCCCAGTTTGGGGTTTAAGGGTGTGTTGTTAACCTGGTGAATCAGCTGTTAGTGAGCTTCTAAGACAGTGTGAATATTCATGTAACGCATTTAATATTTTTTTAGCTCACCGTCGACGAGGTGAGCTTTTGGGATCACTTTTTGTCCGTCGTCCGTCGTGCGTGCGTCCGTCCGTCCGTGCGTCCGTCCGTCCGTAAACTTTTTCTTCAAATGACATCTCCTCCTAAACCACTGAGCGGATTTTGACCAAACTTCACAGGAATGATCCTTAGGTGGTCCCCTTTCAAAGTTGTTCAAATGGTTCCAGTCCGTTGCACATATAGGTCACAGGAGCCAAAAATAGATTTTTTTCACCGAAAACTTAAAAAATCTTCTTCTCTGAAACTGCAAGGCCCAGGTCTTTGATATTTGGTATGAAGCTTCATCTAGTGGACCCCTACCAAGATTGTTCAAATTATAGTGCTGGGGCAAAAATGCCCCCGCCCCGGGGCCCTTTGGTTTTACATGGGCTTATATAGGGAAAAACTTTAAAAATCTTCTTCTCTGAAACTGCAAGGCCCAGGTCTTTGATATTTGGTATGAATCTTTATCTGGTGGACCCCTTCCAAGATTGTTCAAATTATAGTGCTGGGGCCAAAGATGCCCCCGCCCCGGGGCCCTTTAGTTTTACATAGGCTTATATAGGGAAAATCTTTAAAAATCTTCTTCTCTGAAACCGCAAGGCCCAGGTCTTTGATATTTGGTATGAAGCTTCATCTAGTGGACCCCTACCAAGATTGTTCAAATTATAGTGCTGGGGCAAAAAATGCCCCCGCCCCGGGGCCCTTTGGTTTTGCATGGGCTTATATAGGGAAAATCTTTAAAAATCTTCTTCTCTGAAACTGCAAGGCCCAGGTCTTTGATATTTGGTATGAATCTTCATCTTATGGACCCCTACCAAGATTGTTCAAATTATAGTGCTGGGGCCAAAAATGCCCCCGCCCCGGGGCCCTTTGGTTTTACATAGGCTTATATAGGGAAAACCTTTAAAAATCTTCTTCTATGAAACCGCAAGGCCCAGGTCTTTGATATTTGGTATGAAGCTTCATCTAGTGGACCCCTACCAAGATTGTTCAAATTATAGTGCTGGGGCAAAAAATGCCCCCGCCCCAGGGCCCTTTGGTTTTACATGGGCTTATATAGGGAAAATCTTTAAAAAATCTTCTTCTCTGAAACTGCAAGGCCCAGGTCTTTGCTATTTGGTATGAAGCTTTATCTAGTGGACCCCTACCAAGACTGTTCAAATTATAGTGCTGGGGCCAAAAATGCCCCCGCCCCGGGGCCCTTTGGTTTTACATGGGCTTATATAGGGAAAATCTTTAAAAATCTTCTTTTCTGGAACTGCAAGGCCCAGGTCTTTGATATTTGGTATGAAGCTTTATCTAGTGGACCCCTACCAAGACTGTTCAAATTATAGTGCTGGGGCCAAAAATGCCCCCGCCCCGGGGCCCTTTGGTTTTACATGGGCTTATATAGGGAAAATCTTTAAAAATCTTCTTTTCTGGAACTGCAAGGCCCAGGTCTTTGATATTTGGTATGAAGTTTCATCTTGTGGACCTCTATCAAGATTGTTCAAATTATAGCCCTGAGGCCAAAATTGCCCCCGCTCCTGGGCCCTTTGGTTTTTCATAGACTTATATATGGAAAATCTTGAAAGATCTTCTACTCTGAAATCACAAGGCCTAGGTCTTTGACATTTGATATGAAGCTTCAGCTAGTGGACCTTTACCAAGATTGTTCAAATTATAGCCCTGGGGCCACAATGCCCCCGCCCCAGGGCCCTTTGGTTTTACATAGACTTATAATAGAGATAATCTTTGAAAATCTTCTTCTCTGAAACAACAAGGCCCAGGTCTTTGATATTTGGTGTGAAGCTTCATCTAGTGGACCTCTTTCAAGGTTGTTTAAATTATAGCCCTGAGGCCAAAAATGCCCCTGCCCCGGGGCCATTTGGTTTTACATAGGCTTATGTAAGGAATATCTTAAAAAAATCTTCTTCTCTGAAACCACAAGGCCCAGGTCATTGATATTTGTTGTGTAGCTTCATCTACTGGACCTTTGCCAAGATTGTTCAAATTACCTGTTTTTGTACTTTTGTTGATATTTGGTATGAAGCTTCACCTTTTTAGACCTCCTCAACATTATTCACATTATAACCCTGGGGTCAATAATGGTCCTCCCCGGGGCCCACTTGTTACTCTATGGATCAGGTGAGCGATCTAGGGCCATCATGGTCCTCTTGTTTTAATTCTGCCAGCTTTATTATTTCTGCTTCAAATTTAGATTGTGGGTGCTGATAAAGGCTCTTAAACGGCTCTTATTAGTACAACAAAATATCATTTTAAGCAATATTGAGGGAAACAATGTATTTCTTTGTAAATGCGCATCGCTCGGGTCAAATGTGAGACTCTGGGTTTCGACCACCCCCAATTAATGATCGGCTGGATATATAATGTAAGTGATATATTCTTTAAAGGGCCGCGAAACCAAACAAAAATGTAAATCCTCTAGTTCTCTGTATAAAGTTGGGTAACCAGTGTATTAATTTCACGGACTTTCTAACGTGATGTCCCATTGTTTGATAGGCCATTGCAATCTTTTATTATTATTAGTATTATTATTATTATTATTGGTTTGACGGCCCTTTACTGATTATTTCACTTATATCGAGCCGATCGTTAATCACAGGTGGGCGAAAACTGGAGTACCTGGAGAAAAAACATCCGACTTTCCGTTGCAGAACTTGGCGTCTTACATGTGACCTGAGCCAGGCTCGAACCAATTGGAATCTTCCTAGACTTTAAACCCTCACAGCAAACGACAATGTATTTTCCCCAAACTTTTGAGAGTAAATAATAATAAACATTTTGTGTGAATCGTCTGGTTAACATGCGATGCTGAGGTTTATGGAACTCGTTTTTTAACCCTTTTTGTACCAAGTGGAATCTTCCACCTTATATATAGCATGAGTCCATTTCAAAATTTAGGGGTGTCAGGTAGTGTTTTCTTCAAAAACTATTTGGAAAATAGCTGAACTTTTTCGCAAATAGTGCAGGCCCTGATCAGATGCCGCGTTCTGCGGCGTCTGATCTGGGTCTGCACTGTTTGCCAGGGTACCCCTTTAGGGGTTTCTGGTACCGAATGGGTTAATAGTCATGGTTAGTCCACACTAAACCCATAAAATACCAGTCACGGCTTTGTTGTCTGCCAGTTACTTTAAAAAAAATCATTGTCACA
Source organism: Lucinisca nassula (assembly GCA_963580285.1). Classification (NCBI taxonomy): domain Eukaryota; kingdom Metazoa; phylum Mollusca; class Bivalvia; order Lucinida; family Lucinidae; genus Lucinisca; species Lucinisca nassula. Next base: position 37,446,503 of record OY757013.1, read on the forward strand.
AAGAGTGTTGACCCAGATTAGACTGCTGCTCCTAGCACTGGGTCCACACTTTTTGCCTGTGTTTGCTTGTATGCAAAATTATTTTTAAGAAGTTTGTAAAAATATGCAGCAGAAGACATAAACAGACGACATTTTCAGATGCAGTTGTTCTTGACATCTTAAGAGTTAAATACGAGTACAGTTCTGATTTCAGAAACAAGGAGGCACAAAAAGTAAAACTAATTTTGACCTCATCAAAATGCATAACAAACCAAAGTATAATGAGTCATTTTGGCCATATTTCAAAAATAAATTACAACAACAACAACTAGAAGTACTAAAAACACAACTACTACTACTGCTTTCACAACCAACTACCAATTCGCCCCCGCCCATCGGGTGAAAGAAATAGACTGGGCTGCATGTTGCTTCCACGGAGAGCTGAAACTGACCACTCATGAGTAATAGCAAACAGCTTAGAAGGACGAAGCCTGCCCGGGCAAAGTGGTGTGTCAGACCGTCCAGTGCAATAAGCCTTTTGGTTTCATTGGGCGACAGGGCTTGGGATGCCAATTCATCTCGGGTAAAAGTCCCACAAAATTGGAAGCAACGTCTCAAAATGACTTAAATAGTGTTGACGGGGACGTTAAACCTCGAATCAAACAAAACAAATCCATCTACCAACCTACCTACTGCTAGTACCTTTACTATTACTAACAATACTGCCCCCGTCCATCGGGGCTTGAAGAAATAGATGGGCTATATGATGCTTCCACGCAGATCTCAAACCGACCGCACAAAGTACTGGTAAACCGCCATGAGGAATTAAGCCTGCCCAGGCAAAGCGGTGCGAGTCGGCCCGTCTATGCTTATAAACCCTATTGATTTTATTGGGCGACAGGGCTTGGGAGATCATTTCATCTCAATGTCGGGTACAAGTCCCACAAAATTGGAAGCAACGTCTCCAAAATGACCTATACATTGTTGATTTGGACGTAAAACGTTAAAATAAAACAAACAAACAAAACTACTAACAATAAAAGTAATAATTATAATAATTATTATCATCATCGTTATCATCATCGTTATTTTAGTTAACACCAGCAGACGATGTAGTAGTAGTACTAATGAACAAATTTTCTCCCAAGTACAAACGCAGCTCTGTTCAGTCCTATTTTAAGAACGGTCGTGGGAGGCATCCAATTAGTGTTCCAGAAGTGATTGGTGACTGTAAATTACTTGTTATCACACACCATTCATTTGTCTTCTTGCTCAATAAAACTGACATCATTATCTCATTCATGATCTCACAGTTATCCTGTCCACAGAGGAAGGCCATCATAGACTATAAGAACCTTATATGGGGGGGGGGGGGGGGGGGGGGGGGGGTAATCCGTCTCAAGGGTCACTGTCCGGCATCACGAGGTTTGCCTCGTGATTTTTCTATCCGCCCCTCACACCCATATAGGATTCTTTTTCTTGCACACCTTTCATTTCTTAGCAAGAATTTTTATTGCTACCGACGTCCGCCATATTGTGATGACAGCACATGAATGGTTTAATGACGTCACGTAACGTGCTGTGACGCCAGCCTTATTAACGACGGCGCATACGAGGTCGTAAACAACCATTGCATTTACCAAACACGCGATTATATTCGATTTTGGGTCAGAACTCCAGGATCAGAACATAAATTTCTATCCCAGGGTAAAATCACGGATTTCCTTGTCTGGTGTGCAAGAATATAAGAATCTGATATGAGGTTCTGTTGTAGATGAGCGTTTCCAACCCGAGGGATGACCGTGCTGAGCGGAACCGAGGCTACGCCGAGGTTCCGGTCAGCACGGTCATCCCGAGGGTTGGAAACGCCCATCTACAACAGAATCCCATATTGGATTCTTTTTCTTGCACAACACCTCCGGTTAGTTTTGGCAGCTCGCACATGTATATTGTTTACAAAATAAAAGTAGTGCAGAAGTAGTTCCGACAGTTGAATAGAATTGAAGCGCATTTATGTTAGTTGCCTGGGTTGGAACACCAGGGTAAGAACATAAATTTCTATCCCAGGGTAAAATCACGGATTTCCTTGTCTGGTGTGCAAGAAGTCATGTTCAACATTACGGCCTCCGCCCAACGGGGCTTGAAGAAATAGATTGGGCTGCATGATGCTTCCAAGCAGAGCTGAAACTGACTGCACAGCACATGAGTACTAGTAAACTGCATGGGGGCTCTAAGCCTGCCCATGAAAAGTGGTGCGAGTTGGACCGTCCATGCAGATAAACCCTACTGGTTTCATTGGGTGGCAGGGCTTGAGATGTCATCTCAGTGCCGGGTAAAAGTCCGTCATATTGGAAGCAACGTCCGCAAAATGACCTATACAGTGTTGACGGGGACGTTAAACCTCTAATCAAACAAAACTGTCAACCCATTAAGAAAACATATCCTTGTGACAATGTTTTCTTTCTTATCTTCGAAATGTTAATTTATATCTAAAAAAAACACATTATTTTTATGATTAAAATTACAATGTCTTGGTGCGGATAATACACATTGTAACCCCTCTAAACCTCTCTCTTCTGTAATGTAAAGTGGGGTTTACAGGGGGTTTTATTACATGGACTTATGAACATGTTGCTTTACTAAAAAATGTAATTTTAAATAATGCAATCTGACGTCCATTAACTATAAATGTTTTTTTTTTTTTTGTTTTTTTTTTTTTAAATAATGTGGAATATCACATTCCAGAAAAAAATGGATTTATGAGAACCGATAATATTTTAAGTACAAAAAGGCTCAATTTTAACCGTTTGACAAAACGAGAATTTTTCTCGCTTAAAGTACCAAAACACGCAGATTAAAATTAACTAGACGTATCTATCGTTCAATATCCCCCTGGGTCATTTTCACACACGGCCGGATTAAAACACAATACTGATTACACGACAGGTACACGAATATGTATCTATCGTAGGCCTCAGTCAAAGGGAGACAACCCAATATTGACTTTCTGTGCGACTGTCACGGTTGAAAGTCATCGGGCTAATGTCAGATATAGTTGGCCATGTCTGTATATTAGAATCCCTCACGAGTAAACCTGCCTTCGCGGTTTGCGATCAGACATGGAACAGCGTACTCAGCTGATTTTAAAGTTTAGATAAAGAAGATATAGAAACTAGACGGTTCCCACCCATCGGGGCTTGAAGAAATAGATTGGCTGCATGATGCTTCCACGCAGAGCTGAAACCGACCGCACACGAGTACTGGTAAACCGCTTAGGAGATCAACACATAGAATAGCCTGCTCAGCTAATCTTATAAGTTTAGATAAAGAAGATACAGAAACAAGATGGGCCCGCCCATCGGGGCTTGAAGAAATAGATGGGCGGCATGATGCTTCCACGCAGAGCTGAAATCGACCGCACACAAGTAATGGTAAACCGCTTAGAGGATATAAGCCTGACCAGGCAACGCGTAGGGAGTCGGACCGTCTATGCTTATAAACCGTATTGGTTTCATTTGGCGACAGGGCTTGAGATGTTATTTCACCTCAATGTCGGGTAAAAGTCCCACGAAATTGGAAGCGTTCGCGCAGGCTGATATGCACCTTTTTTGTTCGCAAATGGCAAAACATGCTTTCTCATGTCGCGGCGTATGTTTTGGACTGATTTAGAATGTGAACAATTTTGTTTGGCATGCTTAATTAGGGTCATATTAACACCAAAAAGGTTCTTGGTGAATGGTAGGTGTTGTTGGGTAATAAGAAGGCGTCGTGTACAATGTGTCAATTTTGACTTTGGGAAAGGCTTGCAGGTAGGAGGTATGGATTGTGTGGGCGGTGTTTTTGTTTTTCTTCTGTCGCCATTCCCTCTTGCGTTTCCGTCAACTCTTTATTCTCCTTTACTATCTTTTTTATGACTCGAACTTTGTATTGTATGTTCGAAATGAGATTTAACGTCCCCGTCATCACTATTTAGGTCATTTTGGAGACGTTGCTCTCAATTTTGTGGGACTTATACCCGATATTGAGACGAAATAACATCTCAAGCCTGTTCAATGAAACTAATAGGGTTATTATGCATGGACGTTCCGACTCGCGCCACTTTGCCTTAGCAGGCTTTATACTTTAAGCGGTTTACCGGTTCTCATGTGCGGTCGGTTACAGCTCTGCGTGGAAGCACCATGCAGCCCGATCTATGTCGCCATCACCGATGGGCGGTCCATTCAGTAGTCACTGTAATTCATCACGAAAACACGCCTATATAATTTTGACCCCCTTGAACCCCACTTTTATACAGTAAAACTGGGGCTTACAGGGGTAAACCTTATTTTTCTTATTTCTGCTCTAAAATATAGATTGTGGGTACTAGTTAGAACCGCCTCGATGAGGCGGTTCTAACGAGTGCCCACAATCTATATTTTGAGCAGAAATAAGAAAAATATCATAATGTTTCGTCTTGAAACTTTCATTTTTTTCGGCGATAAAGGTGGCAATATAATTGTATAGGCGTGTTTGTGTAATGTGTAGTTCGCTACATTTATACGGAAAAAAATTATTACACATCTTGTACATAAATAGTTCTTGAAATGCTTGATCATCACGAAAACATTCCTGTGTAATTTTGACCCCATTGAATCTCACTTTAATGTAGTTCTTATTTCTGCTCTAAAATATAGAGTGTGGGTACTTGTTAGAACCGCCTAGATAAGGCGGTTCTAACGGGTACCCACAATCTATATTTTGAGAAAAAAATGAAAAATGTCACAATTTTTCATCTTAAAATTAACATTTTTTTCGCTGGTAAAGTTTACAATGCATTTGTATAGGCTTGTTTTCGTAAAGAGGTTCTAAAACATGAACAGTTTTGTTGCATGTAAATGGTTGTTAAAATTAATTGATGCGAAGAAGTGATTATATGTTCATTTTGAATAGTTCTGGATGCAGACATATATATTCAAATGCTAGATGTTACAAATAAAAGTTATGCACTATATTTCTTTCTGGACATTGTTCAGTAATGATGCCTCTTTTATTTCAGACAGTGGATTTTGTATAATGCATACACTTCGATTGTAAACGGGCCTCCGTGGTCCAATGGTTAAGATCGCTGACTCTTAATCATTAGGTCTCTCACCGCTGTGGGTTCGAGTCTCGCTCGGGTCACATGTGAGACGCCAAGTTCTGCAACGGAAGGTCAGGAGGTTTTTCTCCGGGCACTCCGGTTTTCGCCCACCTCTGATTAACGATCAGCTCGATATGAGTGAAATTATCTTGACAGGGCCGTAAAACCAAAACCATAAAAAAAAAAAAAAAAAAAAAACAAATACATTTCGATTGTTGACTTCCGCCATTTTTTGATGGCACTAATGCGGCGTATTTGACGTCATTGCACGTGCAGTGACGTCAAAGTTGTCGACGGCGTACGTGACGTCCTATTCAACCACATAAAATTTTTCGATTTTGATACTATCCTTGGGGATGATAAACTGGGTAGGATGAATCCCAGGGTTAAGAAGTGGATTTCCTTATCTGGTGTGCAAGAAGAATATATATCGGGGACATTTTCTGATGAGACAGCATGTATGGATTTGTATCATATGTTTAAATGAATAGAATAGAATAGAATAGAATAGAATACATTTATTTCCAATCATGGGCCACCATGTGGCAGCATATTAATCACAATTAATAATAATAATAATACAACTCCAAAATAAACTCTGCAAATACTGTAAAACAATTAAAGCTTGAATCTGATTAGCCAAAAACAATTAAATAAAGCACAAGTAACGCACCCGAGACCCCAGATACATTCTTCCAGTCCCGACTATACATTCCTCCAGTCCCGACTATACATGACCTTGACCTTTGGAATTGATGAACTTCCATTTCGCTGATTGCAAATATATATTCTGGTGCCACAGGCTAAAACAGAATAAAAATCCAATGTTTTACCTTTTTACCATGCAAATGTCTAAGTGACCAAATTTGACCTTGACGTAAAACAGGTCAAGGTTAACCAAAGGTCATTATTTGAACAAACTTAGGACCCAAGTCCCTTACTCTATATACCAAGTCCTAAGGACATTGGTTGTTGGGTTCAGGAGGAAATTATTTTAACAGTTTTTCCCATACAAGGGCATGGTGGCCGTATTGGTCATGTGACCCACTGCTTACCAACAGACGTTTCACCCCTTTCCATAGAGGCTCCATGTGTATTTTGGATTCAATCAACCCAGCAGTTTAAATGGAGAAAATAAAAATACTGAATCTGAGCCATCCAGGACAAAGGTCAGCGATTGAGCTTGACCTTCGGAATCTATAAGCTTCCATTCAGCTGGTTGCAAATATCATTTGGGCTATGAAAGTTTTATTGACATTACAAAAACCACCTATACAAATACATTGTAAGCGTTATCGCCGAAAAAAAAACACGAAAATTCTAAGATGTAAAAATGCGATATTTTTCTTATTTCTGCTCTAAAATATAGATTATAGGTACTCGTTAGGACCGCCTTGTGGGTACTCGTTAGAACAGCCTCGATAAGGCGGTTCTAACGAGTACCCACAATCTATATTTTAGAGCAGGAATAAGAAAAATAAGGTTTACCCCTGTAAACCCCAGCTTTACTGTATTAAAGTGAGGGTCATTGGGGTCAAAATTATATACGCGTGTTTTCGTGACGAAATGGTTACTATGCCAAATAAACTTGCTGAACAATTACCGTGGATCGGTATTAAATAGCTAGACAAACAGTATAATCGCCCCGCCATTCAGGACTCGTAGTTTGGGCTGCATGGTGCATCCGCGCAGTGCTCAAACCGACCGAACTTGAGCCTGCGTATATGTTCTTAACATAGATTTTCGGCACTCGTTTAAATTGCCCTACCGAAATATAACTGTGTTGCATGGTGCTTCCGAGCAGAGCTGAAAGTACTGGTAAGAAGGTTAGAAGGTTTTAGCCTGCACAGGAAAAGAAGTACGATTGGGAACCCTCCTTAAACCCTTACGATTTCTTTTGGCGGTAGGGCTTCAGAAGTAATTCATCTTAATGTCGGGTAATGGTCACACAAAATCGGAAGCAACGTCTCCAAAATGAGTAAGATAGTGTTGAGGGGAAACATAAAACCTCATTACAAAAAACGAAATCAAACTATGACTTCTTAAGCATATTTGTCATTTAGGTGAATCGTATTCACCTGCAAACTTGTTAATGTAATTGTCGGCGTAGACACTACAAACTTAGGCATCAGGGGACAGTGTCGCATTTGAGGGTGGACGTTTTTCAAAATATTATAGTAGGAGGGTCAATAATGGCATGGTTGCTCATAGAAATTGTGATATGTGGATATTTTTTGCCAATGTGGGCTTATTTGCTGACTATCTGTACTTTTTTATGAAATGGAATACGAAACTAACACACCAGCTGTCTGGATGTTGTGCAAGTTCAAGGTGCAACAGCATATCTGAATTCACGAAGATATAGCTTTGACACTAAAAAGTGGCTGTTTTTCAAAGAGGATTCCTGAAAATTTTTACTGGTTGTGGTATACTTTTCTGTCTATTTCTTTGCATGTGACTGAGTGCACATGACATTTCAACAGGTGCCAAGTACTGTTGTGTTGGGAGTAAATTCACAGGATCTGTCAAAGTGAGGTGGAGTCATGCTTTTTTGTATGTAAAAAAAATAATGGCTGGGGTAAGTGAAATGATGCTGCTGTCAGCCTATGCAAACAGAGAAGTGTTTCTTTGGTATTCTGTTTTGATTTCATGCATGCGTGGAGCATTTTAAACCAAAAGAGAAGTTATCGCTTTCTCCAGGAGTTGTCGATAACGATTCAAAAACTTGGTGTGGCGCGGACAAAAAATGCTGCTTTTAACTGTTCCCTGATGCCTTAGGATAACACGGAAGTATAGACATTAGTGTTGACATTTATATTATAATGTAACAACAAGGATATGCTTTCACAAAAAGGAAAAAGAGGCAAATAACAAGTATAGGCTTTCACAAAAAGAAAAAGAGGCCCACGGGCATAGCTTGCTATCACATTTGTACAAGCAAAAGAGGCCCATTACACACAAAAGGGACCCCCGGGCAGAGCTCTGGCATAGAATGGCTATCACATTTATACAAGCCGATTGGTTTGTTTGTTTGATTTGAGGTTTAACGTCCCCGTCCACACTGTATAGGTCATTTTGGAGAAGTTGCTTCCAATTTTGTGGGACTTTTACCTGACATTAAGATGAAATAACATCTCAAGCCCTGTCGTCCAATGAAACCAATAGGGTTTATAAGCCTCGACGATCCGACTCGCACCAATTTGCCAGGGCAGGCTTAGATCCTCTAAGCGGTTCACCAGTCCTCGTGTGCGGGTTGGTTTCAGCTCTGCGTGCATGGAAGCACCATGCAGCCCATCTATTTCTTCAAGCCCCGATGGGCGGGGGCAAACAAGGCGATTGGTACAAGCTGATACGGAATATTCATCTACACAGCATCGACTACGAGGAACTACTGTCTGTCCTATAAGCTTCCCAGGAGCCTTCGGCCCTGGTGAGCTAAAACACGTGCCCCGTAGTTAGCAACAATGTTTATTGAGAACCATATTGTATATTATTTTCTGTATCACTATGACTGTTGGACTTGTAGATGTTGTATAAGCGCTTAGACACGACGGTTTCAATCAACAGGGACCAGTTGTTCAAAATTAACGACGTCGTTAGTTAACGTATCGTTAAAACTTTGATCATTAAATATGGAAAATATGCTTAATATTTTTTTGCTGAAAAATGTGAGTGCTCACATTTTTTCAACAAAAATAGCAAAATTTTAGATATTGTACTTGCTAGAAGAGTTAACAATATGACCACTAACGAGCTCGTTAAGCTAACGATGCTTTGAACAACTGGCCCCTGGTCGCAAACTTAACACTTCGCACTCGTTTGATGAGGTTCACAAGTACCAGGCAAGGATAGAAACGCGCATGATGTAGAAGTATCACTAAGTTCAAGACTGGCAATTAATATTTTTGCAACAGACAGTATATCGTATGAAACATAGTTCTGCGATATAGTTCCGGTAAAACATAGTTCTGTGATATAATTCCAGTAAAACATAGTTCTGGGATATAATTCCAGACAATCACAATAAATATGTGCTAAGCGTAGAGGTAACTGTCTGTAAAAGTTATCATCAGGAAATCACACTTATATAATTTTGACCCCCTTGAACCCCACTTTTATATAGTAAACCTGAGGTTTACTGGGGTAAACCTTATTTTTTTTATTTCTGCTCTAAAATATGGATTGTTGGTACTCGTTAGAACCGCCTCGTCGAGGCGGTTCTAACGAGTTCCAACAATCTATATTTTGAGAAGAAATAATAAAAATATCACGACTTTTATCGGAATTTTTTTCATTTTTTCGGCGGTAAAATTTATAGCATTTGAATAGGCGTGCTTTTGTGATGCTTTTTATTGTGCTCCGGTTCAGCGGGATAAAACAATACGTTCAATAAATCGTGATATAGTCTTTATTCCGTGAAAGGTCATCTTTCATTAGGTAGTTTTCTTCGGAAGCTGGTGACACAAAATCCAATTATGGAGCCCCGCAGAGACTTGCTGTTGTGTATTACCTGCCAATATGAACAGTCTATGCTCTCTGGAAATGGAAGCACCATGACAAATCCACTTTTATGCAAGTATGTGAGAATCGAAGAAAAGCGCGTCTAAACAGTCTGATCAGCACTGAAATTTCGTTGTTTGATATAGTGAAAGTGTTTTTATGCGATGCCTGTTGAGCCGTACAGAGACGTAGGCATAAAGAATAGTAGTCGTTGAGACATAAGACACGCTGAATTTCCCAAGGTACCAGATAAATTGCACAGGAAATGGACCAAAAAGTATAATGTAATAATTGTCTTCTTGTTTGCACAATGAAATATGCCATCCATGGTATTGTCTGCGTTTTACATCACCGATCAAGTATTAGTGCCATTACCAGACAAATCAAGCCGTATTTTGTGTGTATGTAAGTGTACCTTGTAGGCCAGTCATTTTAGGCCAAAAAGACCCTCAACCGCAAACAAATTCCTTCAGAAGGGGTTTTACTATTTTCCAAATCAGTGAGGTGTCCTGACTTACAGAAAAAAAAATCCCCCAAAATATTCCCTGGCGAAATTGATTTTTGGGGGGAAAATGTTCGAAATTTGAATAAAAATCGCCAAAAACAGGAATTGAATTATAAAAATTTCATTCAATTATAGCAAATTTATTTAAATAGCCAAAACTAAACTAACTATTGTCAAGTAGCGATAAAAGAAGTCTCAGCTCGATATGTATACATAAAGCTGTCTTTTTGGGGGTAATAACTTGGAAATAATGACAAAAAAACGCAGAAAATGGGATTTTTTTTTTCTAAAAAGTTACTGGTGTGGATTCTTGAAAATGTTTTGGTGTTAAAAGTTATATGTGTATAAGTTAATTACAGGAAAAAAAATAAAATTTTATATGTCAAAAAAATTTCATTTTTGAGGGGTATGAAAATGCATATTTTTATAAAAAACACTCATAATCTATTAGTTTTTGGGCAAGTAGCAACCACAGTATAAAAATGCCTTGTATGGTGTCGAACCAATATATATATAGCCAGGTGTGCAACTAACTACTCTGAAGTTGCTATAAAAATCATTCAGTTTTGTGCCTGCTAAGAAATTTGCCTTTTAAGGGAGAAATTCAAAATTTGACAAAAAAGCGAGGGGAACGGGAACATTTTTTTAAAAAGTTAGTGGTGGGGATTCTTAAAAATGTTTTGATGCAGAATGTTACATATGGATAACCGTTAACTACAGAAACAAAGAAAGATGTTTGAATGTTTATTAAGTTTCATTTTTCAGGCGATGAAAATGTTGAATTTTACCGAAAAATACCATATTTTTCACATGTAGGAATTACTTAACAAAATTACATAGTACATGTATGACGTGGGGCTGGTTTGTATTATCAGATATGCACAAACTACTGTGAAGCAGCTATTAAATGCTTCAACTTCATACCTTCACAGAAATGTTCCTTTCTAAGGTTGTTGGAAATTTTGCCAAAGAACAAAAATTATGGAAAACGAACATTTTTAACACATGTATCTGGTAAAGGCTTTTGAAAACAACTTTGATGTAGCGTTACATCAGATTACTGCATGAAGAATCATTTTTAGCTTAAAAAAAAAAACAAATCCTTATTTCAGGGTAAAAAGATAATACTTTTACAGAAAAAACAAAAACACATGAAACATGAGCATGTATTATTTATTTTAGCTTTCATAAGCTTAAGGCTTCTGGGAATCTATTGTAACTGGTCACTGACCGTGGTCGTCATTGCCATCCGTCTGCCCTTCTGTTCTCAATTTACTTAAATGACATTTTTTAAGTCACTAAATGGGCTTTTATCAAACTTGTTCAGAGTTATTCAAAAATCCATTCCATGCAACTCTGATTTTCATGGCAACAAAAACGAAGGCATTAGCAAGATTATTTATCCGAAACCAGAACAAGAAGTAGAAGTAAAACAAAGCTCAGGAATTGATACAATTAACTTACTCCATCCATAAAAGACACCAAAGGGAAAGAAATACAAACATTAAGCGACCATACCATAATGGAAACCTAAACAAAGGAAGGCCATATGGACAGTTACTTTCCCACAAAATGGCCATATGGCCATCCAAAATTAAAAGACACAAGTGATACACACAGTAAGTAACAAACAACAACATAAATAAATCGCCACGGAAGAGCCGCCTTGGAACGGTCAGTGGAAGATTTCCACTGGGGGGGGGGGGGGGGGGGGGGGGCTTAAATCGATTTTACGTGGCCACAATCCTCGCCCTTACTTCCGTCGCGATTTAGACAAATAATTTGTTCAGTCCGCATGAAGGCCTCCTAACTCATCAGTGCAACATCTCCGTGAACACAAAAATCAAAGAACCACAGAGGTGAGACAACGGTGAGGACTCGACAGCAAGAAACCACTGAAATGCTGGAGCAAAAGAAAACCAACAGTTAGACTCCGATGAGCCCGACCAGAGACAGAGCATCAGGCACCAACCAACATTATCTCTCTAATTTTCAATAAGTATTTACGTTGGAGCCGTCATAGAATCTGAGGCCTGACCCACCGGCGTGCAATTAAAGAGGGAAGCAAAGTTGCCAACCGTGATTGGGTTAACTACCATGCATGCAGTCTGTCGTATAATATCCATGTTGTACCCAATCTTTTTATATCGAAGAATGATTTTACGAAATTGGGTGCTGACGTCATTGCGGTTATATATTTTTCTGAATTTATATACTAAGTCACCATAAAATTCGGGTTCCGATAGACCTTGTTGCAGAAGAGATTTAAGTCCAATATTGAATTTTGAAATTAAATCAGAATGGCGTCTATAAAATTTTGAAAAGGCTTTGCGTAGTTTATGGTACCGATAACCCTGATTAAGGAGTTTAGCCGTTAATAATTTATTACGAGTGTTGAAGTCAGTTACATGACTACACACTCTAGCAAATCGAATTAATTGCGAAATATAAACGCCATAGGATGGCGCACGAGGAACATCACCATCCAAAAAAGGAAAATTTACAATCTCAAAATCAAAGTCATCGCGTTTATCATAAATTTTGCACGAAACCAATCCATCTACAATAGATAGACGTAAATCCAAAAACGGGGCCTCGGTATCAGAAAAATTTGCTTTATTTAACTGAAGTTCTAGGGGGTAAATCTGACTGATCAAACCATCAAAATAGGTATTATCAATATTTAATAAATCATCTAAATATCTAGAAGTAGGTCTTTTATTAGGTTTGGCAAGCAGCTTTTATCAACATTGTTTAAATCATAGCCTTGGGGTCAACCTGGTGTTACAAATGTTTTACACGAACTCATATCTTGAACTAGACGATCTTGGCCATTGATATTTAATAGGTATCCTCATCTAGTGGATCTCTGCCAATTAAGATTGCCCAGAGTATAGCCCTGAGGTACCAATTGGCCCACACTGGGGTCTGCTGTTCGAAGAATTCCATTCAGTGCAGCTTTTGTTGCCATGGCAGAAAACGGAGAATAAGTAAAATTCTTTAAAATCATCTTGTATAAAGCTGTAAGGTCTAGAGATTTGGTATGTGGCTTTTTCCAAGACCGTTGCAATTATAGCCCTTGGGTCAAAAAATGCCCCCCCCCCCCCCCCCCCTCTGATGGTCACTTGTTTTACATTGACCCATATTGGAAAACTTTAAAAAAATTCTTCTTGTCTGAACATTGGAAGGGTGGGGCTTTTGATGTTTGGTAAATATAGCTTCAGATAGTGATTTTTGTCAAGATTGTTCAAAAATTGATTCATATATGGAAAACTATAAAATATCGATGTCCTTGATATTTGTTTGTATATTCATCTAGATGCCTTTTACAAAGATTGTTCAAATCATAGCACTGTTATTAACAAGGGCCCCGCCTTCAGAATCACTTGTTTTACACAGACACTTTAAAATCTTCTCGTGAAACTGGAAGGCCCAGATGAAACTGAGGGCCAATGCCTTTGATATTCGGTATACCTTTATATAGTATTGCTCAGCCAACATTGTTTATATTATAGCCCAGGAATAAAAATGGCCCAACTCCAGGGGGTCACTTATTTTGCATTGACTCATATAGGGAAAAGCTTTAAAAACAACCTTGAAAATAGAAAGCCCAGGACCTTTGATATTTGGTAAGTATGTGTAGCTGCATCAAGTGTTCAAATTACAGCTCTAGGTTCAGATATGGCCCCATCATTGGGGTAATTTGTGAACTCACATGAGCACAGTGTGCTCATGCCATGTAATTGGGGCCATTTCCATCATCCGTCCATCCATTCACAATTTCTTTACTGCAAGGATTTCAACTAATCTGTGCAGGAATAATCCTCGGGTGATCTTAAACAGTTTTCATAGAATTGTATTACCTGGAGAAGATTCACGGGTTGATTTCAAACTAATTGTTGCACAAATGTTCCTTGGGTGGCCCTCCACCAACGTTTTTCAAATTAATCAGTGGTGTAGAGAATAATTGGTGTGTATTGTTGTCCTTAAATGGTCTAAATTAAAGCACTGCTTGTCAAATAAGGTATTGGTACTAAATACAGGACACATTGGCACTCTTGGAGATGAAATTTAAACAAAAACTGTAAAAGTTCATGTGAAATTTCAATATTCAGTATGCAAACCTGTTAGCTTTGATGAGCGATATACATGCATGCCCATCATGGTTCTCTTGCTTTAAAACTGTTTGACTGTTCCTTCCTCCAGTATTTAGTTAAAGTATGTTAATTGAGTAACTTTGTTGCATATTTATAGAAAAAAGCAGAAAATGCTATTTGTTGCTGCTGTTGTCCTTATTCATGTTAGATTATGGCGAGATACACAGTAATATTGTTAAATCAAGCTTTTAGTTTTGCAGAGTTTGTGGTTTGATTTTGAATGCAAGAAATATATCTAAAAACATTATTAATAAAATGTTACTGGATAAGAAGGAAAGGAAACATATCCTGTCCCACATACTATTTTTTTCTTAATTTCCTTATTGTTTTGCCCAGAATTCACACTACAAGAACAACTAATCCAGGATGAAACACAGGTCTACGAATGATGCTTCTGATCTGTTAACATTTTGAATGTTCTTCTATACATTTTGTTCTTCTTTTCTCTTATTGATCTTTGTGATTGTCAAAAAATTTGACGGCTTCTATCATGGAAATGTGAACATATTTTTCTGATTCTTGGTGCATACTATTATGCATTTCTTCTTTGTCTCCAAACGGGACTTTTGGCTTGAAGCATAACTGCTATATAGCGGAGAAATTACACATATTAGACAGGAGTGAATCTGTCAAATTAATCTTCCCAACAAATAATGTATCTGGGTATTTTGTTCTTACCATAACCGTCAACACTGTATAGGTCATTTTGGAGACGTTGCATTTTTGTGGGACTTTTACCCGACATTGAAATGAAATGACATCTCAATCCCTGTCGCCCAATGAAACCAATAGAGTTTATAAGCATGGACGGTCCGACTCGCATCGCTTTGCCTGGGCAGGCTTAGATCCTCTAGGCGGTTTACCAGTATTCGTGTGCAGTCTGTTTCATCACTGCTTGGAAGCATCATGCAGCCCATCTATTTGTTCATCTGGCTTTAAACAGTATTTTGTTGGATATAAACAACCGTTTTGCACAATATAAGATGGTTCATGATCTGACAATACGTGTATGTATGTTTCTGACATTTATATATATATGAATGCCGTCTTGCAGGACACATAATGATCAGTGAAAGACAAGTTATACTGCACAAGACGGTACTATTTTGTATATTGTTAGAGCCCTAAATTAAGTAGTATAATGTTTTAATTTATTATGTTACTGGTGACATATAATGGATTTTGAGGGTTGTGTGTAAAAATGTGTATTTTCCTACCCGGAAAAATGTCTTTTCAAATATCTAAAAATTTATTTTATTCCTGTAGTTAACTGATATCTTACTTTTTACATCAAAACATTTTCATGAACCTTCGCCACTAACTTTAAAGAAAAACATATTCCGATTTTCCATGTTTTTATCAAAATTTTACATTTTCTGCCTTCAAAAAGTCACATTTCTGTTCAGGCACGACACTGAAGGATTTTTGAGAGATACTTGATATAGTAATTGCACATCTGGCTGTATAAATTAGTTCGACATCATACAATTTATTTTTATAATGTAATTTCTACTCGACCGGAAAATACTAGATTTTGGGTGATTTTATGTAAACATGCGCATTTTCATACCCCGAAAACTGGAACTTTTTAAGCATATAAAAATTTTATTTTTTTCCTGAAAGTAACTTGTACACATATACAACTTTTTGCATCAAAACATTTTCAAAAATCCACACCAGTAACTGTTTAAAAAATTATTCCCATTTTCTGCGGTTTTTTGTCAATATTTCCAAGTTTCTACCCCAAAAAAGACAGCTTTCTGTATACATATCAAGCTGAGACTTCTTTTATCGCTACTTGACAATAGTTAGTTTAGTTTTGGCTATTTAAATCAATTTGCTATAATTGAATGAATTTTTTATAATTCAATTCCTGTTTTTGGCGATTTTTATTCAAATTTCGAACATTTTCCCCCCAAAAATCAATTTCGCCAGGGAATATTTTGGGGAATTTTTTTTCCTGTAAGTCAGGACACCTCACTGATTCTGAAAATAGTAAAAAAACCTTCTGAAGGAATTTGTTTGAGGTTCAATTTTGACTGGCCTATTGGTCTTGATGATAACAATAGACTACAATCGAACGTCAATAGCTCGAACACCTTTGGAATCGAGACAAGGGTTGTTCGAGCAACTCGGGTCAGACATAGCGCCAGGTACGGTGGCATTCTGATATTTCTTTTTCTGCATGGTCTTTCTTTTTCCTTTAAATATAGGTATGTCATGTGAACTTATTAAAATCGCATCATCGAGGCGATTTTAATGAGTCCACACAACATACGCTTTCATAAAGAAGAGGCTTTATAAAGTCTAAGCCTACATCCAATCCATTGAGAGTTGTATGTATATTTTTTGTGTACAGATATACTCAGAGTATGTATTCCTGTGTGGGGTGCCGTTTTACTATTTAATCCGTATTTATAGATATCCATAATTCGAATTATGGGTATCCATAAATAAATAATTATGGATTATAAATAATAATGGATATCCATTTTTCGAATTATGGATATCCATAATTCGAATTATGGATATACATATCTATAAATAGAAATAAATAGTAAAACGGCGCCCCATATTCCTGTAACACCAAGACTGGATTGACTGCTGAATTGATATATAAAGGCTACATTTGGGATTGTTCAAAACTGGTCTTCAACCCATATATGCCTAGCGGCCCATTTTTGGGACGTTGGCAAACACTGTTGTCACAGATCAGTCTGATCTGGGTCTACACTTACAGTACATAATTATTGTAAGTTATACGGGCCTCCGTGGCCTAGTGATTAAGAGCGCTGACTTTTGACCATTACTGAGGTCTCTCACCGCTGTGGTTCGAGGTCAGGTGGTTTTTCGCCGGGTACTCCGGTTTTCGCCCACCTCTGATTAACGATCGCCTCGATATGAGTGAAATAATCTTGAAAGGAACGTAAAACCAAACTAAAAAAAATGTAAGTCATGCAATACACAACAGAAACCTGACACCATTGTATTTGAAAATGGGCCGATCCAAACATATAATTGGAAGATTACATTGTCATATAGCCTATCGTGGTCTCTTTCTAGAGGACCCAGGGTGTAGCAAACGCGAAACCTTTTTAATATACGTTTAAAAAACAAAAACAGTCTTTATTTTAGCTGGTCAAAATGGTGGAGTTTTACTGTATATATTTCTGAGGCATAATTTCGCATATAATACCTGGTAGCCAAAGCAATCGAAATACAATGGCTCGAACCAATTGGGCACTATGGCATTGCTTTCTAGACAGGAACATTTCCAAACATTGAGGGTGAATCATAGGACCAGATCAAGAGGTAAAATGTGAATATCATTACGAAAACACGCCTATACAAATACAGTCTAAATTTTACCTCCGAAAAATCAAGAATTTTAAGATGAAAAAAATGTGATATTTTCCTAATTTCTGCTCTAAACATAGATTGCGGGCAATCGTTAGAACCGCCTCATCGAGGCGGTTCTAATGAGTACCCACAATCTATGTTTTAGAACAGAAATAAGAAAAATAAAGTTTACCCCTGTAAACCCCAGTTTTACTATATAAAAGTTGGGTTCAAGGGGGTCAAAATTATATAGGCATGTTTTCGTGATGTTTAGCAACATCATGAAAACAAGCCCATATAATTTTGACCCCATGAACCCCATTTTTATAAATTAAAACTGGGGTTTACAGGGGTAAACCGTATTTTTCTCACAATTTTTCATCTTACAATTTTCGTGTGTTTTTTTTATCGGCAGTAAAGTTTGCAATGTAATTGTATTGACGTGTTTTCGTAATGGATAAAATGGGGATAGTTTAGTAATATGTTCCAATCTTCTCAGCAGAAATGGTATTTACTTTATGGAATGGTCTATTGCCAGTCGACTGGCAATATCCAATACACATTAAAATGGCTATTGCCAGTCGACTGACAATGGCCGAAATACGTTAAAATGGCTACTGCCAGTCGACTGGCACTAGCCATTTTAACATATGTTGCCTATAACCAGTTGCTTCTTGTTTCCTTTTTGTTTGGAAGACAAACTTATATCATACGATTGTTTGAACTCATAGAAAGAACTGTATAACTATATATTTCATTCTCTCCCTTCCGCTGATTCAAGAAGGGAAGTTGTCCGTTTCTGGAGAAAGAATTTGCATTGTACTGGATAACCGCTTCCAGGAAAAGTGTGGATAGATAAACTGACCGGCTCAAAAATGACCTATATAGTGTTGACTGGGTCGTTAAACTCCAATACAAACAAAGAAACAAACACACAAACAGACAATCGAATAAATAACTGAATACATATTTTAATGGTTGTCAGTAATCTAATAGAAAACAACATTTGCCCATTTAAGACCGGAAACCCCAAAACGGGTACCCTGACAAACAGTGCAAGCCCAGATCAGACGCCGCAGAACGCGGCATCTGATCAGGGCCTCCACTGTTTTCTAAAAGTTCAGTCATTTTCCGAATAAATTTGGAAGAAAACGGAACGTGACACCCCTAAGTTTTGAAATGACCTCCTGTTATATATAAGGAGGAAGATTCCATTTGCTAAAAAAGGGTTAGAAAATACATCAATCGACCAGGACATAAATGTTCTTAAGATCTTTTTATTTCCTGAATTGGTAATCTGATCATGGTCAACTTTAGTTTAGTATCATCTAGGTGATTCCTAACATCCCATTTTTGACCAGAATCGACGCGGAACAAGACGCCAGATTTGAGTCTGCCCTATTTGTGTACAAGTACGGGACTTATGATGATCATCTTAGGTGAATGTTTTACCGGTTATTTGCGGCCCCCGCCGAACCTTAGAATGGGCTGCACGATGCTTCCACGCAGAGCTGAAACCGACCGCACATACGTACTGGTAAACCGCTTAGAGGTTCTAAGTAGAAGTAAAACAAAGATCAGGAATTGATACAATTAACTTACTCCACCCATAAAAGACACCAAAGGGAAAGAAATACAAACATTAAGCGACCAGACCATAATGGAAACCTAAACAAAGGAAGGCCATAAGGACAGTTACTTTCCCACAAAATGGCCATATGGCCATCCAAAACCAAAAGACACAAGTGATACACACAGTAAGTAACAAACAACAACATAAATAAATCGCCACAGAAGAGCCGCCTTGGAACGGTCAGTGGAAGATTTCCACTGGGGGGCTTAAATCGATTTTACGTGGCCACAATCCTCGCCCTTACTTCCGTCGCGATTTAGACAAATAATTTGTTCAGTCCGCATGAAGGCCTCCTAACTCATCAGTGCAACATCTCCGTGAACACAAAAATCAAAGAACCACGGAGGTGAGACAACGGTGAGGACTCGACAGCAAGAAACCACAGAAATGCTGGAGCAAAAGAAAACCAACAGTTAGACTCCGATGAGCCCGACCAGAGACAGAGCATCAGGCACCAACCAACATTATCTCTCTAATTTTCGATAAGCCTTTACGTTGGAGCCGTCATAGAATCTGAGGCCTGACCCACCGGCGTGCAATTAAAGAGGGAAGCAAAGTTGCCAACCGTGATTGGGTTAACTACCATGCATGCAGTCTGTCGTATAATATCCATGTTGTACCCAATCTTTTTATATCGAAGAATGATTTTACGAAATTGGGTGCTGAAGTCATTGCGGTTATGTATTTTTCTGAATTTATATACTAAGTCACCATAAAATTCGGGTTCCGATAGACCTTGTTGCAGAAGAGATTTAAGTCCAATATTGAATTTAGAAATTAAATCAGAATGGCGTCTATAAAATTTTGAAAAGGCTTTGCGTAGTTTATGGTACCGATAACCCTGATTAAGGAGTTTAGCCGTTAATAATTTATTACGAGTGTTGAAGTCAGTAACATGACTACACACTCTAGCAAATCGAATTAATTGCGAAATATAAACGCCATAGGATGGCGCACGAGGAACATCACCATCCAAAAAAGGAAAATTTACAATCTCAAAATCAAAGTCATCGCGTTTATCATAAATTTTGCACGAAACAAATCCATCTACAATAGATAGATGTAAATCCAAAAACAGGGCCTCGGTATCAGAAGAATTTGCTTTATTTAACTGAAGTTCTAGGGGGTAAATCTGACTGATCAAACCATCAAAATAGGTATTATCAATATTTAATAAATCATCTAAATATCTAGAAGTAGAGCTAAAAGCTTCAATAATTTCAGATTGGTTATCAATGGAAAGCGACAAAATGAAGTCTCTTTCATAACAATACAAGAACAGATCAGCCACAAGAGGTGCGCAATTAGTACCCATTGGAATACCCACAATTTGTCTAAATAACTTAGTACCGAATCTAATATAAATATTGTCAAGTAGAAAGGTGAGGGCATCACACACTTTCTGACATTACCAAAGTGTATAATTCTTATGCTCTTTAGAAGTGAAAAATGCATTTCTGACATTACATGCAAGTTGACGAGGACGTTAAACCTCAAAACAAAAACATAAATTACCTGTGATTTAGGGTGTGAAACTAATCAAGCTTCACGGCGGATTAAATTCTCATGAAGGAACATACATCCATTGAAATATATTGAAAATTTTACCACCATGAAATAAAAACTTTCAGACACAAAACAAAGGAGCAGTCCCTATAAGGCCCATTTTATGGCCACTTTTGATTTTCTTTAAACTTTACATACTCAACATAACATGAATTTCCTTGAATGTGGTGAAATTTCAGATCAACAGATGTAATGTCATTGGCCGTATGAGCAACCAAAGTGGGTGGGGTAATTCTACCCCATTGAGAGACCTGTGGTTCTTAAGCTATTATCTCTAGCACGAAACATCCTGGCAAGTGGGTCTTTTTAATATTGTTTAGACCTTTATAGATGTTACACACAATGTATATGTCGTAGTCCAAATATGAATTTAGCCAGATCCGGGATCTGGCTAGACCAAATAGTAATTCTTATTTGGCCTAGGCAGATTCCGGATCTGGCTAAAATAAAATTTGGTTTAGCCAAATTCCGGATCTGGCTAAACTCTGTTTAGTACAAATAAGAATTCCTATTTGGCTAGGCAGATTCCGGATCTGGCTAAGCTGGTCAGACCAAATAGGAATCTTATTATTCAATCAATAATGTATGGCTGAAAACCTTTACTTCTTTCCATATTGGTGTCAAGAACAGATTTGGGTTATGGTAGCACTGTGACCATCCTTTTGAGGAAATAAAAGGAGAAAACAAGATATAAAATTCCTTTGTGAGAAAAAATAAATTCTTTTCGAAATTGTTTGGGTAGGTAGTTAAGGTTCACTGGGTCAGCAGAGTAACAACAAAGGCCCCATGTTTTTACAAGACGATATAATGAAATATTATTTTTCATATATATAAGAACAAATTAAAAAAAAAAAAAAACAATTACCTTCTAAAATTAACGTTTGTTATTATCTACTCAATTAAGACACTGAATATTGATATTTCTCTTTTTTTCTTATATCTACTCTTTTTTGCCTTAGATTATCTATATTTTAGAGCAGAACTAAGAAAACTGAAAACCTTCCCAATCCATTGATATGTACAGTATTTAAGAAATGAGTATTTAAATACTGCTCCTCAGCTTCATAAACTAAGACACTCTCATGTACAGCTTAGATAAATGAAGAAGAAACATGGGATCTGTCATTTGCAAGTTTGTTTTTAAAGTCATTTGTAGTGATTAAACTTTAGAACATAAACAAATAAGAGATTTTCTTTCATCTTTTGTTAGTATAAAAATTGTCTTTGATTGCTATTCACACATATTTGAAAAAGACAGATTATCAATGCAGCATGTAAGACCAAAAAATTCAGAAGAAGAAAAGTTTTTTTTAATATTATAGTAATTAGCCAGGGTGGCCTAAACAACACATTATTAAAGACAAAAAATGAGTATCATAAATACTTTTTCTATAAAACTGTTACTGAAGCCAATAAATAAATATTCATTTATTTTCCAATAAACCAAGATTCCTATTTGGTCTTATCCAGAATCAGCCTAGCCAAATAGGAATTCTTATTTGGATTAAACAGAGTTTAGCCAGATCCGGAATCTGGCTAAACCAAATTTTATTTTAGCCAGATCCGGAATCTGCCTAGGCCAAATAAGAATTCCTATTTGGCCTAGCCAGATTATTGATCTGGCTAAATTCCTATCTGAACTACGACATATATAATTTCGTGGAAAAATTCTTCACTTTACCACTATACTCACTTATAAGTCGTACCTAAATTTCAGCTAAATTTACTGACCGTCTTTACGTTAAACCACAACATAAGTTTATTTCCTAAGCTATTGCAAAAGTACTTGACAGGGATTGTTAAGATATAATAGACATTGCCAAATTATGAGCTTTTTTTTCTTCTATAATTACTTTTAGAGTTATCTGCCCCTGAATCCATTTTTTATCATATTTTCTGTCATACTTAACATCTATAAATATATGGCAAAAGGATTCTTCAAAACAGCCCAAAACTCAGCAAACAATGGTTTTCTGTCGATCTAATGAACCTATTAGGTGATTTGTAAATATCCTCTTAAACAATATGGGTGGGTTAAATATACCCCTTTGCTATTTCTCCTGCAAATATTTCTTGGCTTTTTGTCAACTCATCTTCTCAAATCATACTAATGAGGAGTTAGCAATAGTGCATACTAGTGTTGATGGTAGAAACAATATTCATTCACATTTGTTACACCAGAAATGTCTGGCAATAAAGAAATTGATCTTTTATTGAACGACAACACTTATTTTTACATGAGTTTTTATATTTATCCTTTTGCTCTCAATCACATTCTATTAAACGTAAATAGTCTCGATAGCTCAGTGGCTAGTGCATTCGACTTACAATCGAAAGGTTGTTGGTTCAAATCCGGCCACCAAAAGAATGATGGCGTTGGCGAAAAGTCCTAACAAGCTGCAGGACAAAGTACTAAACCATGGTTGGGATAACAAAAAAGATCAATTTCTTTCTGGTGTAACGAATGTGAACACTTATTATTTCTTCCATTAATTATAGTATGCGCTAGAGCTTACTCTTCACTAGTATGATTTGTGAAGATGAGTTGACATAAAGCCAAGAATGTTTGCAGTAGATATAGCAAAGGGGTGTATTAACCCACCCATATTGTTTAAGTCATTATCAAAGAAGATATTTACAAATCAACTAATAGCTGCATTAGATCGACAGAAAATCATTGTTTGCTGAGTTTTTGGCTGTTTTGAAGAATGATTTTGCCATATATTTATAGATTTTTAATATGACAGAAAATATGAACAAAACTGGATTCAGGGGCAAAAACTCTATAAGTAATTATTGAAGAAAGTAATGCTCATAATTTGGCAATGCCTATTTTATCTTAATTATCCCTGTCAAGTCCTTTTGCAATAGCTTTGGAAATAAACTTATGTTGTGGTTTTGCGTAAAGACAGTCAGTAAATTTTGCTGAAATTTAGGTACGACTTATAAGTGAGTATAGTGGTAAAGTGAAGAATTTTCCCACAAAAACATATACATTATGTTTAACATCTATGAAGGTCTAAACAATATTAAAAAGACCCACTTGCCAGGATGCTTTGTTCTAGAGATAATAACTTAAGAACCACAGGTCTCTCAATGGGCAAGAATTACCCCACCCACTTTGGTTGCTCAAAGAGCCAATGACATTACATCTGTTGATCTGAAATTTCACCACATTTCAGCAAATACATCCTATGTTGAGTATGCAAAGTTTAAAGAAAATCAAAAGTGGCCATAAAATTGGGCCTTATAGGGACTGCTCCTTTCAAAACAATGGGTATCATATGTAGCCATATATAGCCGTATATACTTCATTTTACGACTGTTGCCGTTCTTCTACATTTTAAAATACGTAGTAAAACCTATCCCTCATTACGTGACATTGAGACCTATGTAGCTGTGGCTGCGGACCTGCACACAGGCGGCTTGGTTCTATATGGTCGCCTTCCTTAAGAATAAAGCAGTACGCGGAATTCGGCAGCCGAACTGAGTGACAACAATTGTCTGCTTAATAAAAACCCTTGGCTGGTTAACCGCGATTAGCAGGGATCCCATCTAGCGGTTTAACAAACAAGAGGACCAAGCTAGCTTGGTCCTGTATCGCTCACCTGAGCTAACAGATTCAAAGTTTAAGGAAGTGCCAACCTTTACTGAAGGCTTTATGGGAGGACATGGTGATGACAGGGTATGCATTTTCTGAAAATCAAGTAGAATTTAACTCTATGATAAACAGGCTGACCTCACCGGTTTTCAAACTCATTCAAGCTTTTATTCCTGACTTGCTAAGAAGATCCTATCTAAACTGAAGTGGCTATGGTGATGACAAGTTCAAAAACAAGAGTTTTCAAACTCCTCCAAGCTTTCTGCCTGACTTCCTTGTTTGTAAGTTTCATGAATATCCGTTCAAAACTAAAGGGGCAGCAGTGATAACAATGTCGAAAATAGGCATTTTCAGCAATCAAATGCACGTCACTCTATGATAAATGTGCCGACTTGGCCGGTATTCGAAATCACCTGAGGTTTTATTCCAAGCCACCTTACATGTAAGTTTCAGAAAGATCCGATCAGACTATGCCAGTATTCAAACTCATCCAAGATTTTATTCCCAGCCACCCAGCCACCTCACATATAAGTTTCAGAAAGATCCGATCAAAACTGAAGGGGCTACGGTGATGACAAGGTTAAAATTTGGCATTTTTAGCAATCAAAGGGATGTTACTCTAAAATAAATGAGCCGACATGGCCAGTTTGCGAACTCATCTGAGGTTTCATCCCCAGCCACCTTACATATAAGTTTCAGAAAAATCCGATCAAAACTGAAGGGGCTACAGTAATGACAAGGTCAAAAATCAACATTTTCAGCCATCAAAGGGACAGAACTCTAAGATAAATGGGCTGACTTGGCCTGATTTCGAACTCATCCAAGATTTTATACCAAGCCACCTTACATATAAGTTTCAGAAAGATCCGATCAAAACTGAAGGGGCTATGGTGATGACAAGGTCAAAAATCGGCATTTTCAGCAATCAAAGGGACGTAAATCAATGATAAATGGGCCAACTTGGCCGGTATTCAAACTCATCCTAGGTTTTATCTCCAGTCACCTTACATATAGGTTTCGGTGATGACAAGGTAAAAAATCGACATTTTCAGCCATCAAAGGGACATAACTATATAGTTAATGGGGCAACTTGGCCGGTTTTCGAACTCATCCGAGGTTTTATCCCCAGCCACCTTACATATAAGTTTCAGAAAGATCCGATCAAAACTGAAGGGGCTACAGTGTGGACAAGGTCAAAAATCAAAATTTTCAGCAATCAAAGGGACCTAACTCTATGATAAATAGGCCACCTTTGCCGGTATGCGAACTCATCCGAGGCTTTATCCCCAGCCACCTTGCATATAAGTTTCAGAAAGATCCGATCAAAACTGAAAGGGCTACGGTGATGACAAGGTCAAAAATCGGCATTTTCAGCAATCAAAGGGAAGTTACTCTGTGATAAATGGACCAACTTGGCTGGTTTTCGAACTCATCCAAGATGTTATCCCCAGCCACTTTACATATAAGTTTCAGAAAGATTCGATCAAAACTGAAAGGGCTACAGTGATGACAAGGTCAAAAATCAGCATTTTCAGCAATCAAAGGGACGTTACTCTACGATAAAAGGGCCGACTTGGTCGGTTTTCGAACTCATCCGAGATTTTATACACAGCCACCTTACATATAAGTTTCAGAAAGATCCGATCAAAACTGAAGGGGCTACGGTGATGACAAGGTCAAAAATCGGCATTTTCAGCAATCAAAGGGACGTAACTCTATGATAAATCGGTGGACTTGGCCGGTTTTCGAACTCATCCGAGGTTTTATCCCCAGCCACATTACATATAAGTTTCAGAAAGATCCGATCAAAACTGAAGGGGCTACGGTGATGACAAGGTCGAAAATGGGCATTTTCAGCAATCAAAGGGACGTAACTCTATGATAAATGGGCCGACTTGGCCGGTTTTCGAACTCATCCGAGTTTTTATCCCCAGTCACCTTACATATAAGTTTCAGAAAGATCCGATCAAAACTGAAGGCGCTACGGTGATGACAAGCATTTTCCCATAGTAAGTCTATGGGACCTTGTGGTTGCCATTGGAACCAAAGTTTTAGAGCGATTTCAAAAAAAAGTTTATGTCATCAATGCCCCACCAGAGACATGCTACAGGTGAGAAATGATTGAGATCAGCCTGCAGGATACAGAGATATAGCTGCTCAAAAGTGTGGACGGACGACGGACGGACGGACGACGGACGACGGAGGACCCATTATACTATAAGCTCCCCTGGAGCCTTCGGCCCAGGTGAGCTAAAAAGAAGATAAAGAAGATACTTTTAAAACTCGGTGCATGTAATGTGCGCACATTGATGGATAGTGATAGTTCAGACAGACCACAGCCTAGAAAAGCTCTAGTTGGTGGAGAACTTAATCGATACAAAGTCGAGATTGCTCTGAGCGAGACTCGCCTTGGAAAAAGAAGTTGGTGCTGGCTACACCTTCTGGAGTGGACGCAAAACAGAAGAGCGGTGGGAAGCAGAAGTAGGCTTCGCCATCAAATCACACCTTGTCAGCAAACTCTCAGGACTTTCAAAAGGCATAAATGACCGCCTGATGACGCTGAGACTATCCCTATCTGGTAAGAGGCATGTAACTATTGTAATTGACTATGCATCCACAATGACGAATCCAGATGAGGTCAACGACAAGTTCTATGCTGATTTGGACTCTGTGATTTCTGCTACACCCCGGGGAGACAAACTAATTCTTCTGGAAGACTCCAATGCTAGAGTAGGCTGAGACCACCCAACCTGGAAAGGTGTGATTGGGAATGAACGAGTAGGAAAGTGCAATAGCAATGATCACCTCCTTTTGATGAAGTGTGCAGAGCATGAAATGCGGACCACCAACACAGTCATCCGTCTGCCAACTCGCAACAAGACATCAATGATGCATCATCACTCCAAACACTGGCATTGATTATGTCATAGTTAGAAGAAAGGACAGACAGGATGTCAGAGTGATAAATACTGTGTGTGGTGCGGACTGCTGGACAGATCACAGGCTTGTTGTCAGCAAACTCAACCTGCGTATCCAGCCTACACGGCGACCACAAGGCAAGAAAGTGCCCAAGAGACTGAATGTCTCTAAGCTGAAACAAGACAACAAGCAGCAGTCCATCACCTATGACATCTGCAGCAGACGAGATGCAATGGAATTTAGTTCAGCTGATCCAGAAGAGAACTGGAAAGGCTTCAGAGACACTGTTCAGTCCTCAGCAATGGATTCCCTAGGTCCAGTATCTCGCAAACACCAAGACTGGTTTGACGAGAATGTTGAAGAAATCCAGGGACTCCTTGAAGAGAACCACAAAAACACAGGACATGCCTCAGTGATACCAGCTCATTATCTAACAAGGCAGCCTATTCAGATACATATATATAACCCAAACAAGACTCAGAGACATGCAAGACTCCTGGCTAAGCAACAAGGCTGGTGAAATCCAGACCTTGGCAGCCAGAAAAGATATGAAGAAGTTCTTTGATGCACTAAAGACTGTTTATGGTCCCCAGAGCTCAGGAACCACTCCTCTCCTGAGTGCAGATGGAACTAGTCTTATGACTGACAGAGACGCTATCTTGAAAAGATGGACTGGGAACTTTGAGAGTGTTCTTAATCGGCCATCCTCTATCAACGATGATGCCATCAACAGACTACCGCAGGTTAAATGGCAAGTTCCCAACCGTTAATTAAACAGTGAAAGCAATACAACGTCTGACATCTGGCAAGGCTCCAGGACCAGATGCAATACCTGCTGAGATTTACAAAGCAGGAGGTACTCCAGCTGCAAAGAAGTTGGCAGAGTTATTTCACATTATGTGGAGAAAAGAAGCCATCCCTCAAGAATTCAAACATGCATCAATTATCCACCTATTCAAACTGAAAGGGAACCCTAAGATCTGTGACAATCACCGTGGCATCTCTTTATTGTCAGTTGCTGGGAATGTCTTTGCAAGCGTCCTACTTAACCGACAAAATGAACATCTTGAACATTAAGGGTTTCTACCAGAAAGCCAGTGTGGGTTTAGGAAGGACAGAGGAACAATTGACATGATCTTCACAACAAGGCAGCTGCAAGAGAAATGCCAGGAAAAGAACATGGATCTCTACATGACATTTGTTGACCTCACCAAAGCATTGACACAGTCAATCGTGTGAGCCTTTGGAAGATCATGTTGAAGTATGGATGTCCAACCAAGTTCATAGCATTACTGAGACAGTTCCACGATTGTATGCTTGCACGGGTCCAAAATGATGGTGAGTAATCAGAGCCATTCCCTGTGACAAACGGACTGTTCAGCATGATGTTTTTCGTCATGCTCACAGATGCTTTCCGGGATGGTGACAATGGCATACATATTAGGTATCGCTTTAATTGGAAGCTTACCAATCACAGAAGGTTGCAAGCCTAATCAAAGGTGCAGCCAGAGGTGCTAGATGCGTAACTCTTTGCTGATGACGTGGCAAAAAGTGCTCCTACAGAAAAGAAGATACAGAAAGGTATATATCAAGTAGCTGACTCCTGTGATAGCTATGATCTCAGCATCAACAAGACTGAAGAAGTCTCTCAGCCAGCACCTGCTAAACCCTACAAAGAGTCCACCATCACAGTGAAAGGTCAAAGATTTCAAGTGGTAGACAAGTTCACCTACCTTGGGAGCACACTGACAAGAGCCGTGCACATTGATGATGAAGCCAATGTCAGGATTGCAAAGCTAGAGCAGCATTTGTCCGACTACGTGGTAGTGTCTGGGATCGAAGTGGAATTAGACGTGACACAAAACTGAACGACTACAGAGCTGTGGTGCTGCCAACATAATTGTATGCATGTGAAACATGGACAGTTTACCAACGGCACGCCAAAAGACTGAATCACTTCCATACTAGCTGTCTTAGACAAGACAGGAATCCAGACACGGAAGTCCTGAACAGGGCAGGGATGCAAAGTCTACATACTCTTCTGAAATTAGCACAGTTATGATAGACAGACCATGTTACCAGACAATTCTCTATGGAGAACTAGAATTGGGCAAACGCTGCCAGGGCGGTCAGGACACCACAAAGCCTCCCTCAGGGATTTCAACATTCTAACAGACTCATGGAAACAAATTTTACAGGACATAGCAAAGTGGCGCGGTCAAAAGGGGTGCCAATGAATATGAGGCAAAAAGGCCAGAGCTAAGGCATCACCAACAGAGCTGTTTTCCTCTAGCCTCCGTTGCTCTATTTGCAACAGACAGTTCAGAGCTAGAATCGGTCTCATCAGACATCTTAGAACACAAAAATAGTAACATTTCTCAAATCGGATTAAGATTGATCATTATCAGTAATGACAGAGGAACTATTATGTAGCCATAAACAGTCCAACCTGTATTAAGCAAGCACGTTTGGGATAATCAGAAAGTGCTTGCTTAAGACAGGTGCTTGCTTAACACAGGTGAATTTTTATATATTTCCCTTTTCGGGAACAGAAATAGAAGTGGAGGCAATGAAGCCTGCTTGCTTAAGACAGGTTTCTTGCTTAATAGAGGTGGCAACTAAGACAGGTTTTGCATGTATAGCCGTAATTTATACGTTTTCACTGCGTTTATTGTCGTTCTGCTGCGTTTTTTTAACAAAAAGTAAAACCTCGCCCTCAATACCTATTGCCAGCTGAAAAAATGTTAGTTTTAGAGATAATAAAGACTCCATTTGGCGCACGCGTGTGTGAGCGTGATGAAGCCCAACTTTGCTCTACATAAAATGATCAAGCGGGATTTCAAACACGTGTATTTGGTTGCTCCCATTTCTATTAAGACAATATACTGTGGGTGCTTGTTATGTACCCCTTCAAGACCATCCACAGTTGATGTTTGGGATAAAAAATAATAATGAAATTACATGTAGTAATAAATTCATGCTTTCTTTGCGGACCTTCAAAGCCTAATGGGTAAGAGCGCTGACTCTTAATCATTTGGTGTCTCACCGCTGTGGTTCGAGCTACAGGTGAAACGCCAAGCTCTGCAACGAATTGTCACGTGGGTTTTCTCCGGAAACTCCGATTTTCGCCCACATTGCCCAGATCTAATTCACGATAGACTCGAAATAAGTGAAATAATCTAGAAAGAGCCGTAAAACCATAAACAAACACATTAACATAACCTTGACCTTCACCTATGGCCTACTTAAGACAAAAAAAATTATACTAAATTTTGAACCGCTTGAGATCGAGCATTCGTATTTGGCTTGTAGGCTCCTTGTGCCAATGGCTTTCCATTAAAAAAGAATAACCTGTGACCTTGACCTGTGACCAACTTTGAAGAAATAATTGACCTTGCCAGGAGACATAAAAATACATCTTGTTCTGGTGAAAATTTGTGATATTTTTTCTTATCTTCATTCAAAAAATAGATTGCGGGTACTCATTAGAAACGCTTCATTGTGGTGGTTCTAACGACTACCCGCAACCTATGTTTGGAGCTGAAATGAGGCGGTTCTAACGAGTGCCCACAATCTATATTTTGAGTAGAAATAAGAAAAATATCACAATTTCTCATCATAAAACTTTTATTTTTTCGGCGATAAAGGTGGCAAGGTATTTGTATAGGCGTGTTTTCGTGATGATAGGAGGGAAAATAGGCACCAGAGCAATGACTTTGAGTAAAAGCTAAAATGTAGGTTATCGGTCGGGGGCGATCGGTGCGGACACATAGAAAATTGAACTTTGCAAATAAGTAGGTCGGAATGATAAAACCCAATGTCTCTATCTTTCTAGAGCTCGGGATATGCCCCGAAACTTTCGGCGAAATATTCATTTGCTTTTATTCATCCTCATTTTATTCTCTTCCTTCCGCGATTTTGGGGAGAAAGAATGCGCACTGTACCGATTAACCGCTTACGTGTAAAGCATGTCCAGAAAAATGTGGATAGTAAAACTAACCAGTTCAAAAAAGTGCTCTAAATAATGTTGACCGGGGCCGTTAAACACACGTACAAACGAACCCTACGTATTATTCGTAATTTTCTTTTGAACTTCGTGTTAATTATATTCAATAGGCGGTAAGGGCAATGTAAGAGAGAGAGAGAGAGAGATGGGCGAAGAAGTGTATTTTTAATATTTGTTTTTCAATGCGAAATAAACTACAAAACATCTATACATCATATGAGGTTATATTTTCTTTCTGGTACCTCTTTATTCGATAGGACATGCTACGCTGTATGTTAAGCACAGGCTATACGATACAACCAAATGCAGCTTTTGGAGATGGGTACAAATAGTGTAGATGAAGATCAGATGACTCAACTTCTTATCCATCTGCTCATTCATCGTTTAACTTGAATGATAATCAGATAATCAGTTGTGACAAAATTAGTGTATTGGTAAGACAGTGAGTTGGAACATTTTGATAAACATACTCAAGAGCTGGAGCGTGTAGTCATGAGAGGAATAGTCTAGGCTATAACCCTTCTCTTGTTGAATATTCATTTAGCCACATCCACCTCTGACTTTGAACCATTTTACTTGGTGTAATTTATTCCTACAAATTCATAAACTGAATGTCAAATAGTGTAGATCCTGATCAGATGGCTTCTTCTGGATCTACACTGTTTGCAAAGATAGGGGTTGTCGTGAACAGCAAGACAAGGGTTAAATCAAAACCCTGGTATTGGTCAAGAGGTACACTGAGTACATGAATCGCGATACTCTGAATGCAGATGGTAAGTCTCATGGACATAACAAGATATAATACCTCTAAAATATATAATCAGTCTTTATATCACATGATTTTGAAGGACTAGTTAATAATAACAGTAAGGCCCCCGCCCATCAGGGCTTGAAGAAATATATGGGCTGAATGATGCTTCCACACAGAGCTGAATCTGACCGCACACGAGTACTGGTAAACCGCTTAGTGAATCTAAGTCTGTGCTAGTCGGACAGTCCATGCTTATATTCCCTACTGGTTTTAATGGGCGACAAGGCTTGAGATGTCATTTCATCTCAATGTCGGATAAAAATCCCACGGAATTGGAAGCAACGTCTCCGAAATGACCAATATAGTGTTGACGGGGACGTCAACCCTCAAATCAAACAAACATTAACATTACAACATGTTCGTAAGAAAACACATCATATCTAAAGCATAGAGTATATGTAAGATTTATCAAAGTAAATGAAAAACTTCAACGCTATGTTTATCAAAAGAATGATACTATACCCTCTCTACCTGGTCTGGTATGTGGAGACATGGTTCAGTGTATGTCAGACACACAAGCACACACAAACTATAATAAAATAGATAAAAGATAATGATATGGAAATCATGGAGGGTAAGGTACAATAAAGAGGAGGGGGTGTAGTTTCACGAACCAAAAGAAGAAAATTGTCTTGGAAAATAATCACTCGTATATTACATGATTATGAAAGTGAAGTAAATATCAACATTCTTATGACACGTGTGTAAACATCAACATCTACAAAAATATGATTAATGAGGTCTTAGGAATAAAACAAGGTTCATTTTCAAGTGTTCATTTATTTTCTTTCACCCCATAAAACACGCTGTGAAACATCATCAGAACAACATGACTTATTAATGAGGGGGGGGGGTCATTCACAACTCACGTTTTATCGAAAGAGAGAAAAACAAATACACTTGAATGGGACATTGAATCCAATATGATATTACCAAGGAATGTTGTTAAGAGGTAGTCATAGAATACTATACTGAAATAAAGCAAAAGAAAAAAGATTGAGCTAGTGATGTGATGTGATATGAATTTCATCATTATGAAATGAATAGGAACAAACATATTGCGTAAAAGATGTTATGTATGAGAACAATCAAACATAAAAACTAAAATGTAAGTTATAGGGTAACAACTATTGGAAAGATTAAAATTTAAATAGTTTGCTTGGCACTAGTGCCAAATGGATTTTTTATGTGAATCATTGTAGACTTATTAGAATAAGCCCATGGCGGATCTGTTGTTTTTGGAAAAAAATACGTTTGAATCAACATTAAGTTATTAACATTATATAAATGATAAAATGATTTGACTAATATCATTTGCGACTTCATGAGATATTCTGAATACATTTTGTACTAAAATGGTTAGGTACAAATGGTAATCAGATATTATAAAAAACCTTGATATGGACGTTTATAAATGCCGAAAACGTCAAAAATAAATAAAGAAATAAAAGGTTGAAATTATATACAGTAATCTGAGATCAGCCTAGATTGTTTTGGATTAGGTAAGGAGATTTAAAACATTCATTCTCACAGACGGATACTTATGTGGCTATTTTTGGCAGGACCGATACTTCGGTGGCTACTTTTAGCCGCAGAAAAGAAGTATTTAAAGTGTCGAACGGAATAAATCCAATTGAATTACATTGATTCTGTCCATTTCCATAGCCATCTAACTATCCATCTAACACAAAGCTGGGAATAGATTAATCCCCCGACAGATAGGAAAGACGGGATCATGAGGTTGTATATAAAAAAAAAGAAATAATTATCGATATCGCGCAAGAGAGGAAAATACTATTTAAAACCTCATTATCTAAATGGAAAAAAAAACCGAGAAGGCACGGATTAAAAACAAATAAGAAAAATTAAAGAGCCAAAGCTCAACTGGAAGTAGATATATATAAGTAAACGAGACTTATAATAACCGTTTTATATATCAACAAGAATCATTATATTGCTGTAGTTAAAACGACACAAGAGAACTGTAATACACATACGCCTTCAAAGCAATGATCTGGACAAAGCGACCTTTCTATATGAATAAATACACACAATATCAAAGTTAATAGAGTCCTGTTTTGAGACGCAAGGTGAAAGGGAAAAAATCTCAACAGTTGTCATAAAACCAGCTTTATAAATTATAAAGGAAATCGCGTAGGTAGGAAAAGAGAAGGTTCATTGTTTTCGTTTTAATCAATATGTTAAAATGCTTATGGAATCAAGTAATTCGAACCTTTCCAAAGATCCTAAGCCACCATAGTACTATCATACGTAGCCTTGTAGTAGCTTTGGAGCGCAATAACAGAAGTGAAGGCAATGATCAGGAATAGACGCAATTAACCCACACTCCCATCAGAGACATAAAAGGGAAAGTAACACAAACGTGGGTTAACTAGACCCTAATGGAAACATCAATAGTGGAAAGCGAAAAAGATAGTTACTTTCCCACAAAATGACAAATTGGCCATCGAAAACAAAAAAAATATAAGCGATACATGGACCCAAAGGGAAAGTAACACAAACGTGTTAGAACCGCCTTGGATTTGCCTTAAATCGATTTCACGCGGTTGCGCCCCCGCCCATAGGGGCTTGAAGAAATATATGGGCTGCATGATGCTTCCACGCAGAGCTGAATCCGGCCCGCATACTAGTACTGGTAAACCGCTTAGAGGATCTAAGCCTGTCCAGGAACCGCGGTGCGAGGCGGACCGTCCATGCTAATAAACCTATTGGTTTCATTGGGTGACAGGGCTTGAGATGTCATTTCATCTCAATGTCGGGTAAAAGTCCCACAGAATTGGAAGCAACGTCTCCAAAATGACCTTTACAGTGTTGACGGGGACGTTAAACAACAAATCAAACAAATTTCACGCGGTCGCAATCCACGCCCTTACTTCCATCGCGATTTAGACAAACAATTCTTTCAGTCCGCATGAAGACCTCTCAACTCATCAGTGCAACATCTCCGAGAATACAAAAATCATACAATCACAGATGAAATAATGGTGGGGACTCGACAGCGAGAAATCAATGAAATGCTGGAACGAAAGCAAACCAACACCTTGACCTCGACGGGCACGACCAGAGACAGAGCACCAGGCACCAACCAACACCACATAAAATTAAATTCTAATTCTCAGCAAGCCTTTACATCGGAACCCCGACAGAACCCGAGGCCCGACCCACCGAACGCAACCAAAGAGGGAAGCAAAGCCGACAACCGCGACGGGCCGACCACTAAGCACGCAGCTTGCCGCACAACACCGACGCCGCACACAATCTTTTCATATAGAAGAAAACACGAAACCGGGCGCCGAAGCCACTGCAAGTAT
The DNA here is from genome assembly GCA_963580285.1 of Lucinisca nassula. NCBI lineage: Eukaryota > Metazoa > Mollusca > Bivalvia > Lucinida > Lucinidae > Lucinisca > Lucinisca nassula. Next base: position 37,481,970 of record OY757013.1, read on the forward strand.
ACGACCCCCCCCCCCCCCCCACGAATCCATATTCCAAGCCACCACAAATCTCGGGCTCCGAGAGACCCAAGCCCAAAACCGGATTTTGAAACAAAATCGGAACGACGCCAACAAAACCCCCAACAAAAGTCCTCGCGTAGTCGACGACACCGACAACTCCGACCATGAAGCCCAGCAGTTTTATGAATGAACAGGAATTCTAGAAAAAATAGCAAGAAAAATTTATTATTACTGGACAAAAATGGAAAAAATACATCGAGAAAAATATTATAGAAAAAAAAAATGGTCAGCTGATAAAAAATATACCGACCGCCGGAATGATCGGACGCACTGAGGATCAGATATAATTAATCGTAAATTGCTAATCTAAGAGTGTAAAAGGGGTTAAACTGATAAATAGAATACCAAATTCGTGTCATTTGATATCAAGTTGATCAGGCTCGGCTTCGCTAACGCATGTAGAATCGCCCGGCAAGCCTAGCGATTCTACAAGCGTTCTCGAAGCCTTGCCTGATAAACGACACTCGCCGGGTATTCTCTATAAATCAGTTTAAAGTCAATTGAACTTTTCATTTATAAAACATACACATTAATCCAAATTATTCTAATAAATGTAGACGTGATATAATCTAGTTTATCATATGACGTCGCGTCTGGGAGTGTAATAACACCATGTAATATTTTCGATAATCCACTCGTGGATTAAATATGCAAATCAGCTAGATACGCCTCGTAACGTTACATGTGCGACATTCTTAACCACGTCGCATTTACTTACAGCGGAATATTGACATTTTTGTTAACAATCGTGAATAAAATGCGTTTTAAATGTCATATGATAAATATAATCTTGCATTCGTGCTCATGTATTATTGAATTTATTAAACTCGTCGAGGAAAAGGGATAAAATGCTCGGCTTTGTATTATTGAATTTATTAAACTCATCGAAGAAAAGGGATAAAGTGCTCGGCAAAGCCTCGCATTTTATCCCTTTTCCTCGTTTAATAAATTAACTAATACATGAACACTCATGTAAGATCCTCTATGTATCCATTCCCCTCAAGGGAAGTTGTGACTTCTAGATTAGTTTCATTTAGCCAAGGGAGACAACTTTCTATGGGTTTCCATTATCTCCCCGCAACGTACCATCACCTAAGGCAAATGTGTAGACTCAACAGGTCAAAACGGACACCGACCGACCAAGCAGCAAATAGCTTCGACGAAGCAAGGTCGATCCATAATAAGAGCAACAAATGCACAAATTAACCGAGGCTTGTGGTTGTACAAAAATACAATATATCACGATATTAAAGGCATAGTCTAAAAATAATTACAAATAAATTTTACCACATACCTTTGTCGGCTAGCAAGACAAACTAGACATTTTTAACATTAATCTAAGTGCCTTTTTCTTCTCCCTAAATCCACACTGCGGAATTCCCCATTTTACAGTAATACAGGGTCGATTTACTAGCACGAGAATTTTCAGGTGAACAATATACAGGTATCTTAAGTTGCAAATACTTTCTAAAAATAACCCTACTTTAAAATAAAGGACAATAGACGTTTTTTTATATTTTAAAGTAGAAGTAAAACAAAGATCAGGAATTGATACAATTAACTTACTCCACCCATAAAAGACACCAAAGGGAAAGAAATACAAACATTAAGCGACCAGACCATAATGGAAACCTAAACAAAGGAAGGCCATAAGGACAGTTACTTTCCCACAAAATGGCCATATGGCCATCCAAAATTAAAAGACACAAGTGATACACACAGTAAGTAACAAACAACAACATAAATAAATCGCCACAGAAGAGCCGCCTTGGAACGGTCAGTGGAAGATTTCCACTGGGGGGCTTAAATCGATTTTACGTGGCCACAATCCTTGCCCTTACTTCCGTCGCGATTTAAACAAATAATTTGTTCAGTCCGCATGCAGGCCTCCTAACTCATCAGTGCAACATCTCCGTGAACACAAAAATCAAAGAACCATAGAGGTGAGACAACGGTGAGGACTCGACAGAAAGAAACCACTGAAATGCTGGAGCAAAAGAAAACCAACAGTTAGACTCCGATGAGCCCGACCAGAGACAGAGCATCAGGCACCAACCAACATTATATCTCTAATTCTCAATAAGCCTTTACGTTGGAGCCGTCATAGAATCTGAGGCCTGACCCACCGGCGTGAAATTAAAGAGGGAAGCAAAGTTGCCAACCGTGATTGGGTTAACTACCATGCATGCAGTCTGTCGTATAATATCCATGTTGTACCCAATCTTTTTATATCGAAGAATGATTTTACGAAATTGGGTGCTGAAGTCATTGCGGTTATATATTTTTCTGAATTTATATACTAAGTCACCATAAAATTCGGGTTCCGATAGACCTTGTTGCAGAAGAGATTTTAGCCCAATATAGAATTTTGAAATTAAATCAGAATGGCGTCTATAAAATTTTGAAAAGGCTTTGCGTAGTTTATGGTGCCGATAACCCTGATTAAGAAGTTTAGCCGTTAATAATTTATTACGAGTGTTGAAGTCAGTTACATGACTACACACTCTAGCAAATCGAATTAATTGCGAAATATAAACGCCATAGGATGGCGCACGAGGAACATCACCATCCAAAAAAGGAAAATTTACAATCTCAAAATCAAAGTCATCGCGTTTATCATAAATTTTGCACGAAACAAATCCATCTACAATAGATAGATGTAAATCCAAAAACGGGGCCTCGGTATCAGAAGAATTTGCTTTATTTAACTGAAGTTCTAGGGGGTAAATCTGACTGATCAAACCAACAAAATAGGTATTATCAATATTTAATAAATCATCTAAATATCTAGAAGTAGAGCTAAAAGCTTCAATAATTTCAGATTGGTTATCAATGGAAAGCGACAAAATGAAGTCTCTTTCATAACAATACAAGAACAGATCAGCCACAAGAGGTGACTGTGCAAGACTGTTGCAATTATAGCCCTTGGGTCAAAAATGCCCCCACCCTCTGATGGTCACTTGTTTTACATTGACCCATATTGGAAAACTTTAAAAAAATTCTTCTTGTCTGAACATTGGAAGGGTCGGGCTTTTGATGTTTGGTAAATATAGCTTCAGATAGTGATTTTTGTCAAGATTGTTCAAAAATTGATTCATATATGGAAAACTATAAAATATCGATGTCCTTGATGTATATTCATCTAGTTGCCTTTTTCAAAGATTGTTCAAATCAAAGCACTGTTATTAACAAGGGCCCCGCCTTCAGAATCACTTGTTTTACACAGACACTTTAAAATCTTCTCGTGAAACTGGAAGGCCCAGATGAAACTGAGGGCCAAGGCCTTTGATATTCGGTATACCTTTATATAGTATTGCTCAGCCAACATTGTTTATATTATAGCCCAGGAATAAAAATGGCCCAACTCCAGGGGGTCACTTATTTTGCCTTGACTCATATAGGGAAAAGCTTTAAAAACAACCTTGAAAATAGAAAGCCCAGGACCTTTGATATTTGGTAAGTATGTGTAGCTGCATCAAGTGTTCAAATTACAGCTCTAGGTTCAGATATGGCCCCATCATTGGGGTAATTTGTGAACTCACATGAGCACAGTGTGCTCATGCCATGTAATTGGGGCCATTTCCATCATCCGTCCATCCATTCACAATTTCTTTACTGCAAGGATTTCAACTAATCTGTGCAGGAATAATCCTCGGGTGATCTTAAACAGTTTTCATAGAATTGTATTACCTGGAGAAGATTCACGGGTTGATTTCAAACTAATTGTTGCACAAATGTTCCTTGGGTGGCCCTCCACCAACGTTTTTCAAATTAATCAGTGGTGTAGAGAATAATTGGTGTGTATTGTTGTCCTTAAATGGTCTAAATTAAAGCACCGCTTGTCAAATAAGGTATTGGTACTAAATACAGGACACATTGGCACTCTTGGAGATGAAATTTAAACAAAAACTGTAAAAGTTCATGTGAAATTTCAATATTCAGTATGCAAACCTGTTAGCTTTGATGAGCGATATACATGCATGCCCATCATGGTTCTCTTGCTTTAAAACTGTTTGACTGTTCCTTCCTCCAGTATTTAGTTAAAGTATGTTAATTGAGTAACTTTGTTGCATATTTATAGAAATAAGCAGAAAATGCTATTTGTTGCTGCTGTTGTCCTTATTCATGTTAGATTATGGCGAGATACACAGTAATATTTTTAAATCAAGCTTTTAGTTTTGCAGAGTTTGTGGTTTGATTTTGAATGCAAGAAATATATCTAAAAACATTATTAATAAAATGTTACTGGCTAAGAAGGAAAGGAAACATATCCTGTCCCACATACTATTTTTTTCTTAATTTCCTTATTGTTTTGCCCAGAATTCACACTACAAGAACAACTAATCCAGGATGAAACACAGGTCTACTAATGTTGCTTCTGATCTGTTAACATTTTGAATGTTCTTCTATACATTTTGTTCTTCTTTTCTCTTATTGATCTTTGTGATTGTCAAAAAATTTGACAGCTTCTATCATGGAAATGTGAACATATTTTTCTGATTCTTGGTGCATACTATTATGCATTTCTTCTTTGTCTCCAAATGGGAATTTTGGCTTGAAGCATAACTGCTATATAGCGGAGAAATTACACATATTAGACAGGAGTGAATCTGTCAAATAAATCTTCCCAACAAATAATGTATCTGGGTATTTTGTTTGTTTGAATTGAGGCTTACCATAACCGTCAACACTGTATAGGTCATTTTGGAGACGTTGCATTTTTGTGGAACTTTTACCCGACATTGAAATGAAATGACATCTCAATCCCTGTCGCCCAATGAAACCAATAGAGTTTATAAGCATGGACGGTCCGACTCGCATCGCTTTGCCTGGGCAGGCTTAGATCCTCTAGGCGGTTTACCAGTATTCGTGTGCAGTCTGTTTCATCACTGCTTGGAAGCATCATGCAGCCCATCTATTTGTTCATCTGGGTTTAAAACAGTATTTTGTTGGATATAAACAACCGTTTTGCACAATATAAGATGGTTCATGATCTGACAATACGTGTATGTATATTTCTGACATTTATATATATATGAATGCCGTCTTGCAGGACACATAATGATCAGTGAAAGACAAGTTATACTGCACAAGACGGTACTATTTTGTATATTGTTAGAGCCCTAAATTAAGTAGTATAATGTTTTTATTTATTATGTTACTGGTGACATACAATGGATTTTGAGGGTTGTGTGTAAAAATGTGTATTTTCCTACCCGGAAAAATGTCTTTTCAAATATCTAAAAATTTATTTTATTCCTGTAGTTAACTGATATCTTACTTTTTACATCAAAAAATTTTCATGAACCTTCGCCACTAACTTTAAAGAAAAACATATTCCGATTTTCCATGTTTTTATCAAAATTTTACATTTTCTGCCTTTAAAAAGTCACATTTCTGTTCAGGCACGACACTGAAGGATTTTTGAGAGATACTTGATATAGTAATTGCACATCTGGCTGTATAAATTAGTTCGACATCATACAATTTATTTTTATAATGTAATTTCTACTCGACCGGAAAATACTAGATTTTGGGTGATTTTATGTTAACATGCGCATTTTCATACCCCGAAAACTGGAACTTTTTAAGCATATAAAATTTTATTTTTTTCCTGAAAGTAACTTGTACACATATACAACTTTTTGCATCAAACCATTTTCAAAAATTCACACCAGTAACTGTTTAAAAAATTATTCCCATTTTCTGCGGTTTTTTGTCAATATTTCCAAGTTTCTACCCCAAAAAAGACAGCTTTCTGTATACATATCAAGCTGAGACTTCTTTTATCGCTACTTGACAATAGTTAGTTTAGTTTTGGCTATTTAAATCAATTTGCTATAATTGAATGAATTTTTTATAATTCAATTCCTGTTTTTGGCGATTTTTATTCAAATTTCGAACATTTTCCCCCAAAAAATCAATTTCGCCAGGGAATATTTTGGGGGATTTTTTTTCCTGTAAGTCAGGACACCTCACTGATTCTGAAAATAGTAAAAAAACCCTTCTGAAGGAATTTGTTTGAGGTTCAATGCTATTTTGACTGGCCTATTGGTCTTGATGGTAACAAGAGACTACAATCGAACGTCAATAGCTCGAACACCTTTGGAATCGAGACAAGGGTTGTTCGAGCAACTCGGGTCAGACATAGCGCCAGGTACGGTGGCATTCTGATATTTCTTTTTCTGCATGGTCTTTCTTTTTCCTTTAAATATAGGTATGTCATGTGAACTTATTAAAATCGCATCATCGAGGCGATTTTAATGAGTCCACACAACATACGCTTTCATAAAGAAGAGGCTTTATAAAGTCTAAGCCTACATCCAATCCATTGAGAGTTGTATGTATATTTTTTGTGTACAGATATACTCAGAGTATGTATTCCTGTGTGGGGTGCCGTTTTACTATTTAATCCGTATTTATAGATATCCATAATTCGAATTATGGGTATCCATAAATAAATAGTTATGGATTATAAATAATAATGGATATCCATTTTTCGAATTATGGATATCCATAATTCGAATTATGGATATACATATCTATAAATAGAAATAAATAGTAAAACGGCGCCCCATATTCCTGTAACACCAAGACTGGATTGACTGCTGAAGTGATATATAAAGGCTACATTTGGGATTGTTCAAAACTGATCTTCAACCCATATATGCCTAGCGGCCCATTTTTGGGACGTTGGCAAACACTGTTGTCACAGATCAGTCTGATCTGGGTCTACACTTACAGTACATAATTATTGTAAGTTATACGGGCCTCCGTGGCCTAGTGATTAAGAGCGCTGACTTTTGACCATTACTGAGGTCTCTCACCGCTGTGGTTCGAGGTCAGGTGGTTTTTCGCCGGGTACTCCGGTTTTCGCCCACCTCTGATTAACGATCGCCTCGATATGAGTGAAATAATCTTGAAAGGAACGTAAAACCAAACTAAAAAAAATGTAAGTCATGCAATACACAAAAGAAACCTGACACCATTGTATTTGAAAATGGGCCGATCCAAACATATAATTGGAAGATTACATTGTCATATAGCCTATCGTGGTCTCTTTCTAGAGGACCCAGGGTGTAGCAAACGCGAAACCTTTTTAATATACGTTTAAAAAACAAAAACAGTCTTTATTTTAGCTGGTCAAAATGGCGGAGTTTTACTGTATATATTTCTGAGGCATAATTTCGCATATAATACCTGGTAGCCAAAGCAATCGAAACACAATGACTCGAACCAATTGGGCACTATGGCATTGCTTTCTAGACAGGAACATTCCCAAACATTGAGGGTGAATCATAGGACCAGGTCAAGAGGTAAAATGTGGGTATCATTACGAAAACACGCCTATACAAATACAGTCTAAATTTTACCGCCGAAAAATCAAGAATTTTAAGATGAAAAAAATGTGATATTTTCCTAATTTCTGCTCTAAACATAGATTGCGGGCAATCGTTAGAACCGCCTCATCGAGGCGGTTCTAATGAGTACCCACAATCTATGTTTTAGAACAGAAATAAGAAAAATAAAGTTTACCCCTGTAAACCCCAGTTTTACTATATAAAAGTTGGGTTCAAGGGGGTCAAAATTATATAGGCATGTTTTCGTGATGTTGAGCAACATCACGAAAACAAGCCTATATAATTTTGACCCCATGAACCCCATTTTTATAAATTAAAACTGGGGTTTACAGGGGTAAACCGTATTTTTCTCACAATTTTTCATCTTACAATTTTCGTGTGTTTTTTTTTTCGGCAGTAAAGTTTGCAATGTAATTGTATTGACGTGTTTTCGTAATGGATAAAATGGGGATAGTTTAGTAATATGTTCCAATCTTCTCAGCAGAAATGGTATTTACTTTATGGAATGGTCTATTGCCAGTCGACTGGCAATATCCAATACACGTTAAAATGGCTATTGCCAGTCGACTGACAATGGCCGAAATACGTTAAAATGGCTACTGCCAGTCGACTGGCACTAGCCATATTAACATATGTTGCCTATAACCAGTTGCTTCTTGTTTCTTTTTTGTTTGGAAGACAAACTTATATCATACGATTGTTTGAACTCATAGAAAGAACTGTATAACTATATATTTCATTCTCTCCCTTCCGCTGATTCAAGAAGGGAAGTTGTCCGTTTCTGGAGAAAGAATTTGCATTGTACTGGATAACCGCTTCCAGGAAAAGTGTGGATAGATAAACTGACCGGCTCAAAAATGACCTATATAGTGTTGACTGGGTCGTTAAACTCCAATACAAACAAAGAAACAAACACACAAACAGACAATCGAATAAATAACTGAATACATATTTTAATGGTTGTCAGTAATCTAATAGAAAACAACATTTGCCCATTTAAGACCGGAAACCCCAAAACGGGTACCCTGACAAACAGTGCAAGCCCAGATCAGACGCCGCAGAACGCGGCATCTGATCAGGGCCTCCACTGTTTTCTAAAAGTTCAGTCATTTTCCGAATAAATTTGGAAGAAAACGGAACCTGACACCCCTAAATTTTGAAATGACCTCCTGTTATATATAAGGAGGAAGATTCCATTTGCTAAAAAAGGGTTAGAAAATACATCAATCGACCAGGACATAAATGTTCTTAAGATCTTTTTATTTCCTGAATTGGTAATCTGATCATGGTCAACTTTAGTTTAGTATCATCTAGGTGATTCCTAACATCCCATTTTTGACCAGAATCGACGCGGAACAAGACGCCAGATTTGAGTCTGCCCTATTTGTGTACAAGTACGGGACTTATGATGATCATCTTAGGTGAATGTTTTACCGGTTATTTGCGGCCCCCGCCGAACCTTAGAATGGGCTGCACGATGCTTCCACGCAGAGCTGAAACCGACCGCACATACGTACTGGTAAACCGCTTAGAGGTTCTAAGTAGAAGTAAAACAAAGATCAGGAATTGATACAATTAACTTACTCCACCCATAAAAGACACCAAAGGGAAAGAAATACAAACATTAAGCGACCAGACCATAATGGAAACCTAAACAAAGGAAGGCCATAAGGACAGTTACTTTCCCACAAAATGGCCATATGGCCATCCAAAACCAAAAGACACAAGTGATACACACAGTAAGTAACAAACAACAACATAAATAAATCGCCACAGAAGAGCCGCCTTGGAACGGTCAGTGGAAGATTTCCACTGGGGGGCTTAAATCGATTTTACGTGGCCACAATCCTCGCCCTTACTTCCGTCGCGATTTAGACAAATAATTTGTTCAGTCCGCATGAAGGCCTCCTAACTCATCAGTGCAACATCTCCGTGAACACAAAAATCAAAGAACCACGGAGGTGAGACAACGGTGAGGACTCGACAGCAAGAAACCACAGAAATGCTGGAGCAAAAGAAAACCAACAGTTAGACTCCGATGAGCCCGACCAGAGACAGAGCATCAGGCACCAACCAACATTATCTCTCTAATTTTCGATAAGCCTTTACGTTGGAGCCGTCATAGAATCTGAGGCCTGACCCACCGGCGTGCAATTAAAGAGGGAAGCAAAGTTGCCAACCGTGATTGGGTTAACTACCATGCATGCAGTCTGTCGTATAATATCCATGTTGTACCCAATCTTTTTATATCGAAGAATGATTTTACGAAATTGGGTGCTGAAGTCATTGCGGTTATGTATTTTTCTGAATTTATATACTAAGTCACCATAAAATTCGGGTTCCGATAGACCTTGTTGCAGAAGAGATTTTAGCCCAATATTGAATTTTGAAATTAAATCAGAATGGCGTCTATAAAATTTTGAAAAGGCTTTGCGTAGTTTATGGTACCGATAACCCTGATTAAGAAGTTTAGCCGTTAATAATTTATTACGAGTGTTGAAGTCAGTTACATGACTACACACTCTAGCAAATCGAATTAATTGCGAAATATAAACGCCATAGGATGGCGCACGAGGAACATCACCATCCAAAAAAGGAAAATTTACAATCTCAAAATCAAAGTCATCGCGTTTATCATAAATTTTGCACGAAACAAATCCATCTACAATAGATAGATGTAAATCCAAAAACGGGGCCTCGGTATCAGAAGAATTTGCTTTATTTAACTGAAGTTCTAGGGGGTAAATCTGACTGATCAAACCATCAAAATAGGTATTATCAATATTTAATAAATCATCTAAATATCTAGAAGTAGAGCTAAAAGCTTCAATAATTTCAGATTGGTTATCAATGGAAAGCGACAAAATGAAGTCTCTTTCATAACAATACAAGAACAGATCAGCCACAAGAGGTGACTGTGCAAGACTGTTGCAATTATAGCCCTTGGGTCAAAAATGCCCCCACCCTCTGATGGTCACTTGTTTTACATTGACCCATATTGGAAAACTTTAAAAAAATTCTTCTTGTCTGAACATTGGAAGGGTCGGGCTTTTGATGTTTGGTAAATATAGCTTCAGATAGTGATTTTTGTCAAGATTGTTCCGATTAAGTCAGATTGGTTATCAATGGAAAGCGACAAAATGAAGTCTCTTTCATAACAATACAAGAACAGATCAGCCACAAGAGGTGCGCAATTAGTACCCATCGGAATACCCACAATTTGTCTAAATAACTTAGTACCGAATCTAATATAAATATTGTCAAGTAGAAAGGTGAGGGCATCACACACTTTCTGACATGACCAAAGTGTATAATTCTTATGCTCTTTAGAAGTGAAAAATGCATTTCTGACATTACATGCAAGTTGACGAGGACGTTAAACATCAAAACAAAAACATAAATTACCTGTGATTTAGGGTGTGAAACTAATCAAGCTTCACGGCGGATTAAATTCTCATGAAGGAACATACATCCATTGAAATATATTGAAAATTTTACCACCATGAAATAAAAACTTTCAGACACAAAACAAAGGAGCAGTCCCTATAAGGCCCATTTTATGGCCACTTTTGATTTTCTTTAAACTTTACATACTCAACATAACATGAATTTCCTTGAATGTGGTGAAATTTCAGATCAACAGATGTAATGTCATTGGCCGTATGAGCAACCAAAGTGGGTGGGGTAATTCTACCCCATTGAGAGACCTGTGGTTCTTAAGCTATTATCTCTAGCACGAAACATCCTGGCAAGTGGGTCTTTTTAATATTGTTTAGACCTTTATAGATGTTACACACAATGTATATGTCGTAGTCCAAATATGAATTTAGCCAGATCCGGGATCTGGCTAGACCAAATAGTAATTCTTATTTGGCCTAGGCAGATTCCGGATCTGGCTAAAATAAAATTTGGTTTAGCCAAATTCCGGATCTGGCTAAACTCTGTTTAGTACAAATAAGAATTCCTATTTGGCTAGGCAGATTCCGGATCTGGCTAAGCTGGTCAGACCAAATAGGAATCTTATTATTCAATCAATAATGTATGGCTGAAAACCTTTACTTCTTTCCATATTGGTGTCAAGAACAGATTTGGGTTATGGTAGCACTGTGACCATCCTTTTGAGGAAATAAAAGGAGAAACAAGATATAAAATTCCTTTGTGAGAAAAAATAAATTCTTTTCGAAATTGTTTGGGTAGGTAGTTAAGGTTCATTGGGTCAGCAGAGTAACAACAAAGGCCCCATGTTTTTACAAGACGATATAATGAAATATTATTTTTCATATATATAAGAACAAATTAAAAAAAAAAACAATTACCTTCTATCATTAACGTTTGTTATTATCTACTCAATTAAGACACTGAATATTGATATTTCTCTTTTTTTCTTATATCTACTCTTTTTTGCCTTAGATTATCTATATTTTAGAGCAGAACTAAGAAAACTGAAAACCTTCCCAATCCATTGATATGTACAGTATTTAAGAAATGAGTATTTAAATACTGCTCCTCAGCTTCATAAACTAAGACACTCTCATGTACAGCTTAGATAAATGAAGAAGAAACATGGGATCTGTCATTTGCAAGTTTGTTTTTAAAGTCATTTGTAGTGATTAAACTTTAGAACATAAACAAATAAGAGATTTTCTTTCATCTTTTGTTAGTATAAAAATTGTCTTTGATTGCTATTCACACATATTTGAAAAAGACAGATTATCAATGCAGCATGTAAGACCAAAAAATTCAGAAGAAGAAAAGTTTTTTTTAATATTATAGTAATTAGCCAGGGTGGCCTAAACAACACATTATTAAAGACAAAAAATGAGTATCATAAATACTTTTTCTATAAAACTGTTACTGAAGCCAATAAATAAATATTCATTTATTTTCCAATAAACCAAGATTCCTATTTGGTCTGATCCAGAATCAGCCTAGCCAAATAGGAATTCTTATTTGGATTAAACAGAGTTTAGCCAGATCCGCAATCTGGCTAAACCAAATTTTATTTTAGCCAGATCCGGAATCTGCCTAGGCCAAATAAGAATTCCTATTTGGCCTAGCCAGATTATTGATCTGGCTAAATTCCTATCTGAACTACGACATATATAATTTCGTGGAAAAATTCTTCACTTTACCACTATACTCACTTATAAGTCGTACCTAAATTTCAGCTAAATTTACTGACCTTCTTTACGTTAAACCACAACATAAGTTTATTTCCTAAGCTATTGCAAAAGTACTTGACAGGGATTGTTAAGATATAATAGACATTGCCAAATTATGAGCTTTTTTTCTTCTATAATTACTTTTAGAGTTATCTGCCCCTGAATCCATTTTTTATCATATTTTCTGTCATACTTAACATCTATAAATATATGGCAAAAGGATTCTTCAAAACAGCCCAAAACTCAGCAAACAATGGTTTTCTGACGATCTAATGAACCTATTAGGTGATTTGTAAATATCCTCTTAAACAATATGGGTGGGTTAAATATACCCCTTTGCTATTTCTCCTGCAAATATTTCTTGGCTTTTTGTCAACTCATCTTCTCAAATCATACTAATGAGGAGTTAGCAATAGTGCATACTAGTATTGATGGTAGAAACAATATTCATTCACATTTGTTACACCAGAAATGTCTGGCAATAAAGAAATTGATCTTTTATTGAACGACAACACTTATTTTTACATGAGTTTTTATATTTATCCTTTTGCTCTCAATCACATTCTATTAAACGTAAATAGTCTCGATAGCTCAGTGGCTAGTGCATTCGACTTACAATCGAAAGGTTGTTGGTTCAAATCCGGCCACCAAAAGAATGATGGCGTTGGCGAAAAGTCCTAACAAGCTGCAGGACAAAGTACTAAACCATGGTTGGGATAACAAAAAAGATCAATTTCTTTCTGGTGTAACGAATGTGAACACTTATTATTTCTTCCATTAATTATAGTATGCGCTAGAGCTTACTCTTCACTAGTATGATTTGTGAAGATGAGTTGACATAAAGCCAAGAATGTTTGCAGTAGATATAGCAAAGGGGTGTATTAACCCACCCATATTGTTTAAGTCATTATCAAAGAAGATATTTACAAATCAACTAATAGCTGCATTAGATCGACAGAAAATCATTGTTTGCTGAGTTTTTGGCTGTTTTGAAGAATGATTTTGCCATATATTTATAGATTTTTAATATGACAGAAAATATGAACAAAACTGAATTCAGGGGCAAAAACTCTATAAGTAATTATTGAAGAAAGTAATGCTCATAATTTGGCAATGCCTATTTTATCTTAATTATCCCTGTCAAGTCCTTTTGCAATAGCTTTGGAAATAAACTTATGTTGTGGTTTTGCGTAAAGACAGTCAGTAAATTTTGCTGAAATTTAGGTACGACTTATAAGTGAGTATAGTGGTAAAGTGAAGAATTTTCCCACAAAAACATATACATTATGTTTAACATCTATGAAGGTCTAAACAATATTAAAAAGACCCACTTGCCAGGATGCTTTGTTCTAGAGATAATAACTTAAGAACCACAGGTCTCTCAATGGGCAAGAATTACCCCACCCACTTTGGTTGCTCAAAGAGCCAATGACATTACATCTGTTGATCTGAAATTTCACCACATTTCAGCAAATACATCCTATGTTGAGTATGCAAAGTTTAAAGAAAATCAAAAGTGGCCATAAAATGGGCCTTATAGGGACTGCTCCTTTCAAAACAATGGGTATCATATGTAGCCATATATAGCCGTATATACTTCATTTTACGACTGTTGCCGTTCTTCTACATTTTAAAATACGTAGTAAAACCTATCCCTCATTACGTGACATTGAGACCTATGTAGCTGTGGCTGCGGACCTGCACACAGGCGGCTTGGTTCTATATGGTCGCCTTCCTTAAGAATAAAGCAGTACGCGGAATTCGGCAGCCGAACTGAGTGACAACAATTGTCTGCTTAATAAAAACCCTTGGCTGGTTAACCGCGATTAGCAGGGATCCCATCTAGCGGTTTAACAAACAAGAGGACCAAGCTAGCTTGGTCCTGTATCGCTCACCTGAGCTAACAGATTCAAAGTTTAAGGAAGTGCCAACCTTTACTGAAGGCTTTATGGGAGGACATGGTGATGACAGGGTATGCATTTTCTGAAAATCAAGTAGAATTTAACTCTATGATAAACAGGTTGACCTCACCGGTTTTCAAACTCATTCAAGCTTTTATTCCTGACTTGCTAAGAAGATCCTATCTAAACTGAAGTGGCTATGGTGATGACAAGTTCAAAAACAAGAGTTTTCAAACTCCTCCAAGCTTTCTGCCTGACTTCCTTGTTTGTAAGTTTCATGAATATCCGTTCAAAACTAAAGGGGCAGCAGTGATAACAATGTCGAAAATAGGCATTTTCAGCAATCAAATGCACGTCACTCTATGATAAATGTGCCGACTTGGCCGGTATTCGAAATCACCTGAGGTTTTATTCCAAGCCACCTTACATGTAAGTTTCAGAAAGATCCGATCAGACTATGCCAGTATTCAAACTCATCCAAGATTTTATTCCCAGCCACCCAGCCACCCAGCCACCTCACATATAAGTTTCAGAAAGATCCGATCAAAACTGAAGGGGCTACGGTGATGACAAGGTTAAAATTTGGCATTTTTAGCAATCAAAGGGATGTTGCTCTAAAATAAATGAGCCGACATGGCCAGTTTGCGAACTCATCTGAGGTTTCATCCCCAGCCACCTTACATATAAGTTTCAGAAAAATCCGATCAAAACTGAAGGGGCTACAGTAATGACAAGGTCAAAAATCAACATTTTCAGCCATCAAAGGGACAGAACTCTAAGATAAATGGGCTGACTTGGCCTGATTTCGAACTCATCCAAGATTTTATACCAAGCCACCTTACATATAAGTTTCAGAAAGATCCGATCAAAACTGAAGGGGCTATGGTGATGACAAGGTCAAAAATCGGCATTTTCAGCAATCAAAGGGACGTAAATCAATGATAAATGGGCCAACTTGGCCGGTATTCAAACTCATCCTAGGTTTTATCTCTCCAGTCACCTTACATATAGGTTTCGGTGATGACAAGGTAAAAAATCGACATTTTCAGCCATCAAAGGGACATAACTATATAGTTAATGGGGCAACTTGGCCGGTTTTCGAACTCATCCGAGGTTTTATCCCCAGCCACCTTACATATAAGTTTCAGAAAGATCCGATCAAAACTGAAGGGGCTACAGTGTGGACAAGGTCAAGAATCAAAATTTTCAGCAATCAAAGGGACCTAACTCTATGATAAATAGGCCACCTTTGCCGGTGTGCGAACTCATCCGAGGCTTTATCCCCAGCCACCTTGCATATAAGTTTCAGAAAGATCCGATCAAAACTGAAAGGGCTACGGTGATGACAAGGTCAAAAATCGGCATTTTCAGCAATCAAAGGGAAGTTACTCTGTGATAAATGGACCAACTTGGCTGGTTTTCGAACTCATCCAAGATGTTATCCCCAGCCACTTTACATATAAGTTTCAGAAAGATTCGATCAAAACTGAAAGGGCTACAGTGATGACAAGGTCAAAAATCAGCATTTTCAGCAATCAAAGGGACGTTACTCTACGATAAAAGGGCCGACTTGGTCGGTTTTCGAACTCATCCGAGATTTTATAAACAGCCACCTTACATATAAGTTTCAGAAAGATCCGATCAAAACTGAAGGGCCTACGGTGATGACAAGGTCAAAAATCGGCATTTTCAGCAATCAAAGGGACGTAACTCTATGATAAATCGGTGGACTTGGCCGGTTTTCGAACTCATCCGAGGTTTTATCCCCAGCCACATTACATATAAGTTTCAGAAAGATCCGATCAAAACTGAAGGGGCTACGGTGATGACAAGGTCGAAAATGGGCATTTTCAGCAATCAAAGGGATGTAACTCTATGATAAATGGGCCGACTTGGCCGGTTTTCGAACTCATCCGAGTTTTTATCCCCAGTCACCTTACATATAAGTTTCAGAAAGATCCGATCAAAACTGAAGGCGCTACGGTGATGACAAGCATTTTCCCATAGTAAGTCTATGGGACCTTGTGGTTGCCATTGGAACCAAAGTTTTAGAGCGATTTCAAAAAAAAGTTTATGTCATCAATGCCCCACCAGAGACATGCTACAGGTGAGAAATGATTGAGATCAGCCTGCAGGATACAGAGATATAGCTGCTCAAAAGTGTGGACGGACGACGGACGGACGGACGACGGACGACGGAGGACCCACTATACTATAAGCTCCCCTGGAGCCTTCGGCCCAGGTGAGCTAAAAAGAAGATAAAGAAGATACTTTTAAAACTCGGTGCATGTAATGTGCGCACATTGATGGATAGTGATAGTTCAGACAGACCACAGCCTAGAAAAGCTCTAGTTGGTGGAGAACTTAATCGATACAAAGTCGAGATTGCTCTGAGCGAGACTCGCCTTGGAAAAAGAAGTTGGTGCTGGCTACACCTTCTGGAGTGGACGCAAAACAGAAGAGCGGTGGGAAGCAGAAGTAGGCTTCGCCATCAAATCACACCTTGTCAGCAAACTCTCAGGACTTTCAAAAGGCATAAATGACCGCCTGATGACGCTGAGACTATCCCTATCTGGTAAGAGGCATGTGACTATTGTAATTGACTATGCATCCACAATGACGAATCCAGATGAGGTCAACGACAAGTTCTATGCTGATTTGGACTCTGTGATTTCTGCTACACCCCGGGGAGACAAACTAATTCTTCTGGAAGACTCCAATGCTAGAGTAGGCTGAGACCACCCAACCTGGAAAGGTGTGATTGGGAATGAACGAGTAGGAAAGTGCAATAGCAATGATCACCTCCTTTTGATGAAGTGTGCAGAGCATGAAATGCGGACCACCAACACAGTCATCCGTCTGCCAACTCGCAACAAGACATCAATGATGCATCATCACTCCAAACACTGGCATTGATTATGTCATAGTTAGAAGAAAGGACAGACAGGATGTCAGAGTGATAAATACTGTGTGTGGTGCGGACTGCTGGACAGATCACAGGCTTGTTGTCAGCAAACTCAACCTGCGTATCCAGCCTACACGGCGACCACAAGGCAAGAAAGTGCCCAAGAGACTGAATGTCTCTAAGCTGAAACAAGACAACAAGCAGGAGTCCATCACCTATGACATCTGCAGCAGACGAGATGCAATGGAATTTAGTTCAGCTGATCCAGAAGAGAACTGGAAAGGCTTCAGAGACACTGTTCAGTCCTCAGCAATGGATTCCCTAGGTCCAGTATCTCGCAAACACCAAGACTGGTTTGACGAGAATGTTGAAGAAATCCAGGGACTCCTTGAAGAGAACCACAAAAACACAGGACATGCCTCAGTGATACCAGCTCATTATCTAACAAGGCAGCCTATTCAGATACATATATATAACCCAAACAAGACTCAGAGACATGCAACACTCCTGGCTAAGCAACAAGG
The DNA here is from genome assembly GCA_963580285.1 of Lucinisca nassula. Taxonomy (NCBI): domain Eukaryota; kingdom Metazoa; phylum Mollusca; class Bivalvia; order Lucinida; family Lucinidae; genus Lucinisca; species Lucinisca nassula. The sequence goes on from OY757013.1 coordinate 37,499,883, forward strand.
CTGGTGAAATCCAGACCTTGGCAGCCAGAAAAGATATGAAGAAGTTCTTTGATGCACTAAAGACTGTTTATGGTCCCCAGAGCTCAGGAACCACTCCTCTCCTGAGTGCAGATGGAACTAGTCTTATGACTGACAGAGACGCTATCTTGAAAAGATGGACTGGGAACTTTGAGAGTGTTCTTAATCGGCCATCCTCTATCAACGATGATGCCATCAACAGACTACCGCAGGTTAAATGGCAAGTTCCCAACCGTTAATTAAACAGTGAAAGCAATACAACGTCTGACATCTGGCAAGGCTCCAGGACCAGATGCAATACCTGCTGAGATTTACAAAGCAGGAGGTACTCCAGCTGCAAAGAAGTTGGCAGAGTTATTTCACATTATGTGGAGAAAAGAAGCCATCCCTCAAGAATTCAAACATGCATCAATTATCCACCTATTCAAACGGAAAGGGAACCCTAAGATCTGTGACAATCACCGTGGTATCTCTTTATTGTCAGTTGCTGGGAATGTCTTTGCAAGCGTCCTACTTAACCGACAAAATGAACATCTTGAACATTAAGGGTTTCTACCAGAAAGCCAGTGTGGGTTTAGGAAGGACAGAGGAACAATTGACATGATCTTCACAACAAGGCAGCTGCAAGAGAAATGCCAGGAAAAGAACATGGATCTCTACATGACATTTGTTGACCTCACCAAAGCATTGACACAGTCAATCGTGTGAGCCTTTGGAAGATCATGTTGAAGTATGGATGTCCAACCAAGTTCATAGCAATACTGAGACAGTTCCACGATTGTATGCTTGCACGGGTCCAAAATGATGGTGAGTAATCAGAGCCATTCCCTGTGACAAACGGACTGTTCAGCATGATGTTTTTCGTCATGCTCACAGATGCTTTCCGGGATGGTGACAATGGCATACATATTAGGTATCGCTTTAATTGGAAGCTTACCAATCACAGAAGGTTGCAAGCCTAATCAAAGGTGCAGCCAGAGGTGCTAGATGCGTAACTCTTTGCTGATGACGTGGCAAAAAGTGCTCCTACAGAAAAGAAGATACAGAAAGGTATATATCAAGTAGCTGACTCCTGTGATAGCTATGATCTCAGCATCAACAAGACTGAAGAAGTCTCTCAGCCAGCACCTGCTAAACCCTACAAAGAGTCCACCATCACAGTGAAAGGTCAAAGATTTCAAGTGGTAGACAAGTTCACCTACCTTGGGAGCACACTGACAAGAGCCGTGCACATTGATGATGAAGTCAATGTCAGGATTGCAAAGCTAGAGCAGCATTTGTCCGACTACGTGGTAGTGTCTGGGATCGAAGTGGAATTAGACGTGACACAAAACTGAACGACTACAGAGCTGTGGTGCTGCCAACATAATTGTATGCATGTGAAACATGGACAGTTTACCAACGGCACGCCAAAAGACTGAATCACTTCCATACTAGCTGTCTTAGACAAGACAGGAATCCAGACACGGAAGTCCTGAACAGGGCAGGGATGCAAAGTCTACATACTCTTCTGAAATTAGCACAGTTATGATAGACAGACCATGTTACCAGACAATTCTCTATGGAGAACTAGAATTGGGCAAACGCTGCCAGGGCGGTCAGGACACCACAAAGCCTCCCTCAGGGATTTCAACATTCTAACAGACTCATGGAAACAAATTTTACAGGACATAGCAAAGTGGCGCGGTCAAAAGGGGTGCCAATGAATATGAGGCAAAAAGGCCAGAGCTAAGGCATCACCAACAGAGCTGTTTTCCTCTAGCCTCCGTTGCTCTATTTGCAACAGACAGTTCAGAGCTAGAATCGGTCTCATCAGACATCTTAGAACACAAAAATAGTAACATTTCTCAAATCGGATTAAGATTGATCATTATCAGTAATGACAGAGGAACTATTATGTAGCCATAAACAGTCCAACCTGTATTAAGCAAGCACGTTTGGGATAATCAGAAAGTGCTTGCTTAAGACAGGTGCTTGCTTAACACAGGTGAATTTTTATATATTTCCCTTTTCGGGAACAGAAATAGAAGTGGAGGCAATGAAGCCTGCTTGCTTAAGACAGGTTTCTTGCTTAATAGAGGTGGCAACTAAGACAGGTTTTGCATGTATAGCCGTAATTTATACGTTTTCACTGCGTTTATTGTCGTTCTGCTGCGTTTTTTTAACAAAAAGTAAAACCTCGCCCTCAATACCTATTGCCAGCTGAAAAAATGTTAGTTTTAGAGATAATAAAGACTCCATTTGGCGCACGCGTGTGTGAGCGTGATGAAGCCCAACTTTGCTCTACATAAAATGATCAAGCGGGATTTCAAACACGTGTATTTGGTTGCTCCCATTTCTATTAAGACAATATACTGTGGGTGCTTGTTATGTACCCCTTCAAGACCATCCACAGTTGATGTTTGGGATAAAAAATAATAATGAAATTACATGTAGTAATAAATTCATGCTTTCTTTGCGGACATTCAAAGCCTAATGGGTAAGAGCGCTGACTCTTAATCATTTGGTGTCTCACCGCTGTGGTTCGAGCTACAGGTGAAACGCCAAGCTCTGCAACGAATTGTCACGTGGGTTTTCTCCGGAAACTCCGATTTTCGCCCACATTGCCCAGATCTAATTCACGATAGACTCGAAATAAGTGAAATAATCTAGAAAGAGCCGTAAAACCATAAACAAACACATTAACATAACCTTGACCTTCACCTATGGCCTACTTAAGACAAAAAAAATTATACTAAATTTTGAACCGCTTGAGATCGAGCATTCGTATTTGGCTTGTAGGCTCCTTGTGCCAATGGCTTTCCATTAAAAAAGAATAACCTGTGACCTTGACCTGTGACCAACTTTGAAGAAATAATTGACCTTGCCAGGAGACATAAAAATACATCTTGTTCTGGTGAAAATTTGTGATATTTTTTCTTATTTTCATTCAAAAAATAGATTGCGGGTACTCATTAGAAACGCTTCATTGTGGTGGTTCTAACGACTACCCGCAACCTATGTTTGGAGCTGAAATGAGGCGGTTCTAACGAGTGCCCACAATCTATATTTTGAGTAGAAATAAGAAAAATATCACAATTTCTCATCATAAAACTTTTATTTTTTCGGCGATAAAGGTGGCAAGGTATTTGTATAGGCGTGTTTTCGTGATGATAGGAGGGAAAATAGGCACCAGAGCAATGACTTTGAGTAAAAGCTAAAATGTAGGTTATCGGTCGGGGGCGATCGGTGCGGACACATAGAAAATTGAACTTTGCAAATAAGTAGGTCGGAATGATAAAACCCAATGTCTCTATCTTTCTAGAGCTCGGGATATGCCCCGAAACTTTCGGCGAAATATTCATTTGCTTTTATTCATCCTCATTTTATTCTCTTCCTTCCGCGATTTTGGGGAGAAAGAATGCGCACTGTACCGATTAACCGCTTACGTGTAAAGCATGTCCAGAAAAATGTGGATAGTAAAACTAACCAGTTCAAAAAAGTGCTCTAAATAATGTTGACCGGGGCCGTTAAACACACGTACAAACGAACCCTACGTATTATTCGTAATTTTCTTTTGAACTTCGTGTTAATTATATTCAATAGGCGGTAAGGGCAATGTAAGAGAGAGAGAGAGAGAGATGGGCGAAGAAGTGTATTTTTAATATTTGTTTTTCAATGCGAAATAAACTACAAAACATCTATACATCATATGAGGTTATATTTTCTTTCTGGTACCTCTTTATTCGATAGGACATGCTACGCTGTATGTTAAGCACAGGCTATACGATACAACCAAATGCAGCTTTTGGAGATGGGTACAAATAGTGTAGATGAAGATCAGATGACTCAACTTCTTATCCATCTGCTCATTCATCGTTTAACTTGAATGATAATCAGATAATCAGTTGTGACAAAATTAGTGTATTGGTAAGACAGTGAGTTGGAACATTTTGATAAACATACTCAAGAGCTGGAGCGTGTAGTCATGAGAGGAATAGTCTAGGCTATAACCCTTCTCTTGTTGAATATTCATTTAGCCACATCCACCTCTGACTTTGAACCATTTTACTTGGTGTAATTTATTCCTACAAATTCATAAACTGAATGTCAAATAGTGTAGATCCTGATCAGATGGCTTCTTCTGGATCTACACTGTTTGCAAAGATAGGGGTTGTCGTGAACAGCAAGACAAGGGTTAAATCAAAACCCTGGTATTGGTCAAGAGGTACACTGAGTACATGAATCGCGATACTCTGAATGCAGATGGTAAGTCTCATGGACATAACAAGATATAATACCTCTAAAATATATAATCAGTCTTTATATCACATGATTTTGAAGGACTAGTTAATAATAACAGTAAGGCCCCCGCCCATCAGGGCTTGAAGAAATATATGGGCTGAATGATGCTTCCACACAGAGCTGAATCTGACCGCACACGAGTACTGGTAAACCGCTTAGTGAATCTAAGTCTGTGCTAGTCGGACAGTCCATGCTTATATTCCCTACTGGTTTTAATGGGCGACAAGGCTTGAGATGTCATTTCATCTCAATGTCGGATAAAAATTCCACGGAATTGGAAGCAACGTCTCCGAAATGACCAATATAGTGTTGACGGGGACGTCAACCCTCAAATCAAACAAACATTAACATTACAACATGTTCGTAAGAAAACACATCATATCTAAAGCATAGAGTATATGTAAGATTTATCAAAGTAAATGAAAAACTTCAACGCTATGTTTATCAAAAGAATGATACTATACCCTCTCTACCTGGTCTGGTATGTGGAGACATGGTTCAGTGTATGTCAGACACACAAGCACACACAAACTATAATAAAATAGATAAAAGATAATGATATGGAAATCATGGAGGGTAAGGTACAATAAAGAGGAGGGGGTGTAGTTTCACGAACCAAAAGAAGAAAATTGTCTTGGAAAATAATCACTCGTATATTACATGATTATGAAAGTGAAGTAAATATCAACATTCTTATGACACGTGTGTAAACATCAACATCTACAAAAATATGATTAATGAGGTCTTAGGAATAAAACAAGGTTCATTTTCAAGTGTTCATTTATTTTCTTTCACCCCATAAAACACGCTGTGAAACATCATCAGAACAACATGACTTATTAATGAGGGGGGGGGGGGGGTCATTCACAACTCACGTTTTATCGAAAGAGAGAAAAACAAATACACTTGAATGGGACATTGAATCCAATATGATATTACCAAGGAATGTTGTTAAGAGGTAGTCATAGAATACTATACTGAAATAAAGCAAAAGAAAAAAGATTGAGCTAGTGATGTGATGTGATATGAATTTCATCATTATGAAATGAATAGGAACAAACATATTGCGTAAAAGATGTTATGTATGAGAACAATCAAACATAAAAACTAAAATGTAAGTTATAGGGTAACAACTATTGGAAAGATTAAAATTTAAATAGTTTGCTTGGCACTAGTGCCAAATGGATTTTTTATGTGAATCATTGTAGACTTATTAGAATAAGCCCATGGCGGATCTGTTGTTTTTGGAAAAAAATACGTTTGAATCAACATTAAGTTATTAACATTATATAAATGATAAAATGATTTGACTAATATCATTTGCGACTTCATGAGATATTCTGAATACATTTTGTACTAAAATGGTTAGGTACAAATGGTAATCAGATATTATAAAAAACCTTGATATGGACGTTTATAAATGCCGAAAACGTCAAAAATAAATAAAGAAATAAAAGGTTGAAATTATATACAGTAATCTGAGATCAGCCTAGATTGTTTTGGATTAGGTAAGGAGATTTAAAACATTCATTCTCACAGACGGATACTTATGTGGCTATTTTTGGCAGGACCGATACTTCGGTGGCTACTTTTAGCCGCAGAAAAGAAGTATTTAAAGTGTCGAACGGAATAAATCCAATTGAATTACATTGATTCTGTCCATTTCCATAGCCATCTAACTATCCATCTAACACAAAGCTGGGAATAGATTAATCCCCCGACAGATAGGAAAGACGGGATCATGAGGTTGTATATAAAAAAAAAGAAATAATTATCGATATCGCGCAAGAGAGGAAAATACTATTTAAAACCTCATTATCTAAATGGAAAAAAAAACCGAGAAGGCACGGATTAAAAACAAATAAGAAAAATTAAAGAGCCAAAGCTCAACTGGAAGTAGATATATATAAGTAAACGAGACTTATAATAACCGTTTTATATATCAACAAGAATCATTATATTGCTGTAGTTAAAACGACACAAGAGAACTGTAATACACATACGCCTTCAAAGCAATGATCTGGACAAAGCGACCTTTCTATATGAATAAATACACACAATATCAAAGTTAATAGAGTCCTGTTTTGAGACGCAAGGTGAAAGGGAAAAAATCTCAACAGTTGTCATAAAACCAGCTTTATAAATTATAAAGGAAATCGCGTAGGTAGGAAAAGAGAAGGTTCATTGTTTTCGTTTTAATCAATATGTTAAAATGCTTATGGAATCAAGTAATTCGAACCTTTCCAAAGATCCTAAGCCACCATAGTACTATCATACGTAGCCTTGTAGTAGCTTTGGAGCGCAATAACAGAAGTGAAGGCAATGATCAGGAATAGACGCAATTAACCCACACTCCCATCAGAGACATAAAAGGGAAAGTAACACAAACGTGGGTTAACTAGACCCTAATGGAAACATCAATAGTGGAAAGCGAAAAAGATAGTTACTTTCCCACAAAATGACAAATTGGCCATCGAAAACAAAAAAAAACATAAGCGATACATGGACCCAAAGGGAAAGTAACACAAACGTGTTAGAACCGCCTTGGATTTGCCTTAAATCGATTTCACGCGGTTGCGCCCCCGCCCATAGGGGCTTGAAGAAATATATGGGCTGCATGATGCTTCCACGCAGAGCTGAATCCGGCCCGCATACTAGTACTGGTAAACCGCTTAGAGGATCTAAGCCTGTCCAGGAACCGCGGTGCGAGGCGGACCGTCCATGCTAATAAACCTATTGGTTTCATTGGGTGACAGGGCTTGAGATGTCATTTCATCTCAATGTCGGGTAAAAGTCCCACAGAATTGGAAGCAACGTCTCCAAAATGACCTTGACAGTGTTGACGGGGACGTTAAACAACAAATCAAACAAATTTCACGCGGTCGCAATCCACGCCCTTACTTCCATCGCGATTTAGACAAACAATTCTTTCAGTCCGCATGAAGACCTCACAACTCATCAGTGCAACATCTCCGAGAATACAAAAATCATACAATCACAGATGAAATAATGGTGGGGACTCGACAGCGAGAAATCAATGAAATGCTGGAACGAAAGCAAACCAACACCTTGACCTCGACGGGCACGACCAGAGACAGAGCACCAGGCACCAACCAACACCACATAAAATTAAATTCTAATTCTCAGCAAGCCTTTACATCGGAACCCCGACAGAACCCGAGGCCCGTCCCACCGAACGCAACCAAAGAGGGAAGCAAAGCCGACAACCGCGACGGGCCGACCACTAAGCACGCAGCTTGCCGCACAACACCGACGCCGCACACAATCTTTTCATATAGAAGAAAACACGAAACCGGGCGCCGAAGCCACTGCAAGTATACGACCCCCCCCCCACGAATCCATATTCCAAGCCACCACAAATCTCGGGCTCCGAGAGACCCAAGCCCAAAACCGGATTTTGAAACAAAATCGGAACGACGCCAACAAAACCCCCAACAAAAGTCCTCGCGTAGTCGACGACACCGACAACTCCGACCATGAAGCCCAGCAGTTTTATGAATGAACAGGAATTCTAGAAAAAATAGCAAGAAAAATTTATTATTACTGGACAAAAATGGAAAAAATACATCGAGAAAAATATTATAGGAAAACAAATGGTCAGCTGATAAAAAATATACCGACCGCCGGAATGATCGGACGCACTGAGGATCAGATATAATTAATCGTAAATTGCTAATCTAAGAGTGTAAAAGGGGTTAAACTGATAAATAGAATACCAAATTCGTGTCATTTGATATCAAGTTTATCAGGCTCGGCTTCGCTAACGCATGTAGAATCGCCCGGCAAGCCTAGCGATTCTACAAGCGTTCTCGAAGCCTTGCCTGATAAACGACACTCGCCGGGTATTCTCTATAAATCAGTTTAAAGTCAATTGAACTTTTCATTTATAAAACATACACATTAATCCAAATTATTCTAATAAATGTAGACGTGATATAATCTAGTTTATCATATGACGTCGCGTCTGGGAGTGTAATAACACCATGTAATATTTTCGATAATCCACTCGTGGATTAAATATGCAAATCAGCTAGATACGCCTCGTAACGTTACATGTACGACATTCTTAACCACGTCGCATTTACTTACAGCGGAATATTGACATTTTTGTTAACAATCGTGAATAAAATGCGTTTTAAATATAATCTTGCATTCGTGCTCATGTATTATTGAATTTATTAAACTCGTCGAGGAAAAGGGATGAAATGCTCGGCTTTGTATTATTGAATTTATTAAACTCATCGAAGAAAAGGGATAAAGTGCTCGGCAAAGCCTCGCATTTTATCCCTTTTCCTCGTTTAATAAATTAACTAATACATGAACACTCATGTAAGATCCTCTATGTATCCATTCCCCTCAAGGGAAGTTGTGACTTCTAGATTAGTTTCATTTAGCCAAGGGAGACAACTTTCTATGGGTTTCCATTATCTCCCCGCAACGTACCATCACCTAAGGCAAATGTGTAGACTCAACAGGTCAAAACGGACACCGACCGACCAAGCAGCAAATAGCTTCGACGAAGCAAGGTCGATCCATAATAAGAGCAACAAATGCACAAATTAACCGAGGCTTGTGGTTGTACAAAAATACAATATATCACGATATTAAAGGCATAGTCTAAAAATAATTACAAATAAATTTTACCACATACCTTTGTCGGCTAGCAAGACAAACTAGACATTTTTAACATTAATCTAAGTGCCTTTTTCTTCTCCCTAAATCCACACTGCGGAATTCCCCATTTTACAGTAATACAGGGTCGATTTACTAGCACGAGAATTTTCAGGTGAACAATATACAGGTATCTTAAGTTGCAAATACTTTCTAAAAATAACCCTACTTTAAAATAAAGGAGAATAGACGTTTTTTTTATATTTTAAAGTAGAAGTAAAACAAAGATCAGGAATTGATACAATTAACTTACTCCACCCATAAAAGACACCAAAGGGAAAGAAATACAAACATTAAGCGACCAGACCATAATGGAAACCTAAACAAAGGAAGGCCATAAGGACAGTTACTTTCCCACAAAATGGCCATATGGCCATCCAAAATTAAAAGACACAAGTGATACACACAGTAAGTAACAAACAACAACATAAATAAATCGCCACAGAAGAGCCGCCTTGGAACGGTCAGTGGAAGATTTCCACTGGGGGGCTTAAATCGATTTTACGTGGCCACAATCCTTGCCCTTACTTCCGTCGCGATTTAAACAAATAATTTGTTCAGTCCGCATGCAGGCCTCCTAACTCATCAGTGCAACATCTCCGTGAACACAAAAATCAAAGAACCACAGAGGTGAGACAACGGTGAGGACTCGACAGAAAGAAACCACTGAAATGCTGGAGCAAAAGAAAACAAACAGTTAGACTCCGATGAGCCCGACCAGAGACAGAGCATCAGGCACCAACCATCATTATATCTCTAATTCTCAATAAGCCTTTACGTTGGAGCCGTCATAGAATCTGAGGCCTGACCCACCGGCGTGAAATTAAAGAGGGAAGCAAAGTTGCCAACCGTGATTGGGTTAACTACCATGCATGCAGTCTGTCGTATAATATCCATGTTGTACCCAATCTTTTTATATCGAAGAATGATTTTACGCAATTGGGTGCTGAAGTCATTGCGGTTATATATTTTTCTGAATTTATATACTAAGTCACCATAAAATTCGGGTTCCGATAGACCTTGTTGCAGAAGAGATTTTAGCCCAATATTGAATTTTGAAATTAAATCAGAATGGCGTCTATAAAATTTTGAAAAGGCTTTGCGTAGTTTATGGTACCGATAACCCTGATTAAGAAGTTTAGCCGTTAATAATTTATTACGAGTGTTGAAGTCAGTTACATGACTACACACTCTAGCAAATCGAATTAATTGCGAAATATAAACGCCATAGGATGGCGCACGAGGAACATCACCATCCAAAAAAGGAAAATTTACAATCTCAAAATCAAAGTCATCGCGTTTATCATAAATTTTGCACGAAACAAATCCATCTACAATAGATAGATGTAAATCCAAAAACGGGGCCTCGGTATCAGAAGAATTTGCTTTATTTAACTGAAGTTCTAGGGGGTAAATCTGACTGATCAAACCATCAAAATAGGTATTATCAATATTTAATAAATCATCTAAATATCTAGAAGTAGAGCTAAAAGCTTCAATAATTTCAGATTGGTTATCAATGGAAAGCGACAAAATGAAGTCTCTTTCATAACAATACAAGAACAGATCAGCCACAAGAGGTGACTGTGCAAGACTGTTGCAATTATAGCCCTTGGGTCAAAAATGCCCCCACCCTCTGATGGTCACTTGTTTTACATTGACCCATATTGGAAAACTTTAAAAAAATTCTTCTTGTCTGAACATTGGAAGGGTCGGGCTTTTGATGTTTGGTAAATATAGCTTCAGATAGTGATTTTTGTCAAGATTGTTCAAAAATTGATTCATATATGGAAAACTATAAAATATCGATGTCCTTGATGTATATTCATCTAGTTGCCTTTTTCAAAGATTGTTCAAATCAAAGCACTGTTATTAACAAGGGCCCCGCCTTCAGAATCACTTGTTTTACACAGACACTTTAAAATCTTCTCGTGAAACTGGAAGGCCCAGATGAAACTGAGGGCCAAGGCCTTTGATATTCGGTATACCTTTATATAGTATTGCTCAGCCAACATTGTTTATATTATAGCCCAGGAATAAAAATGGCCCAACTCCAGGGGGTCACTTATTTTGCATTGACTCATATAGGGAAAAGCTTTAAAAACAACCTTGAAAATAGAAAGCCCAGGACCTTTGATATTTGGTAAGTATGTGTAGCTGCATCAAGTGTTCAAATTACAGCTCTAGGTTCAGATATGGCCCCATCATTGGGGTAATTTGTGAACTCACATGAGCACAGTGTGCTCATGCCATGTAATTGGGGCCATTTCCATCATCCGTCCATCCATTCACAATTTCTTTACTGCAAGGATTTCACACAATATCACACGGGTATAGGGTCCCCCCAAAAAAAATTTTTTTTCTTCGTACCCCCTAAAAAAAAAAAAAATACACCCCTAAAAAAAAAAAAAAAAAAAACACACCTATAGGTTTAGACTAATAAAAGTGGGTTTGACCTTTAAACCCACCACCCCAAACCCACTTTTAGGCTAACCTGCCCGAAAAAAAAAAAAACAAAAAAAAAACACACCCCCTAAAAAAAAAAAAAAAAAAACACACCCCTAAAAAAAACAAAAAAAAAAAAAAAACACCCCTAAAAAAAACACATACACAAAAAAAAAGAGGAAGGGAGTACTGTGGCAAAGTGATGAAAGGGGGGTGAAAAAAAAACAAAAAAACGCACCCCTAAAAGAAACGCACCCCTAAAAAAAAGCACCTCTGGGTCCCCCTAAAAAAACACACCTCGAGAAAAAAAAATGCTTTTTCTCCTAACACAAAAAAATAAAAAAAAGTGAAGGGAGTACAGTGCAAAAATGATGTAGGGGTGGGGTGAAAAAAAAGTGAAGGGAGTACAGTGCAAAAAATGGCTGAGGGGGTGAGAAAGAGAAAAAAAAAAAAATAACACAAAAATAAAAAAATGAGGGTTTGTGTATATAATAAAAAAATATCTAAAACTCAGTAATCTGTAATTCTTGTTCATAAAAACTACCTTTTATTTCTTCGCCTTTTAAATCATTTATTTTATAGGTAACAGGATCTGTATTTAAAACTTCTTCAATTACAAATATTTCTCTTGTCCAACGAGTTGTATAACCCTTTTCCAATTTACCTTTCTTTTTTGCTATTCTAACTCTATCCCCAACTTTGAATTTAGGTTTTTTAATTTTCTCATCATTTTCAGGATATAAATTTTTATACACTGTTAATTCATTTTCTATTTTACTTGCTTCAACAGGTGTCATTTTAATAGAAGAATGTACTGTATTATTATAATTTTCAACTAATTCATCTAATACATCATAATATTTAGTAGTTCCATTTGCAGTAAAATATTTATACATATGTTGTTTCATTGTTCCTATCCATCGTTCTACTACACTAGATTTTTCTTCATTCTCAGTTGAATATAACTCTATATTATTATCTTTTAACAATTCTTTTACTTGTCGATTATAAAATTCAGAGCCTTTATCTGACCAGATGAACATCGGTTTCTTTTCTTTAAATAATGTTTTAAATGCTTCACTAACGGTTACTCCTGTTTTATTTTTCAATGGAATTAACCAACCATATTTACTAAAAACATCTATAACAGCTAATAAATATTTATAGTGTTTATTTTGCTTTGAATATTGTTGCATATCTGCCAAATCAACCGCCCATGTTTGATCTATTGAATCAACATAAACACGTCTTTTAGGAAAAGATTTTATAACTCTACGATGTAATTCATCTGCTAATGTATTTGTTATTTTTTCTTTATCGGATATGAATCTATTTTTGTTGGATCCACACTCAGAACATTTACCTTTTAACATCTGTCTATTATTGGTTGTTGTTACTTGTTTCACTGAATCATTTTCAGTATGCTTTTTACAACGTAAACAATATATTTTTGGATGCTCCATTTTTAAAGGAATTAAAATTGTTTCTTTAAAAATGGAGAGTAAAAAATTGTCAGATCAAGGTACTACTATTACCTTATCCGATAAAAAATATGATGTTATATTATTAAAAAAATATAAACATAATACAACTATTAATGTGTTTAAATATAAAATAAAAATACTGGATCCACAAAAAGAAGTATTCATGAAAGCATTTAATAAGATGATAGATAATTCTATTAAAGACTTTCCAAATGGGAGAATTAAAATAGTTCCTATACATGAAATTATTTATACAAAACATAATAAATGGCCTATAAGAACATATGATAATATTAAAGAATTCTTTTTTAATAGAATGGAAAGATTATTAAATAGTGCAGAAGAATTAAACTTAGAAGATGTTATTTTTGAAGTATCTACAATACCTAATAAAAAAGGTAAAGGTAAAAATGCTTTAAAAATATTAGATGAAATAAATAAAAGAAGTATAATTCAAATTAAAAATAATGATACAATTTGTTTAGCACGAGCAATTGTAACAGCTTTAGCTTCTAATAACTTATTAGAAGATTTTACAGATTCTCAATTAAAATATATTAAAGATGGAAGAAAACCATTACAAAGAAGATTAGCTACAGATTTACATGAAAAATCAAATGTTGAAATAAAAGAAGAAGGTAACGATTTAGATGATTTAAAGATTTTTGAAAATATCTGAATGTTAGAATAATTGTTTTTACATCAAATAATATTGAATATATTTTATATAGTGGTAATGAAAAATTTGATAATTAATTATATTTATATTATCATGATTATCATTTTGATGTTGTTACAAATATAACAGGATTTTTAGCCAAACGAAGATTTTGTAAAAAATGTTTAATTGGATTCACTGAACAGCATACATGTAATAATACAGTAACAACTATCAGAAAACAAAATACTTGTGATAAATGTAATAAAATATATACAGGTGAAAATCATATATGTGATGAAATCACTTGTTCTGTATGTTATGAAAAATATATGAAAGGTACTGAACATTTATGTTATATGAAACCTTTAATACCAAAGGAAGTAAAAGATAATAAATATATTTATTTTGATTTTGAAGCTAATCAAGAAACAGGTATTCATATTATGAACTTTTGTATAGCTTATGATTTAGAATATATTTATTGTTTTAGAAAAAACTACATAAAAAGATTAAAATGTGATTTTAATATTAATGATATTGACTTATCAAAATTGGATATTGATGATTGTTTTGATGATGCAGAAAAAATAGAATGTGAACTTTATTCTGTAATAGATAACTTTTGTAAATATTTTATAAGAGATAAGTTTAAAAACTATACATTTATTTCTCATTATGGTAAAGGTTATGATATGCAACCAATCCTAGGATGGATAGTAAAAAATAAAATAGAGCATAGTTATATTTCTTCAGGATTAAAAATAACAACAATTAATGTTAAAGGAATAAATTTAAGATTTATAGATTCTATAAATTTCACTTTATGTGGATTAGCAGCATTTCCTAAAACATTTGGTTTTGAAGGTAACAAAGGCTACTTTCCTCATTATTTTAATAAAACAAAAAATCAAAACTATAAAGGAATTTATCCTGATAAAGAATATTATGGATATAATACTATGACAATTAAAAATAAAGAATTATTTGATAAATGGTATAATAATGTTAAAGATAAAGAATTTAACTTTCAAAGAGAAATATTTTATTATTGTTTATTAGATGTTTTAATTTTAACTAAAGGTTGTAATATATATAAAGATTTATTTTTAAAAATAACAGATAATTTTATTGACCCTTTTCAATCTATAACTATTGTTCAGTGTTGTACTAGAATATTTAAAACATTAATGTTAGAAAAAAACACATTGGGTATTCATAACAGTTCTACTTTTCAAGATATTCATTCTAATAAAGCTATTCAATGGTTAGAATATTTAGCTAAGAAAGACCAAATAGTTATTCAACATGCTAAAAGAGGTAAAGAAAAAATATTATTTATTAATGGTAGATATTATAAACTAGATGGGTATTATTATGATAAAGAAAATAAAATTCATCATATTTATGAATTCTTTGGTTGTTATTGGCATGGCTGCCCCAAATGTAAACATCCAGATGAAATTTGTAAAATGAGGGCCAAGAAAACAATGAAAGAATTATACGATAATACAATGAATAGGTTAGATATTATAAAAAATTATTATAAAGAAAAAAAAGTTAATATCCATACAATTTGGGAATGTGAATTTGATAAAAATAAATATCCTGAAGTTGAACCACATTTAAAACCTATTGATAAAAGGGATGCATTTTATGGTGGAAGAACAGAAACTATACAATTATATAATAATCTTCCTAGTTTAAAAGCAAAATATGTAGATTTTTGTTCACTGTATCCATGGGTAAATAAGTTTTGTGAATATCCGATAGGACATCCAGTTACTTATACTAACATAGGTATAGATGATTATATGAACGGAAATTATTTTGGAATAATGAAATGTAAAATATTACCACCAAGAAAATTATATCATCCTGTTTTACCATATAAGCAGCAAAAATGTAATAATTCTCATAAATTAATATTCGGATTATGTAAAACTTGCATGGCAAGATTAGAAATTAAATGTAATCATATAACAGAAAAGTTTGATTCATCTCATGATAAAGTACACGCAATAAAACGCTGTAAAGAATGTAAACATATTAGAAATGAAAAATGTAAACATTCAGATGAAGAAAGAGCTATTATAGGAACTTGGACAACTATTGAAATAAATAAAGCAATAGAAAAAGGATATAAATTACAAAAGATATATGAATTAGAACACTTTGAAAATACATCTACAAAGGTATTTAAAAAATATGTTAATACATTTATGAAGTACAAGCAAGAAGCCTCAGGTTGCAAATGTAATCCTAAATATTGTAAATCTGATTGTAAAAATGATAATAATTGTGAAACAAAAATACGATATTTAATAGATAATGCTGCTTATGATTTGGATATTGATAAAGTTAAATATAATGCAGGATTAAGGTTTATAGCTAAAATATGTTTGAACTCTTTATGGGGTCACTTTGGAATGAAAGATATTTTTACAAAAAAGGAATATATTTATAATTCAGATCAATTAATAAATATAGTATTTAATGATAAATATGAAGATGTTGATTTAATGGTATTAGATAATGATACAGTATTAACTGAATATCAAAATAAAAAAGAATATTCTAAACCTAACCCAAGTGTAAATGTTTATATAGCCTTGTATACAACTGCATATGCTAGATTAAAATTATATGAGTTATTAGATACACTTCAAGAAAGAGTTATGTATTTAGATAGTGATTCCTGTATTTATCAAGATGATGGGTCAGAAGCATGTAAAAAGATAGAATCTATGTTTGGTAATAAACTAGGTGATTTAACAGATGAAATTGTTTCAAAACATAATGCTAATCATATAGTACAATTTGCTTCATCAGGGCCAAAAGATTATTCTATGAAATTAGATACAAGTAAAATAGTTAGTTGTTGTAAAGGTTTTAGATTAAATGCTGAAGTAGAAGAAAAGATTACATTAGATAAAAAAGTAAAACTAATTACTGATGTAAATGAATCATATGAAACAATTACATATAATCAAATTACCACAAATAAGAAAGACAGAAATTTAAAAACCGTAGAACGAGTTAAAATGTATGATTATGAATTTGATAAAAGAATGACTTATTATGAAAATGAAAATTTAATTAGAAGTTTTCCTTATGGTTACTAAAAAAGTATACTATAAAAATGAAGAGAAAAACGCATCTTTATGGAAATAAAAAAACTATTAGCCCTTATGATGCAGAAGATCCAGATGCTAAAGTTATATTAGGAAGAATACTATTATCTTTTATCCAAAAGAAAATGTTAAAAGATACTGGTAAATGTTATTTAACGGATGAACAACAATTAATAATGGATAAGTTTGAAGGTAGAAAATTATCAAAGTTTCCTGCAGGATGGGATGCTTTTATTAGACCAGATAAAGTTTGGGAATATGTTTATGATGAACCTGCTCCTCAATAAATATTTTGTTTAATTTATATTTTATTTAATTTCCATGCAACAAATCCAGTTAATGCCATACCACAAACAACAAATAAAATCTCTCTTTTTTGTGTGGATTCAGATGGGGTATAATAATCATTTAATGTAGGATTTGCTTGTAGATTTTTACTAGTAGCATATTGATATAACTTCATTGATTGATCACCATCGTCTTACATCTGATAAACTTCTTGTTCTTCATCCTTTTGTTTTTTAAGAAAATCTTGTCTTCCTGATCTTTTTTCATTCCATTCAATTTGTGCTTTGCTTAATTGTTCCATTGCTCTATCATGCCTTTCTTTCTCTTCTTCTGAATCATCTTTTCCAATATGTGAAAACAAATAATTACTACCCGAAAAAGAAAAGGCATTTACTACTGCTCCACCAATCATCATCGCAATTGCACTCGCCATTTTATAAATATTTTATTTCATAATATCAGCAGGAATAATTTTGTGTTTAATTAACATATCTCTGGTAGCCATTGCAAGTAATATATCAATAGATAACATTCCAAAATCGGCCATATTTAAATCTACTTTTGGTGGTGGTCTTTTCAATAGTTTTTTTCCTAATTCTGCGTATCCAACCGTTAAAAGTGTTTCCACTCCAGCATGATATAACATGTTTACTATTTGTTTTCCATCAATTTGTGTTGCCATTTTTATAAGAATTTTTTTGATTACTTAAACTCAAATGGATCTATTTCTTTCTTTTCCTTTCTCTTTGGAACAGGTTCTGGTGTAGTAACTTGTTTATTTGATTTAGCAGTATATATATATAATCCCAATCCAACAACCACTACTACAACACATAAAGGTATATATTTTTTGTATTGAACTTCTTGAACTTCATCCCTAACTTTATTTGAAACTTCATCATCATCTTTTGTTATTTTTAAATTATCTTTTGTTTTAGATTTTAATTGTATGTTTTCTTTTTTCATTGTTTCTATTTCTTTTTTTTTTAATTCAGCTTTCATTTTTTTTGCTTCTGCACCTTTTTTACCAGCAGATACTCTTTTTGGGTTTTTTATTTTAGGTTTTTCTTCAATTTCAACAATTTCATTCATCTTTTTTTAAGTCAATATTTTCATTTTTTTATCAGTGAAATCAATATGTCTCACTGTTGTTAACATTGCAGTAAAAGGAGCAAGATACATTCCATATCTATAATACAATTCACAACAAGTACTTGTCAAAGCATGATTGATAAAAGGGTCTTCCTCTAAGTCTTGTATCAACCTAGGTGGGTTAGTAACATTGAGATACTTTGACACACCCATTACATATAAGTTAATAAAAGAATTACCCAATGTCTTAGTCATACTTGCTCCTAGTCTGGCTTCGTATCTAGAGTATAGCTTGTTTATTTGTTCTGCTGTCATTTTATCAATGTCTGACATTTGTAAGTCTTTACCAAGATATTGTTTGCTTCCTCCACCAGCAACAAGGGCTGATAATCTTTCACGTTTTTTGTCTTCATGGTCATCTTTCTGTTCTGGTAACTCAACATCTTTCAATAATTCTTCGGCGTTCATTTTATATAGTTTATTTTTTACTTTATAAAATTTATTTTTAATTTTAAAATAATTAAATATTATATATCCAACTATTGATAAGACTGCAGTGTTTGTTATAATTGTTAGTGTTTCAAGAAGCATTGCTTTTTTATTGCTTATTTTTTAAGCATTACTTAAGCATTACTAAAGCATTACTATAGCATTACTAAAGCATTACTTAAGCATTACTTAAGCATTACTTAATCAACCACCCAATAATCAGTAGGTTGGTCGGTTTTCAAAATTAATTTACGATGTTTCTTTTTTTTTAGTTCTTCCTTTATTCTTTGTCGGTCTTCCAGTGTAGGAATAACATCATTCTCTCTCAAACAATTTTCAAAACTATCTCTATCTTTCATATAGAAAATACATAACCATTTTGTTTGTTCTCTTAAATCTTTTAAAACTGAATTGTATCTCTGCAATATAACCCATATCGATTGTTCTGCGTGTCTACCAGAAAATGCTAGTTCGGTTAACATGTCTTTTTTCTTTGTTAGTTCTTTTGTGGCACTGCAGTCATCGATGATATACAGGGTTGGTTTACCTGCAAACTTATTAAAAAACAAACGTAACAGTTCTTGAAGTTTCTCTGTTCCATCTTTTATTACAGGATTCACGATTATAATATTTTTTGTTTTTGGTTTTCCAACATCACCAATCCAATCACGATTTTTGTATGCCTTGTTCCATTGAATGGTTGGGCAAAGTATAACAATATAACTAAATATACCTTTATATTCATCTTCAAGTAAGTCTAAAACAAATTCAGTCTTTCCACAGCCAGTTTGGCCACAAATAATTGCACTGTGTGGATATTTAGGTAGTTCCATTTTAATTGATTAATAATTGGCTTCTTTAAATCTACCATCTTCAAAATTAATTTGTGCATCCTGTATTACAAATAAATAAACATTTATTGCTGCATCTGCTCCTGCTTCTTTCGTTATTTGTATTGTGATGCCTTCTGATGCATTTTCAATTCTTCTTCCTGAACCGTGAAGTGTATTATCATCCGTTGAACGTAAATCTAACCATAATGCATAATTGGTCGTTAGATATTTCTCTAACGTTGTATCAGTAAAATATAAATCTTTAATGACCATACTTGTTTCTCTATTTCTTTTTGAATTTAACGCAAAGAATTTATTTATCTCATCCCACTGTTGATATGCTTTCATTCCTTGACTGTATAATTGATTTGGGATTCCTTCTATTGTCATTTCTACTTTTGTGATTTCTGGATTGTAATAGTGTTCTGTACTTGTCCTTTCAGGATCTTCAAATAACAATAGAATCCCTTTCATACTTCTAGCTGGGACATTTAAATTAATATTCCATAGTGTATCAGATTTATTTTTTGGTATTTTTCTGTGTCTTAGTATTCGGTCATACAAAATAACCATTTTACCATCAACTTGCTGTCTTATTTCTCTTGATAAATAAGGGTCAGAAACTACATCGAATTCTAAACAAATATTTTTGATTATATAAGATGATTCTGCGTCGCCTGATTGAATTACTTTGTTATAATCATTGAATGTAAGTTCATATTCAAGTCTATCGCCGAGTCCTGCTTGATAAAAAGGCATATGGGTTTCCAATAATTCGAAATCAAGTGGAATACAAAACCTGTTTCCATATGCTTTTGCGATGGCTTGATCTTCTTTATCCGCTGTCGCATTTTCTGCGCCAACTCTATGTTTCAACATGTTTGGTTTGCCAATGCCTTGGTATGCCATATTTATACGTTCTGTAGGAGTCTTCCAGAGATCAGTATAACAATGATAGATGTCACTATCATCAATTGACATAACTTCATTTCCACTTATTCTAATTGTTGTTTTCTTTATTATTGATCTTCCTATATTTGGAAATATAGTGGCATTTACATCTCTAGAATCTAACTCAATTTCAAATGCTAATTTGACTGTTCCGGGAACAATAACATCATTTCCGGAGAGATTGGGGAATCTAACTAACAATTGTTGATTTTGATCAATAGTTGATGGATTATTGGTTATCACTACACTTTGACGGATTCCTCTTACCCCACGTGGTTCTCTTATTTTTCTGTAAGGGTTTAATTTATTTCCATAGGTCGACATTTTTTAAAGGAAAAATTTAATATATAGAAATGGCGGAAGGATTTCAAATTGATAATCCTACATTTGAAGATGATAAAAATGAAGATGATAAAAATGAAGATGATGAAGATGAAGATAAAGAATTTGATAGAACTATGCAAAACCGAATTGATGCTATTAATACTGCTGGCAGTGATGTTGATACAAGAACAAAGATAAAAGTAGAACAGAAACAATATGCAGTTAAAGAATATTACAAGTTTATAAAAGAAAAGTATGGATTAGACCCTGAATATATTGATTATACAAACTTTGAACTTAGTCCTGATTCAAAAACACTATATTTAGTATATAAAGATAGAGAAAATCAAATTTCTAACAAAAGAGGCGGTGATAAGTTTATAAGCTTGAGTACTTTAGCGGGTAAAATTGGCATGGGCGGAACACAAGCAATTAGAGAATTATTATACTTACCTGATTATAAATCTATAAGTAAACCATTATTAACACCACAGAATATTGCAAAATTACAAAACACAGAAAATAAATTACCTGATGTTGATACAATAGAAATGTCTGATTTAGCTAATGCAGCTGCAACTGCTGAGATAGAAACAGAAGAATTAGAAACACCATTAATTGATGAAGATGGGGCACAAATGTCATTTATGCCAAAAAGAGAATATGATGGTCTTAAAGAAGCAATGACAACTGTTAAAGAAGAGATAGCATTGACATTGTCTAAATTGAATGAAACAGAGGAAGACTTGAAAAAAGAAGAGAGAAAATTAGAACGAGCCAAAGCAGACAACGATAAATATCAAATAAAGAGGATAAGCGACCGAATAAGAGATTTAGAGATTGAGAGAAGTGGTTACTTAGAAGTAATAGATATTAATAGAGATAAATTACGTAGTCAGGTAAATAGAATAAAGGAAACAATTAACAAGATATTAAAAGAAGACACTACATTAGGTGAGAGAATTAAAACATTATTTAGAGAACAAGGAATTACAATTGTTAGTGTTTTAACTGCTTTTGGGATGATTATTGGTGTTATTGTTGAGACTTTTATTCCTACTGGTGGTGGATCTATAACCCCTAAACCACCTTCATCACAGGGTGGAGTAAAAGAATGGGTAAAAAAACAATTAAGTAATCTTGCTAAACTATTAGCTAATCTAGCAGGTAAAGCAGCAGAAGCACTACCGGGTATTATTGGTGCCATTGTGTCTTGGTTGTTATCTACTACTGGAAAAGTTATTGGTTGGTTTGGCGAACATCTCTGGACATTGCTTCTCCTTGTTGTGGGGTTATTGTATGCAGCTGCAAGAGAGTATATTAGTAAATCTCATAGATAGTGAGTGCAACAATACCTATTACAATACTTCCTACTATTATTACTGTTTTGTTGTCTTCGTGTTTCTTTCCCTTTGAGTGATGGTGATGTTTTGGTTTTGTATCTTGAGGTTCTGGCATATTTTTTAATTTACTCATATTTGGTTCTGGCAGAGATTTCTTTGTTGGTGTACCATTTATGGTATTAGATGGTGTTGTAGGAACAACAGGCTTAACATTTACATCACTGTTGTAGCCAAGTTCAAATTTATATTTTGGGTCAGCAATTTTAATTTTATTATTATAATTGACGATAACGCCAATTTGTAATACCATATTACTAGGGGCCATATAGAGACCATTGCCATAAACATAATCAACTTTACTGCTTGCGTGTTCTAACAGATCTTCATAATTTTTTACTTGGGTAGGTATATCTTCCGGAGCCTTAATAAATTTTTGAATATTATTTACGAATTGTTTTTGCGCATCTAATCCTTTTCCTAGGGTTGTTACGGATGCTCGTGTTTGAGATTGTGATGCTAATAGAGCCCATACAAATACTCTGATACTTTCATTAATTCGTACAACCCCATGAGTTGTGAAACCTTCTGATTTGTCTAATATAAACGTTGTCCATGCATCACTTATATCTACTGTATGTTCTATTTTGTCGTTTATATTAAAGAATGGCCCATCACTTTGATGATCGTATCTATATTTTCCACTTGGCTTAAAGTATTGTGTGTAACTCCCGAGACCACTACATTTAGAACTACTTTCCAGTTTTTGCCTCCAATCCGTGCTAGGTGAAATACCGAATTCATGGCAGATATTTTGATAAGCTTTTTTATCGTATGGGTTTTGGTAATAACAGAATGTATTATCTGTTGGGAAAGGTGTTTTAAGTTCTTTCAAAATACGAGCAACACAATAATAAACATGAAATATATATAATGTTCTAGTTTGTAGAGAATCAGCTTGTAAATGGTCTTGGTAACTTACACCACATCCTGTAGTAGCTAACCAAACAGCAAAATTTAATTGACATTGCCACCAGTCAAATGATGAATGAAGCCATGTATTCCACGGTTCATTGGTGTGTAATGTTGGATTTTGATATTTTTGAAATAAGTTGAGAAACGTTACTGAAAAATTATCCTTTTCATTAGCATAAATTTTTTGTTTTACAAGTAAAGAACCAGCTGCATGTTTGGTTTTATATTTAGTATTGGGATTATATGATAAATCCTTGTTTAACTTGAATTCTTTTGGTATCATTTTTATACATAAAAAAATGTATCATACAATTTCCGATATTAATAAAACAATATATTTACAACAATATATAGATAATAAATGTGGAAATAAGAGAATTGGATTGAAGAGTTTTACTTACACAATAGGTTGGTATAATTTAATTGATGAATACATCCAAAAAGGAACAGATAAAGCAATACGTTTACCTTCAGGATTTTACAGTTTCCAACAAGTAGCAGATATATTAAAAGGTAATAATATTGTATTATCTGTAAATGAAACAAATGGCATAGTGTTTTTGACGTCGACCGTTGATTTAAAAATAAGCAAAGGATTAAAAGAGATGTTAGGCCTCGGAAATAAAAGACGATTTAATGCAAATCAAACATATGAAGGAGAAATGCCTTTAAATTTTGCGCCTTATAAACAACTATATATTCATCTTGAACAGATAAATAGTGCTTGCAATTTCTTTGATGGTGCTCCTAGTAATATTCTTAGTGTTGTTTCTGTTGAAAATAAATCGTTTGGTGATATTGTTCATACACGATTTAGTAATCCGGAATACAAACAATTGACACATGGTGATATTTCAGAATTAAGTATAAGCGTTTGTGATTCTATTGGAGAAAAAATAAACAACAATGGATTGCCAATTAATTGTGTGTTAGAAATTAAATAATTATTGTATAAAAATGAGTATATTTGGTGTTAAAAAATTTACAACAGATAAGAATGATTTGGCTTTACGTGTTAATGATTTGTATAGATCTCTTACATTTTTAAATAATAGATTACAAAACGCTCATACAAATGAGTGCTGAATCAAAAGACCCTTTAATTAATGGTGAGGTGTTTTCATTTGGAAATGCAGGTAGAGAGCGAACTACTGGTTATGTTATGATGAGACGTGGTCATATTACAGGTATTAGCCTGTCGAGTGAAAGGTCAAGTGGTGAAGTGCGAGTTGGTGTGATGGTGAATGGGGCGGTTTTGAGTGGGTGTGAAATTACTTTGCGTACAACAATACCAAGAAAACATGATAATTTTGATAAACCATTTTATGTTGAAGCTGGAAGTGTTATTAATTTTATAAGTCTGGGGGCTAATCAAACTGTAGTTAATAGTGTTGCCTCGTTATTAATTGAATTCAAAAAATATATATAAAAATGAAGCAACCGACAGCCCCGAATTTTGCAAACAGTATATATCCAGATTTACCTAATGAAGACGGACAAAATTATAGATTACAAAAGATATCAGAAATAGAAAAACAATTAATAAAAGAGAGAGATGTAAGAAAGGCATTATACAAAAAGTATAAACGTGGAATTAATATTACTGATTGTGTTGATACTGCATTAATTTCTTCAAGTGTTATTATGGCTGGTGTTGGTTTAACTATTCCAATTATGTTGCCGTTGGAAATTGCTGCTGTTGTGTGTGGATCTCTGGGTGTTTGTGTTAAGTTAGTGAGACGTAAATTACATGCAAAAACACAAAAACATTATGAAATTAAAACTATTGCTGACAGTAAATTGAATAGTATAAAAGACTTGATTTCTAAGGCTTTGACAGATGGGCAGATATCTGAAAATGAATTTAAATTGATTTTAGATGAATTAGACAAATATAATAAACTGAAAGATGGTATACATTCAAAACAAACAGGATTAAGTGAGACGGAAAGAAAAAAACTTATTGAAGAAGGCAAGGCCCAGGCTTTAGCTGAGGTAAAAAAAAAAATAGGAGAAGCTTGATTTCATTTAATAAAATTATAATAGTCAATAATGACCCACCACCTATTTATAGGAGCGTAAACTAAATCAATACAAATATGCAGATTTTTACATTCTAATTCTTTGCAAATTCTTTTACTGACTGTTAAAAGCTACGCATTACGGTGATTCACTGTCCTTTCTGTACTTTGATTATATCCATAACGACTTTCAGGCCTTTCTGTACTTTGATTATATCCGTAACGACTTTCAGGCCTTTCTGGCAAAGTAGAAGTAAAACAAAGATCAGGAATTGATACAATTAACTTACTCCACCCATAAAAGACACCAAAGGGAAAGAAATACAAACATTAAGCGACCAGACCATAATGGAAACCTAAACAAAGGAAGGCCATAAGGACAGTTACTTTCCCACAAAATGGCCATATGGTCATCCAAAACCAAAAGACACAAGTGATACACTCAGTAAGTAACAAACAACAACATAAATAAATCGCCACAGAAGAGCCGCCTTGGAACGGTCAGTGGAAGATTTCCACTGGGGGGCTTAAATCGATTTTACGTGGCCACAATCCTCGCCCTTACTTCCGTCGCGATTTAGACAAATAATTTGTTCAGTCCGCATGAAGGCCTCCTAACTCATCAGTGCAACATCTCCGTGAACACAAAAATCAAAGAACCACAGAGGTGAGACAACGGTGAGGACTCGACAGCAAGAAACCACTGAAATGCTGGAGCAAAAGAAAACCAACAGTTAGACTCCGATGAGCCCGACCAGAGACAGAGCATCAGGCACCAACCAACATTACCTTGAATTAGATCTCTCTAATTCTCAATAAGCCTTTACGTTGGAGCCGTCATAGAATCTGAGGCCTGACCCACCGGCGTGCAATTAAAGAGGGAAGCAAAGTTGCCAACCGTGATTGGGTTAACTACCATGCATGCAGTCTGTCGTATAATATCCATGTTGTACCCAATCTTTTTATATCGAAGAATGATTTTACGAAATTTACGAAGTCATTGCGGTTATATATTTTTCTGAATTTATATGCTAAGTCACCATAAAATTCGGGTTCCGATAGACCTTGTTGCAGAAGAGATTTAAGTCCAATATTGAATTTTGAAATTAAATCAGAATGGCGTCTATAAAATTTTGAAAAGGCTTTGCGTAGTTTATGGTACCGATAACCCTGATTAAGGAGTTTAGCCGTTAATAATTTATTACGAGTGTTGAAGTCAGTTACATGACTACACACTCTAGCAAATCGAATTAATTGCGAAATATAAACGCCATAGGATGGCGCACGAGGAACATCACCATCCAAAAAAGGAAAATTTACAATCTCAAAATCAAAGTCATCGCGTTTATCATAAATTTTGCACGAAACAAATCCATCTACAATAGACAGATGTAAATCCAAAAACGGGGCCTCGGTATCAGAAGAATTTGCTTTATTTAACTGAAGTTCAAGGGGGTAAATCTGACTGATCAAACCATCAAAATAGGTATTATCAATATTTAATAAATCATCTAAATATCTAGAAGTAGAGCTAAAAGCTTCAATAATTTCAGATTGGTTATCAATGGAAAGCGACAAAATGAAGTCTCTTTCATAACAATACAAGAACAGATCAGCCACAAGAGGTGCGCAATTAGTACCCATCGGAATACCCACAATTTGTCTAAATAACTTAGTACCGAATCTAATATAAATATTGTCAAGTAGAAAGGTGAGGGCATCACACACTTTCTGACATGACCAAAGTGTATAATTCTTATGCTCTTTAGAAGTGAAAAATGCATTTCTGACATTACATGCAAGATAGAGAGAATCTTCTCTGTGAAAAGTCCATTCAATTAAATCATTAAGCTTTTCTTTTATAAGATTATGAGGAAGTGTAGTGTAAAGAGTGGAAAAATCGTAGGTAGACAGACTAGAAGCACGAAAATGTCTAGATTTCAATTTATTTAAAACCTCATTCGAATTTTTTATAGACCAAAACAGATTTCTTCCTGATCTTTCAAAGACTTTATCACAATATTTAATTACATGCGTTTTAATAGCAGTAAGACAGGAAGTTAATAATTTAGAAAGTTCAGTGGTAGTGCAAGAGCTAGAATTTGCAATAAACCGTGCTTTGTAAGGTTTTTTATGAAGTTTTGGTAACCAGTATAGCGTAGGAAGCTTGTCTTGGCCTTCGTTAACACACACAGCAAACTTGGTGGCTGAAAGACAAACATGTTTATCTACTATAGCTCTCTCTTCAGCTAAAGGCTGAAGTTCATAGGCCATAGTACCACCAAGCTCCTGCTTAAGCGTGTTAACATAGTGGAGCCGTCACACAACGACGACGTTGTTAGCGGCCTTGTCTGCAGGGGCCAAAACAAACTTCTTATGAAATTCTTGAATACCTAGTTTAAGATGACGTAAAGACGTCTTGGGCTTAGGAGGTAATAAGTTAGTATTTTGAGAATAGAAAGAAATGCGTTTATTTACTAGTTTTAAAATGCTAAGTTTCCAGTCCTTAAGGGCTTTATGCTCAACATACTCTCGCTTACACCATCGATTACCGAATTCATTCAAGGAAGCAGCGATTTCATCTCTACATTTACTGAAATCAATTTTAGAAGGAAACCGATATTTCGATCGGACTGTAAGGGTCTGGTCAGGGTCTTCCCTATTCATAAATGCTAAAAGAAACCTTTTTCACATGACATCAATCATATGTGTTCAATCTGCCTTACTGTAGCAGTCAGACTGGCTGAAGGCACACTTTCTCTTATTTGTGGTTTCGAGAAAGGTACATTTTTTCCTGCTATAATGTGTATTGATCCAATAATTTGATTAATGCTTCCACTGAATAGTTATTGAAATATTCTGAATAGGGAATGACAGTAAGAAATAATGTGATTTTTAGTTATCGATTGACGTCACCGTATCAATATTTTATTTACTTATTATATATTTAATACTTAGTTTTATGAATGGGGTTTAGAAATTCCTCTGATAAACGGTACATTGACTTTGATATGATACGGGTATTGGGCCAGCGACTGAAAAAACCTATAAAGGTAAAACTTTACCACGTTCTGCGGCATCTGATATTGACCTGCACTGTTTGCCAACTACCCATTTTGGGGTTTGCGGTACTAAATGCTGTATTCTGTGGCGTCTGATCTGGGCCTGCACTGTTTGCCAAAAATCAGTCCACATGTTATTGATCCAAAATTGGGCCATTTGCAAGGAATAAAATTTTCAGACTCATACTGTCGACAACTCATTTCAGTTCACAATTTAATTGATCAACATCAAAACTTACTTAAATGTTGTTTGAGTATCAGAACTCTTATTCAGCAAAAAAAGATTATAGAAGAAATCTGCAGTGAACTTGGCTGGTAAAAAATCTAGCACATATTGCTGTTCAAAACGTAAGTAAAAGTTTTCTACAATTTATTTTTAGAATGCCTGGTCGCGGTTCTTGTTTATCGAGTTGCTTAGCAATCTTTCTTAATTAAACCGATTACAGTGTTACCAGGATTTTTTTCTTTTTTCAACCTTTTTTATCGCTTGGCAACACTTTTTATTTAAACCGATGACGGCGTATAACATTTTACTCAATATTCCGTCATAAAAAGATCATGTCATTTCCGGGATTCGAACTCATGCCCCACCATTTACAGTCCAAACCGTCTAGACCACTCGGCTATCACAGCTTGTACTTGAATAGCAAGAAATTATAAAATAAATGATTTTTCTTTTCTTATAAAACATAATCTCGAGGTGTGTGTTTTTCTAGTAGGGGGTACTTGGAGTATGAAGAAAAAAAATTTTTAGGGTGGTCTGGAGAAGCTAAAAATTTTTTTTAGTGTGGTGGTCCAGACACGCCCAATACCATTACTTTTTTTTTTTATTTTTTGTGTTAGGAGAAAAAGCATATTTTTTTTTTTCTCGAGGTGTGTTTTTTTTAGGGGTGTTTTTTTTTTTTAGGGGTGCGTTTTTTTTTTTTTCGGGCAGGTTAGCCTAAAAGTGGGTTTGGGGTGGTGGGTTTAAAGGTCAAACCCACTTTTATTAGTCTAAACCTATAGGTGTGTTTTTTTTTTTTAGGGGTGTATTTTTTTTTTTTTTTTTTAGGGGGTACGAAGAAAAAAAAAAATTTTGGGGGGGACCCTATACCCGTGTGATATTGTGTGATTTCAACTAATCTGTGCAGGAATAATCCTCGGGTGATCTTAAACAGTTTTCATAGAATTGTATTACCTGGAGAAGATTCACGGGTTGATTTCAAACTAATTGTTGCACAAATGTTCCTTGGGTGGCCCTCCACCAACGTTTTTCAAATTAATCAGTGGTGTAGAGAATAATTGGTGTGTATTGTTGTCCTTAAATGGTCTAAATTAAAGCACCGCTTGTCAAATAAGGTATTGGTACTAAATACAGGACACATTGGCACTCTTGGAGATGAAATTTAAACAAAAACTGTAAAAGTTCATGTGAAATTTCAATATTCAGTATGCAAACCTGTTAGCTTTGATGAGCGATATACATGCATGCCCATCATGGTTCTCTTGCTTTAAAACTGTTTGACTGTTCCTTCCTCCAGTATTTAGTTAAAGTATGTTAATTGAGTAACTTTGTTGCATATTTATAGAAATAAGCAGAAAATGCTATTTGTTGCTGCTGTTGTCCTTATTCATGTTAGATTATGGCGAGATACACAGTAATATTTTTAAATCAAGCTTTTAGTTTTGCAGAGTTTGTGGTTTGATTTTGAATGCAAGAAATATATCTTAAAACATTATTAATAAAATGTTACTGGCTAAGAAGGAAAGGAAACATATCCTGTCCCACATACTATTTTTTTCTTAATTTCCTTATTGTTTTGCCCAGAATTCACACTACAAGAACAACTAATCCAGGATGAAACACAGGTCTACTAATGTTGCTTCTGATCTGTTAACATTTTGAATGTTCTTCTATACATTTTGTTCTTCTTTTCTCTTATTGATCTTTGTGATTGTCAAAAAATTTGACAGCTTCTATCATGGAAATGTGAACATATTTTTCTGATTCTTGGTGCATACTATTATGCATTTCTTCTTTGTCTCCAAATGGGAATTTTGGCTTGAAGCATAACTGCTATATAGCGGAGAAATTACACATATTAGACAGGAGTGAATCTGTCAAATAAATCTTCCCAACAAATAATGTATCTGGGTATTTTGTTTGTTTGAATTGAGGCTTACCATAACCGTCAACACTGTATAGGTCATTTTGGAGACGTTGCATTTTTGTGGAACTTTTACCCGACATTGAAATGAAATGACATCTCAATCCCTGTCGCCCAATGAAACCAATAGAGTTTATAAGCATGGACGGTCCGACTCGCATCGCTTTGCCTGGGCAGGCTTAGATCCTCTAGGCGGTTTACCAGTATTCGTGTGCAGTCTGTTTCATCACTGCTTGGAAGCATCATGCAGCCCATCTATTTGTTCATCTGGGTTTAAAACAGTATTTTGTTGGATATAAACAACCGTTTTGCACAATATAAGATGGTTCATGATCTGACAATACGTGTATGTATATTTCTGACATTTATATATATATGAATGCCGTCTTGCAGGACACATAATGATCAGTGAAAGACAAGTTATACTGCACAAGACGGTACTATTTTGTATATTGTTAGAGCCCTAAATTAAGTAGTATAATGTTTTTATTTATTATGTTACTGGTGACATACAATGGATTTTGAGGGTTGTGTGTAAAAATGTGTATTTTCCTACCCGGAAAAATGTCTTTTCAAATATCTAAAAATTTATTTTATTCCTGTAGTTAACTGATATCTTACTTTTTACATCAAAAAATTTTCATGAACCTTCGCCACTAACTTTAAAGAAAAACATATTCCGATTTTCCATGTTTTTATCAAAATTTTACATTTTCTGCCTTTAAAAAGTCACATTTCTGTTCAGGCACGACACTGAAGGATTTTTGAGAGATACTTGATATAGTAATTGCACATCTGGCTGTATAAATTAGTTCGACATCATACAATTTATTTTTATAATGTAATTTCTACTCGACCGGAAAATACTAGATTTTGGGTGATTTTATGTTAACATGCGCATTTTCATACCCCGAAAACTGGAACTTTTTAAGCATATAAAATTTTATTTTTTTTCCTGAAAGTAACTTGTACACATATACAACTTTTTGCATCAAACAATTTTTTCAAAAATTCACACCAGTAACTGTTTATAAATTTTTCCCATTTTCTGCGGTTTTTTGTCAATATTTCCAAGTTTCTACCCCAAAAACGACAGCTTTATGTATACATATCAAGCTGAGACTTCTTTTATCGCTACTTGACAATAGTTAGTTTAGTTTTGGCTATTTAAATCAATTTGCTATAATTGAATGAATTTTTTATAATTCAATTCCTGTTTTTGGCGATTTTTATTCAAATTTCGAACATTTTCCCCCAAAAAATCAATTTCGCCAGGGAATATTTTGGGGGATTTTTTTTCCTGTAAGTCAGGACACCTCACTGATTCTGAAAATAGTAAAAAAAACCCTTCTGAAGGAATTTGTTTGAGGTTCAATGCTATTTTGACTGGCCTATTGGTCTTGATGGTAACAATAGACTACAATCGAACGTCAATAGCTCGAACACCTTTGGAATCGAGACAAGGGTTGTTCGAGCAACTCGGGTCAGACATAGCGCCAGGTACGGTGGCATTCTGATATTTCTTTTTCTGCATGGTCTTTCTTTTTCCTTTAAATATAGGTATGTCATGTGAACTTATTAAAATCGCATCATCGAGGCGATTTTAATGAGTCCACACAACATACGCTTTCATAAAGAAGAGGCTTTATAAAGTCTAAGCCTACATCCAATCCATTGAGAGTTGTATGTATATTTTTTGTGTACAGATATACTCAGAGTATGTATTCCTGTATGGGGTGCCGTTTTACTATTTAATCCGTATTTATAGATATCCATAATTCGAATTATGGGTATCCATAAATAAATAGTTATGGATTATAAATAATAATGGATATCCATTTTTCGAATTATGGATATCCATAATTCGAATTATGGATATACATATCTATAAATAGAAATAAATAGTAAAACGGCGCCCCATATTCCTGTAACACCAAGACTGGATTGACTGCTGAAGTGATATATAAAGGCTACATTTGGGATTGTTCAAAACTGATCTTCAACCCATATATGCCTAGCGGCCCATTTTTGGGACGTTGGCAAACACTGTTGTCACAGATCAGTCTGATCTGGGTCTACACTTACAGTACATAATTATTGTAAGTTATACGGGCCTCCGTGGCCTAGTGATTAAGAGCGCTGACTTTTGACCATTACTGAGGTCTCTCACCGCTGTGGTTCGAGGTCAGGTGTTTTTTCGCCGGGTACTCCGGTTTTCGCCCACCTCTGATTAACGATCGCCTCGATATGAGTGAAATAATCTTGAAAGGAACGTAAAACCAAACTAAAAAAAATGTAAGTCATGCAATACACAAAAGAAACCTGACACCATTGTATTTGAAAATGGGCCGATCCAAACATATAATTGGAAGATTACATTGTCATATAGCCTATCGTGGTCTCTTTCTAGAGGACCCAGGGTGTAGCAAACGCGAAACCTTTTTAATATACGTTTAAAAAACAAAAACAGTCTTTATTTTAGCTGGTCAAAATGGCGGAGTTTTACTGTATACATTTCTGAGGCATAATTTCGCATATAATACCTGGTAGCCAAAGCAATCGAAACACAATGACTCGAACCAATTGGGCACTATGGCATTGCTTTCTAGACAGGAACATTCCCAAACATTGAGGGTGAATCATAGGACCAGGTCAAGAGGTAAAATGTGGGTATCATTACGAAAACACGCCTATACAAATACAGTCTAAATTTTACCGCCGAAAAATCAAGAATTTTAAGATGAAAAAAATGTGATATTTTCCTAATTTCTGCTCTAAACATAGATTGCGGGCAATCGTTAGAACCGCCTCATCGAGGCGGTTCTAATGAGTACCCACAATCTATGTTTTAGAACAGAAATAAGAAAAATAAAGTTTACCCCTGTAAACCCCAGTTTTACTATATAAAAGTTGGGTTCAAGGGGGTCAAAATTATATAGGCATGTTTTCGTGATGTTGAGCAACATCACGAAAACAAGCCTATATAATTTTGACCCCATGAACCCCATTTTTATAAATTAAAACTGGGGTTTACAGGGGTAAACCGTATTTTTCTCACAATTTTTCATCTTACAATTTTCGTGTGTTTTTTTTTCGGCAGTAAAGTTTGCAATGTAATTGTATTGACGTGTTTTCGTAATGGATAAAATGGGGATAGTTTAGTAATATGTTCCAATCTTCTCAGCAGAAATGGTATTTACTTTATGGAATGGTCTATTGCCAGTCGACTGGCAATATCCAATACACGTTAAAATGGCTATTGCCAGTCGACTGACAATGGCCGAAATACGTTAAAATGGCTACTGCCAGTCGACTGGCACTAGCCATATTAACATATGTTGCCTATAACCAGTTGCTTCTTGTTTCTTTTTTGTTTGGAAGACAAACTTATATCATACGATTGTTTGAACTCATAGAAAGAACTGTATAACTATATATTTCATTCTCTCCCTTCCGCTGATTCAAGAAGGGAAGTTGTCTGTTTCTGGAGAAAGAATTTGCATTGTACTGGATAACCGCTTCCAGGAAAAGTGTGGATAGATAAACTGACCGGCTCAAAAATGACCTATATAGTGTTGACTGGGTCGTTAAACTCCAATACAAACAAAGAAACAAACACACAAACAGACAATCGAATAAATAACTGAAAACATATTTTAATGGTTGTCAGTAATCTAATAGAAAACAACATTTGCCCATTTAAGACCGGAAACCCCAAAACGGGTACCCTGACAAACAGTGCAAGCCCAGATCAGACGCCGCAGAACGCGGCATCTGATCAGGGCCTCCACTGTTTTCTAAAAGTTCAGTCATTTTTCGAATAAATTTGGACGAAAACGGAACCTGACACCCCTAAATTTTGAAATGACCTCCTGTTATATATAAGGAGGAAGATTCCATTTGCTAAAAAAGGGTTAGAAAATACATCAATCGACCAGGACATAAATGTTCTTAAGATCTTTTTATTTCCTGAATTGGCAATCTGATCATGGTCAACTTTAGTTTAGTATCATCAAGGTGATTCATAGCATCCCATTTTTGACCAGAATCGACGCGGAACAAGACGCCAGATTTGAGTCTTCCCTATTTGTGTACACGTACGGGACTTATGATGATCATCTTAGGTGAATGTTTTACCGGTTATTTGCGGCCCCCGCCGAACCTTAGAATGGGCCGCACGATGCTTCCACGCAGAGCTGAAACCGACCGCACATACGTACTGGTAAACCGCTTAGAGGTTCTAAGCCTGCCCAGTAGGAGTGGTGCGAGTCGAACCGTCCATGCACAAAAACCCTATTGGTTTCATAGAGAGGCAGGGCTTGAGAAGTCATTTAATCTCAATGTCGGGTAAAATCCCAGAAACTTGAAAGCAACGTCTCCGAAATGACCTATACTATGTTGACGATGACGTTAAACCTCAAAACAAAAACATAAATTACCTGTGATTTAGGGTGTGAAACTAATCAAGCTTCACGGCGGATTAAATTCTCATGAAGGAACATACATCCATTGAAATATATTGAAATTTTTACCACCATGAAATAAAAACTTTCAGACACAAAACAAAGGAGCAGTCCCTATAAGGCCCATTTTATGGCCACTTTTGATTTTCTTTAAACTTTACATACTCAACATAACATGAATTTCCTTGAATGTGGTGAAATTTCAGATCAACAGATGTAATGTCATTGGTTCTATGAGCAACCAAAGTGGGTGGGGTAATTCTACCCCATTGAGAGACCTGTGGTTCTTAAGCTATTATCTCTAGCACAAAACCTCCTGGCAAGTGGGTCTTTTTAATATTGTTTAGACCTTTATAGATGTTACACACAATGTATATGTCGTAGTCCAAATAGGAATTTAGCCAGATCCGGGATCTGGCTAGACCAAATAGTAATTCTTATTTGGCCTAGGCAGATTCCGGATCTGGCTAAAATAAAATTTGGTTTAGCCAAAATCCGGATCTGGCTAAACTCTGTTTAGTACAAATAAGAATTCGTATTTGGGTAGGCAGATTCCGGATCTGGCTAAGCTGGTCAGACCAAATAGGAATCTTATTATTCAATCAATAATGTATGGCTGAAAACCTTTACTTCTTTCCATATTGGTGTCAAGGACAGATTTGGGTTATGGTAGCACTGTGACCATCCTTTTGAGGAAATAAAAGGAGAAACAAGATATAAAATTCCTTTGTGAGAAAAAATAAATTCTTTTCGAAATTGTTTGGGTAGGTAGTTAAGGTTCACTGGGTCAGCAGAGTAACAACAAAGGCCGCATGTTTTTACAAGACGATATAATGAAATATTATTTTTCATATATATAAGAACAAATTAAAAAAAAAAAAAAACAATTACCTTCTATCATTAACGTTTGTTATTATCTACTCAATTAAGACACTGAATATTGATATTTCTCTTTTTTTCTTATATCTACTCTTTTTTGCCTTAGATTATCTATATTTTAGAGCAGAACTAAGAAAACTGAAAACCTTCCCAATCCATTGATATGTACAGTATTTAAGAAATGACGTTATTGAAATACTGCTCCTCAGCTTCATAAACTAAGACACTCTCATGTACAGCTTAGATAAATGAAGAAGAAACATGGGATCTGTCATTTGCAAGTTTGTTTTTAAAGTCATTTGTAGTGATTAAACTTTAGAACATAAACAAATAAGAGATTTTCTTTCATCTTTCGTTAGTATAAAAATTGTCTTTGATTGCTATTCACACATATTTGAAAAAGACAGATTATCAATGCAGCATGTAAGACCAAAAATTTCAGAAGAAGAAAAGTTTTTTTTTAATATTATAGTAATTAGCCAGGGTGGCCTAAACAACATATTATTAAAGACAAAAAATGAGTATCATAAATACTTTTTCTATAAAACTGTTACTGAAGCCAATAAATAAATATTCATTTATTTTCCAATAAACCAAGATTCCTATTTGGTCTGATCCAGAATCAGCCTAGCCAAATAGGAATTCTTATTTGGATTAAACAGAGTTTAGCCAGATCCGGAATCTGGCAAACCAAATTTTATTTTAGCCAGATCCAGAATCTGCCTAGGCCAAATAAGAATTCCTATTTGGCCTAGCCAGATTATTGATCTGGCTAAATTCCTATCTGAACTACGACATATATAATTTCGTGGAAAAATTCTTCACTTTACCACTATACTCACTTATAAGTCGTACCTAAATTTCAGCTAAATTTACTGACTGTCTTTACGTTAAACCACAAAATAAGTTTATTTCCCAAGCTATTGCAAAAGTACTTGACAGGGATTGTTAAGAAATAATAGGCATTGCCAAATTATGAGCTTTTCTTTCTTCTATAATTACTTTTAGAGTTATCTGCCCCTGAATCCATTTTTTATCATATTTTCTGTCATATTTAATATCTATAAATATATGGCAAAAGGATTCTTCAAAACAGCCCAAAACTCAGCAAACAATGGTTTACTGTCGATCTAATGAACCTATTAGGTGAATTTTAAATATCCTCTTAAACAATATGGGTGGGTTAAATATACCCCTTTGCTATTTCTCCTGCAAATATTCCTTGGCTTTTTGTCAACTCATCTTTTCAAATCATACTAATGAGGAGTTAGCAATAGTACATACTAGTATTGATGGTAGAAACAATAATCATTCACATTTGTTACACCAGAAATGTCTGGCAATAAAGAAATTGATCTTTTATTGAACGACAACACTTATTTTTACATGAGTTTTTATATTTATCCTTTTGCTCTCAATCACATTCTATTAAACGTAAATAGTCTCGATAGCTCAGTGGCTAGTGCATTCGACTTACAATCGAAAGGTTGTTGGTTCGAATCCGGCCACCAAAAGAATGATGGCGTTGGCGAAAAGTCCTAACAAGCTGCAGGACAAAGTACTAAACCATGGTTGGGATAAAAAAAGATCAATTTCTTTCTGTTGTAACGAATGTGAACACTTATTATTTCTTCCATTAATTATAGTATGCGCTAGAGCTTACTCTTCACTAGTATGATTTGTGAAGATGAGTTGACATAAAGCCAAGAATGTTTGCAGTAGATATAGCAAAGGGGTGTATTAACCCACCCATATTGTTTAAGTCATTATCAAAGAAGATATTTACAAATCAACTAATAGCTGCATTAGATCGACAGAAAATCATTGTTTGCTGAGTTTTTGGCTGTTTTGAAGAATGATTTTGCCATATATTTATAGATTTTTAATATGACAGAAAATATGAACAAAACTGGATTCAGGGGCAAAAACTCTATAAGTAATTATTGAAGAAAGAAATGCTCATAATTTGGCAATGCCTATTTTATCTTAATTATCCCTGTCAAGTCCTTTTGCAATAGCTTTGGAAATAAACTTATGTTGTGGTTTTGCGTAAAGACAGTCAGTAAATTTTGCTGAAATTTAGGTACGACTTATAAGTGAGTATAGTGGTAAAGTGAAGACTTTTCCCACAAAAACATATACATTATGTTTAACATCTATGAAGGTCTAAACAATATTAAAAAGACCCACTTGCCAGGATGCTTTGTTCTAGAGATAATAACTTAAGAACCACAGGTCTCTCAATGGGCAAGAATTACCCCACCCACTTTGTTGCTCAAAGAGCCAATGACATTACATCTGTTGATCTGAAATTTCACCACATTTCAGCAAATACATCCTATGTTGAGTATGCAAAGTTTAAAGAAAATCAAAAGTGGCCATAAAATGGGCCTTATAGGGACTGCTCCTTTCAAAACAATGGGTATCATATGTAGCCATATATAGCCGTATATACTTCATTTTACGACTATTGCCGTTCTTCTACATTTTAAAATACGTAGTAAAACCTATCCCTCATTACGTGACATTGAGACCTATGTAGCTGTGGCTGCGGACCTGCACACAGGCGGCTTGGTTCTATATGGTCGCCTTCCTTAAGAATAAAGCAGTACGCGGAATTCGGCAGCCGAACTGAGTGACAACAATTGTCTGCTTAATAAAAACCCTTGGCTGGTTAACCGCGATTAGCAGGGATCCCATCTAGCGGTTTAACAAAAAAGAAGATAAAGGAGATACTTTTAAAACTCGGTGCATGTAAAGTGCGCACATTGATGGATAGTGATAGTTCAGACAGACCACAGCCTAGAAAAGCTCTAGTTGGTGGAGAACTTAATCGATACAAAGTCGAGATTGCTCTGAGCGAGACTCGCCTTGGAAAAAGAAGTTGGTGCTGGCTACACCTTCTGGAGTGGACGCAAAACAGAAGAGCGGTGGGAAGCAGAAGTAGGCTTCGCCATCAAATCACACCTTGTCAGCAAACTCTCAGGACTTCCAAAAGGCATAAATGACCGCCTGATGACGCTGAGACTATCCCTATCTGGTAAGAGGCATGCAACTATTGTAATTGACTATGCATCCACAATGACGAATCCAGATGAGGTCAACGACAAGTTCTATGCTGATTTGGACTCTGTGATTTCTGCTACACCCCGGGGAGACAAACTAATTCTTCTGGAAGACTCCAATGCTAGAGTAGGCACAGACCACCCAACCTGGAAAGGTGTGATTGGGAATGAACGAGTAGGAAAGTGCAATAGCAATGATCACCTCCTTTTGATGAAGTGTGCAGAGCATGAAATGCGGACCACCAACACAGTCTTCCGTCTGCCAACTCGCAACAAGACATCAATGATGCATCATCACTCCAAACACTGGCATTGATTATGTCATAGTTAGAAGAAAGGACAGACAGGATGTCAGAGTGATAAAGACTGTGTGTGGTGCGGACTGCTGGACAGATCACAGGCTTGTTGTCAGCAAACTCAACCTGCGTATCCAGCCTACACGGCGACCACAAGGCAAGAAAGTGCCCAAGAGACTGAATGTCTCTAAGCTGAAACAAGACAACAAGCAGCAGTCCATCACCTATGACATCTGCAGCAGACGAGATGCAATGGAATTTAGTTCAGCTGATCCAGAAGAGAACTGGAAAGGCTTCAGAGACACTGTTCAGTCCTCAGCAATGGATTCCCTAGGTCCAGTATCTCGCAAACACCAAGACTGGTTTGACGAGAATGTTGAAGAAATCCAGGGACTCCTTGAAGAGAACAACAAAAACACAGAGCATGCCTCAGTGATACCAGCTCATTATCTAACAAGGCAGCCTATTCAGATACATATATATAACCCAAACAAGACTCAGAGGCATGCAAGACTCCTGGCTAAGCAACAAGGCTGGTGAAATCCAGACCTTGGCAGCCAGAAAAGATATGAAGAAGTTCTTTGATGCACTAAAGACTGTTTATGGTCCCCAGAGCTGAGGAACCACTCCTCTCCTGAGTGCAGATGGAACTAGTCTTCTGACTGACAGAGACGCTATCTTGAAAAGATGGACTGGGAACTTTGAGAGTGTTCTTAATCGGCCATCCTCTATCAACGACGATGCCATCAACAGACTACCACAGGTTGAATGGCAAGTTCCCAACCGTTAATTAAACAGTGAAAGCAATACAACGTCTGACATCTGGCAAGGCTCCAGGACCAGATGCAATACCTGCTGAGATTTACAAAGCAGGAGGTACTCCAGCTGCAAAGAAGTAGGCAGAGTTATTGCACATTATGTGGAGAAAAGAAGCCATCCCTCAAGAATTCAAACATGCATCAATTATCCACCTATTCAAACGGAAAGGGAACCCTAAGATCTGTGACAATCACCGTGGCATCTCTTTATTGTCAGTTGCTGGGAATGTCTTTGCAAGCGTCCTACTTAACCGACAAAATGAACATCTTGAACATTAAGGGTTTCTACCAGAAAGCCAGTGTGGGTTTAGGAAGGACAGAGGAACAATTGACATGATCTTCACAACAAGGCAGCTGCAAGAGAAATGCCAGGAACAGAACATTGATCTCTACATGACATTTGTTGACCTCACCAAAGCATTGACACAGTCAATCGTAAGAGCCTTTGGAAGATCATGCTGAAGTATGGGTGTCCAACCAAGTTCATAGCAATACTGAGACAGTTCCACGATGGTATGCTTGCACGGGTCCAAAATGATGGTGAGTAATCAGAGCCATTCCCTGTGACAAACGGACTGTTCAGCATGATGTTTTTCGTCATGCTCACAGATGCTTTCCGGGATGGTGACAATGGCATACATATTAGGTATCGCTTTAATTGGAAGCTTACCAATCACAGAAGGTTGCAAGCCTAATCAAAGGTGCAGCCAGGTGCTAGATGCGTAACTCTTTGCTGATGACGTGGCAAAAAGTGCTCCTACAGAAAAGAAGATACAGAAAGGTATATATCAAGTAGCTGACTCCTGTGATAGCTATGATCTCAGCATCAACAAGACTGAAGAAGTCTCTCAGCCAGCACCTGCTAAACCCTACAAAGAGTCCACCATCACAGTGAAAGGTCAAAGATTTCAAGTGGTAGACAAGTTCACCTACCTTGGGAGCACACTGACAAGAGCCGTGCACATTGATGATGAATAAAAATCAAAAGTAAGTTCCTTTAAGAGCAATGAAAACATTCCTAAGAAAGAAGATGGGTCATACTACGTAGTTTCGGCCAACAAAGCCCCATCAGTGACCCCGCAACGACCCGGCAAAGAAAGCCAGAGGAGACACACCGCAATTTTGCGAACCTCGAACAGGCAGTCGACACAAAGACTGATATAAGTCAAAATGGGTCCAAATAATTGAAAACCTGTCTAGAATATAAGTCTAAACCAATAACCCATCCCCGATTTCTCAGAATGTTCACGCTGATCTCAAAGGACTAAAAGTAAAATATAAACTACACTATGGTTGATGTACGGGGAGACGTTTTACGGCCGCCACACGGCACAACACCAGCTGCAGTGAAGGCAAATAAAAATCAAAAGTAAGTTCCTTTA
Organism: Lucinisca nassula; assembly: GCA_963580285.1. Taxonomy (NCBI): domain Eukaryota; kingdom Metazoa; phylum Mollusca; class Bivalvia; order Lucinida; family Lucinidae; genus Lucinisca; species Lucinisca nassula. Next base: position 37,541,023 of record OY757013.1, read on the forward strand.
AGAGCAATGAAAACATTCCTAAGAAAGAAGATGGGTCATACTACGTAGTTTCGGCCAACAAAGCCCCATCAGTGACCCCGCAACGACCCGGCAAAGAAAGCCAGAGGAAACACACCGCAATTTTGCGAACCTCGAACAGGCAGTCGACACAAAGACTGATATAAGTCAAAATGGGTCCAAATAATTGAAAACCTGTCTAGAATATAAGTCTAAACCAATAACCCATCCCCGATTTCTCAGAATGTTCACGCTGATCTCAAAGGACTAAAAGTAAAATATAAACTACACTATGGTTGATGTACGGGGAGACGTTTTACGGCCGCCACAAGGCACAACACCTGTGATAGCTGACTCCAATGAAGTCAATGTCAGGATTGCAAAGCTAGAGCAGCATTTGTCCGACTACGTGGTAGTGTCTGGGATCGAAGTGGAATTAGACGTGACACAAAACTGAACGACTACAGAGCTGTGGTGCTGCCAACATTATTGTATGCATGTGAAACATGGACAGTTTACCAACGGCACGCCAAAAGACTGAATCACTTCCATACTAGCTGTCTTAGACAAGACAGGAATCCAGACACGGAAGTCCTGAACAGGGCAGGGATGCAAAGTCTACATACTCTTCTGAAATTAGCACAGTTAAGATAGACAGACCATGTTACCAGACAATTCTCTATGGAGAACTAGAATTGGGCAAACGCTGCCAGGGCGGTCAGGACACCACAAGGCTCCCTCAGGGATTTCAACATTCTAACAGACTCATGGAAACAAATTTCACAGGACATAGCAAAGTGGCGCGGTCAAAAGGGGTGCCAATGAATATGAGGCAAAAAGGCCAGAGCTAAGGCATCACCAACAGAGCTGTCTTCCTCTAGCCTCCGTTGCTCTATTTGCAAAAGACAGTTCAGAGCTAGAATCGGTCTCATCAGACATCTTAGAACACACAAATAGTAACATTTCTCAAATCGGATTAAGATTGATCATTATCAGTAATGACAGAGGAACTATTATGTAGCCATAAACAGTCCAACCTGTATTAAGCAAGCACGTTTGGGATAATCAGAAAGTGCTTGCTTAAGACAGGTGCTTGCTTAACACAGGTGAATTTTTTATATATTTCCCTTTTCGGGAACAGAAATAGAAGTGGAGGCAATGAAGCCTGCTTGCTTAAGACAGGTTGCTTGCTTAATAGAGGCGCCAACTAAGACAGGTTTTGCATGTATAGCCGTAATTTATACGTTTTCACTGCGTTTATTGTCGTTCTGCTACGTTTTTTTTTAACAAAAAGTAAAACCTCGCCCTCAATACCTATTGCCAGCTGAAAAAATGTTAGTTTTAGAGATAATAAAGACTCCATTTGGCGCACGCGTGTGTGAGCGTGATGAAGCCCAACTTTGCTCTGCATAAAATGATCAAGCGGGATTTCAAACACGTGTATTTGGTTGCTCCCATTTCTATTAAGACAATATACTGTGGGTGCTTGTTATGTACCCCTTCAAGACCATCCACAGTTGATGTTTGGGATAAAAAATAATAATGAAATTACATGTAGTAATAAATTCATGCTTTCTTTGCGGACCTTCAAAGCCTAATGGGTAAGAGCGCTGATTCTTAATCATTAGGTGTCTCACCGCTGTGGTTCGAGCTACAGGTGAAACGCCAAGCTCTGCAACGAATTGTCACGTGGGTTTTCTCCGGAAACTCCGATTTTCGCCCACATTGCCCAGATCTAATTCACGATAGACTCGAAATAAGTGAAATAATCTAGAAAGAGCCGTAAAACCATAAACAAACACATTAACATAACCTTGACCTTCACCTGTGGCCTACTTAAGACAAAAAAAAATATAATAAATTTTGAACCGCTTGAGATCGAGCATTCGTATTTGGCTTGTATGCTCCTTTTGCCAATGGCTTTCCATTAAAAAAGAATAACCTGTGACCTTGACCTGTGACCAACTTTGAAGAAATAATTGACCTTGCCAGGAGACATAAAAAATACATCTTGTTCTGGTGAAAATTTGTGATATTTTTTCTTATTTTCATTCAAAAAATAGATTGCGGGTACTCATTAGAAACGCCTCATTGTGGTGGTTCTAACGACTACCCGCAACCTATGTTTGGAGCTGAAATGAGGCGGTTCTAACGAGTGCCCACAATCTATATTTTGAGTAGAAATAAGAAAAATATCACAATTTCTCATCATAAAATTTTTTATTTTTTCGGCGATAAAGGTGGCAAGGTATTTGTATAGGCGTGTTTTCGTGATGATAGGAGGGAAAATAGGCACCAGAGCAATGACTTTGAGTAAAAGCTAAAATGTAGGTTATCGGTCGGGGGCGATCGGTGCGGACACATAGAAAATTGAACTTTGCAAATAAGTAGGTCGGAATGATAAAACCCAATGTCTCTATCTTTCTAGAGCTCGGGATATGCCCCGAAACTTTCGGCGAAATATTCATTCGCTTTTATTCATCCTCATTTTATTCTCTTCCTTCCGCGATTTTGGGGAGAAAGAATGCGCACTGTACCGATTAACCGCTTACGTGTAAAGCATGTCCAGAAAAATGTGGATAGTAAAACTAACCAGTTCAAAAAAGTGCTCTAAACAATGTTGACCGGGGCCGTTAAACACACGTACAAACGAACCCTACGTATTATTCGTAATTTTCTTTTGAACTTCGTGTTAATTATATTCAATAGGCGGTAAGGGCAATGTAAGAGAGAGAGAGAGAGAGAGAGAGAGAGAGAGAGAGAGAGAGAGAGAGAGAGAGAGAGAGAGAGAGAGAGAGAGAGAGAGAGATGGGCGAAGAAGTGTATTTTTAATATTTGTTTTTCAATGCGAAATAAACTACAAAACATCTATACATCATATGAGGTAATATTTTCTTTCTGGTACCTCTTTATTCGATAGGACATGCTACGCTGTATGTTAAGCCCAGGCTATACGATACAACCAAATGCAGCTTTTGGAGATGGGTACAAATAGTGTAGATGAAGATCAGATGACTCAACTTCTTATCCATCTGCTCATTCATCGTTTAACTTGAATGATAATCAGATAATCAGTTGTGACAAAATTAGTGTATTGGTAGGACAGTGAGTTGGAACATTTTGATAAACATACTCAAGAGCTGGAGCGTGTAGTCATGAAAGGAATAGTCTAGGCTATAACCCTTCTCTTGTTGAATATTCACTTAGCCACACCCACCTCTGACATTGAACCATTTTACTTGGTGTAATTTATTCCTACAAATTCATAAACTGAATGTCAAATAGTGTAGATCCTGATCAGATGGCTTCTTCTGGATCTACACTGTTTGCAAAGATAGGGGTTGTCGTGAACAGCAAGACAAGGGTTAAATCAAAACCCTGGTATTGGTCAAGAGGTACACTGAGTACATGAATCGCGATACTCTGAATGCAGATGGTAAGTCTCATGGACATAACAAGATATAATACCTCTAAAAATATATAATCAGTCTTTATATCACATGCTTTTGAAGGACTAGTTAATAGTAACAGTAAGGCCCCCGCCCATCAGGGCTTGAAGAAATGTATGGGCTGAATGATGCTTCCACACAGAGCTGAATCTGACCGCACACGAGTACTGGTAAACCGCTTAGTGAATCTAAGTCTGTGCTAGTCGGACAGTCCATGCTTATATTCCCTACTGGTTTTAATGGGCGACAAGGCTTGAGATGTCATTTCATCTCAATGTCGGATAAAAGTCCCACGGAATTGGAAGCAACGTCTCCGAAATGACCAATATAGTGTTTACGGGGACGTCAAACCTCAAATCAAACAAACATTAACATTACAACATGTTCGTAAGAAAACACATCATATCTAAAGCATAGAGTATATGTAAGATTTATCAAAGTAAATGAAAAACTTCAACGCTATGTTTATCAATAGAATGATACTATACCCTCTCTACCTGGTCTGGTATGTGGAGACATGGTTCAGTGTATGTCAGACACACAAGCACACACAAACTATAATAAAATAGATAAAAGATAATGATATGGAAATCATGGAGGGTAAGATACAATAAAGAGGAGGGGGTGTAGTTTCACGAACCAAAAGAAGAAAATTGTCTTGGAAATAATCACTCGTATATTACATGATTATGAAAGTGAAGTAAATATCAACATTCTTATGACACGTGCGTAAACATCAACATCTACAAAAAATATGATTAATGAGGTCTTAGGAATAAAAAAAGGTTCATTTTCAAGTGTTCATTTATTTTCTTTCACCCCATAAAACACGCTGTGAAACATCATTAGAACAACATCACTTATTAATGAGGGGGGGGGGGGGGTCATTCACAACTCACGTTTTATCGAAAGAGAGAAAAACAAATACACTTGAATGGGACATTGAATCCAATATGATATTACCAAGGAATGTTGTTTAGAGGTAGTCATAGATCACTATACTGAAATAAAGCAAAAGAAAAAAGATTGAGCTAGTGATGTGATGTGATATGAATTTCATCATTATGAAATGAATAGGAACAAAAATATTGCGTAAAAGATGTTATATATGAGAACAATCAAACATAAAAACTAAAATGTAAGTTATAGGGTAACAACTATTGGAAAGATTAAAATTTAAATAGTTTGCTTGGCTCTAGTGCCAAATGGATTTTTTATGTGAATCATTGTAGACTTATTAGAATAAGCCCATGGCGGATCTGTTGTTTTTGGAAAAAAATACGTTGCCTTGTATTAATAAGTATGAATCAACATTAAGTTATTAACATTATATAAATGATAAAATGATTTGACTAATATCATTTGCGACTTCATGAGATATTCTGAATATATTTTGTACTAAAATGGTTAGGTACAAATGGTAATCAGATATTATAAAAAACCTTGATATGGACGTTTGTAAATGCCGAAAACGTCAAAATAAATAAAGAAATAAAAGGTTGAAATTATATACAGTAATCTGAGATCAGCCTAGATTGTTTTGGATTAGGTAAGGAGATTTAAAACTTTCATTCTCACAGACGGATACTTTTGTGGCTATTTTTGGCAGGACCGATACTTCGGTGGCTACTTTGAGCCGCAGAAAAGAAGTATTTAAAGTGTCGAACGGAATAAATCCAATTGAATTGCATTGATTCGGTCCATTTCCATAGCCATCTAACTATCCATCTAACACAAAGCTGGGAATAGATTAATCCCCCGACAGATAGGAAAGACGGGATCATGAGGTTGTATATAAAAAAAGAAATAATTATCGATATCGCGCAAGAGAGGAAAATACTATTTAAAACCTCATTATCTAAATGGAAAAAAAAACGAGAAGGCACGGATTAAAAACAAAAAAGAAAAATTAAAGAGCCAAAGCTCAACTGGAAGTAGATATATATAAGTAAACGAGACTTATAATAACCGTTTTATATATCAACAAGAATCATTATATTGCTGTAGTTAAAACGACACAAGAGAACTGTAATACACATACGCCTTCAAAGCAATGATCTGGACAAAGCGACCTTTCTATATGAATAAATACACACAATATCAAAGTTAATAGAGTCCTGTTTTGAGACGCAAGGTGAAAGGGAAAAAATCTCAACAGTTGTCATAAAACCAGCTTTATAAATTATAAAGGAAATCGCGTAGGTAGGAAAAGAGAAGGTTCATTGTTTTCGTTTTAATCAACATGTTAAAATGCTTATGGAATCAAGTAATTCGAACCTTTCCAACGATCCTAAGCCACCATAGTACTATCATACATAGCCTTGTAGTAGCTTTGGAGTGCAATAACAGAAGTGAAGGCAATGATCAGGAATAGACGCAATTAACCCACACTCCCATCAGAGACATAAAAAGGAAAGTAACACAAACGTGGGTTAACTAGACCCTAATGGAAACATCAATAGTGGAAAGCGTAAAAGATAGTTACTTTCCCACAAAATGACAAATTGGCCATCGAAAACAAAAAAAAATATAAGCGATACATGGACCCAAATACAAATCGTAACAAAAGTAAACCGCGACAGAAGAACCGCCTTGGATTTGCCTTAAATCGATTTCACGCGGTCGCAATCCACGCCCTTACTTCCATCGCGATTTAGACAAACAATTCTTTCAGTCCGCATGAAGACCTCACAACTCATCAGTGCAACATCTCCGAGAATACAAAAATCATACAATCACAGATGAAATAATGGCGAGGACTCGACAGCGAGAAATCAATGAAATGCTGGAACGAAAGCAAACCAACACCTTGACCTCGACGGGCACGACCAGAGACAGAGCACCAGGCACAAACCAACACCACATAAAATTAAATTCTAATTCTCAGCAAGCCTTTACATCGGAACCCCGACAGAACCCGAGGCCCGACCCACCGCACACAACCAAAGAGGGAAGCAAAGCCGACAACCGCGACGGGCCGACCACTAAGCACGCAGCTTTCCGCACAACACCGACGCCGCACACAATCTTTTCATATAGAAGAAAACACGAAACCGGGCGCCGAAGCCACTGCAAGTATACGACCCCCCCCCCCACCACCACGAATCCATATTCCAAGCCACCACAAATCTCGGACTCCGAGAGACCCAAGCCCAAAACCGGATTTTGAAACAAAATCGGAACGACGCCCACAAAACCCCCAACAAAAGTCCTCGCGTAGTCGACGACAACGACAACTCCGACCAAGAAGCCCAGCAGTTTTATGAATGAACAGGAATTCTAGAAAAAATAGCAAGAAAAATTTATTATTACTGGACAAAAATGGAAAAAATACATGGAGAAAAATATTATAGGAAAACAAATGGTCAGCTGATAAAAAATATACCGACCGCCGGAATGATCGGACTCACTGAGGATCAGATATAATTAATCGTAAATTGCTAATCTAAGAGTGTAAAAGGGGTTAAACTGATAAATAGAATACCAAATTCGTGTCATTTGATATCAAGTTTATCAGGCTCGGCTTCGCTAACGCATGTAGAATCGCCCGGCAAGCCTAGCGATTCTACAAGCGTTCTCGAAGCCTTGCCTGATAAACGACACTCGCCGCGTATTCTCTATAAATCAGTTTAAAGTCAATTGAACTTTTCATTTATAAAACATACACATTAATCCAAATTATTCTAATAAATGTAGACGTTATATAATCTAGTTTATCATATGACGTCGCGTCTGGGAGTGTAAAAACACCATGTAATATTTTCGATAATCCACTCGTGGATTAAATATGCAAATCAGCTAGATACGCCTCGTAACGTTACATGTACGACATTCTTAACGACGTCGCATTTACTTACAGCGGAATATTGACATTTTTGTTAACAATCGTGAATAAAATGCGTTTTAAATGTCATATGATAAATATAATCTTGCATTCGTGCTCATGTATTATTGAATTTATTAACTTGTCGAGGAAAAGGGATACAATGCTCGGCTTTGTATTATTGAATTTATTAAACTCATCGAAGAAAAGGAATAAAATGCTCGGCAAAGCCTCGCATTGTATAACTTTTCCTCAACTCGTTTAATAAATTAACTAATACATGAACACTCATGTAAGATCCTCTATGTATCCATTCCCCTCAAGGGAAGTTGTGACTTCTAGATTAGTTTCATTTAGCCAAGGGAGACAACTTTCTATGGGTTTCCATTATCTCCCCGCAACGTACCATCACCTAAGGCAAATGTGTAGACTCAACAGGTCAAAACGGACACCGACCGACCAAGCAGCAAATAGCTTCGACGAAGCAAGGTCGATCCATAATAAGAGCAACAAATGCACAAATTAACCGAGGCTTGTGGTTGTACAAAAATACAATATATCACGATATTAAAGGCATAGTCTAAAAATAATTACAAACAAGGCATCGCATGCGATACAAATCCCCTCGCACGAGACAACTTCGTGTGTGAAAACATTGAAATGGCAAAAGTCCAACTTGCTTGAGATATTATCATATGCAACATTTGTGTAAAATTTGTTTAAAAATCCATTAATAAATGTAGGTTCTAGAGTGATGACAATGTTTCTCTAAAAATAGCCATAGTGACCTTGACTTGAGGCCATGACCGCGAAAGAAGATCTTGCTCAAGATATAATGATAAGCATTTTTTGTGTGAAGTTATATTAAAATCTGTTAATAAATGTAGGCGGTAGAGTGATGACAGTTTTTCTAAAAATAGCAACAGTCACCTTGACCTTGAGGTCATGACCTTGAAAGTCAAAGCAATTCGAGATATTATCATTAGAAACATTTGTGTGAAGTTCTATAAAAATCCATCAATAAATGTAGGCGCTAGAGCGATGACAAAGTTTTTCTAAAAATAGCCACAGTGACCTTGACCTTAAAAGTCGAGATAGCTCGAGATATTGTCATAAGGAACATTTGTGTGAAGTTATATTGAAATTGGTGAAAATATATAGGCGTGAGAGCAATGACAAAGTTTTTCTAAAAATAGCCACAGTGACCTTGACCTTGAAAGTCAAACTCGCTCGAGGTATTGTCATAAGGAACATTTGTGTGAAGCTATATTGAAATCAAGGAAGAAATGAAGTCGCTAGATCGATGACAAAGTTTTTCTAAAAATAGCCACAGTGACCTTGACCTTGAAAGTCGAAATCCCTCGAGATATTGTCATAAGGAACATTTGTGTGAAGTTATATTGAAATCGGTGAAGAAATGTAAGCGATAGAGCCATAACAAAGTGTTTTTAAAAATAGCCACTGTGACCTTGACCTTGAAAGTGGAACTCACTAGAGATATTGTCATAAGGAACATTTGTGTGAAGTAATATTGAAATTGGTGAAAACATGTAAGCGCTAGAGCAATGACAATGTTTTTCTAAAAATAGCCAAAGTGACCTTGACCTTGAAAGTCGAACAGGTTCGAGGTATTGTCATAAGAAACATTTGTGTGAAGTTATATTGAAATAAGTGAAGAAATGTAGGCGCTGGAGCGATGACAAAGTTTTTCTAAAAAAAGCCATAGTGACCTTGACCTTGAAATTGGAACTCGCTAGAGATATTGTCATAAGGAACATTTGTGTGAAGTTATATTGAAATTGGTGAAGAAATGTAAGTGCTAGAGCAATGACAATGTTTTTCTAAAACTAGCCACAGTGACCTTGACCTTGAGGCCATGACCTTGAAAGTTGAACATGCCCGAGATACTTTTATAAGGAACATTTGTGTGAAGTTATATTGAAATTGGTAAAAAAATGTAGGCGCTAGAGCCATGATAAAGTTTTTCTGAAAATAGCTACAGTGACCTTGACCTTGAGGTCATGACATTGAAGGTCAAACTCGCTCGAGATAGTGTCGTAAGGAACATTTGTGTGAAGTTATATTGAAATTGGTGAAGAAATGTAGGCGCTAGAGCGATGACAAAGTTTTTAAAAAAATAGCCACAGTGACCTTGACCTTGATGCCATGACCTTGAAAGTCGAACTCGCTCGAGATATTTTTATAAGGAACATTTGTGTGAAGTTATTTTGAAATTGGTGAAGAAATGTAGGCGCTAGAGCGATGACAAAGTGTTTCTAAAAATAGCCACAGTGACCTTGACCTTAAGGTCATGACCTTGAAAGTGGAACTCGCTCGAGATATTTTCATAAGGAACATTTGTGTGAAGTAATATTGAAATTGGTGAAGAAATGTAGGCGCTAGAGCGATGACAAAGTTTTTCTAAAAATAGCCACAGTGACCTTGACCTTGAGGTCATGACCCTGAAAGTCTAACTCGCTCGAGATATTGTCATAAGGAACATTTGTGTGAAGTAATATTGAAATTGGTGTAGAAATGTAGGTGCTAGAGTGATGACAAAGTTTTTCTAAAAATAGCCACAGTGACCTTGACCTTGAGGTCATGACCTTGAAAGTCGAACTCGCTCGAGATATTGTCATAAGGAACATTTGTGTGAAGTTATATTGAAATTGGTGAAGAAATGTAGGCCCTAGAGCGATGACAAAGTTTTTCTAAAAATAGCCACAGTGACCTTGACCTTGAGGTCATGACCTTGAAAGTCGAACTCGCTCGAGATATTTTTATAAGGAACATTTGTGTGAAGTTATATTGAAATTGGTGAAGAAATGTAGGCGCTAGAGCGATGACAAAGTTTTTCTATAAATAGCCACAGTGACCTTGACCTTGAGGTCATGACCTTGAAAGTCGAACTCGCTCGAGATATTTTTATAAGGAACATTTGTGTGAAGTTATATTGAAATTGGTGAAGAAATGTAAGCGCTAGAGCGATGACAAACTTTTTCTAAAAATAGCCACAGTGACCTTGACCTTGAGGTCATGACCTTGAAAGTCGAACTCGCTCGAGATATTGTCATAAGGAACATTTGTGTGAAGTTATATTAAAATCGGTCAAAAAATGTAGGCGCTAGAGCGCTGACAAAGTACGTACGTACGTATGTACGTACTTACGTACGTACGTACGTACTTACGTACGTACGTACGTACATACGTACGGGACAAATGCTATATCCCCCCTCACAACTATGTTGTGCGAGGGGATAATAAATTTTACCACATACCTTTGTCGGCTAGCAAGACAAACTAGACATTTTTAACATTAAGCTAAGTGCCTTTTTCTTCTCCCTAAATCCACACTGCGGAATTCCCCATTTTACAGTAATACAGGGTCGATTTACTAGCACGAGACTTTTCAGGTGAACAATATACAGGTATCTTAAGTTACAAATACTTTCTAAAAATAACCCTACTTTAAAATAAAGGAGAATAGACGTTTTATTTTTATTTTAAAGTAGAAGTAAAACAAAGATCAGGAATTGATACAATTAACTTACTCCACCCATAAAAGACACCAAAGGGAAAGAAATACAAACATTAAGCAACCAGACCATAATGGAAACCTAAACAAAGGAAGGCCATAAGGACAGTTACTTTCCCACAAAATGGCCATATGGCCATCCAAAATTAAAAGACACAAGTGATACACACAGTAAGTAACAAACAACAACATAAATAAATCGCTACAGAAGAGCCGCCTTGGAACGGTCAGTGGAAGATTTCCACTGGGGGGCTTAAATCGATTTTACGTGGCCACAATCCTTGCCCTTGCTTCCGTCGCGATTTAGCATGAAGGCCTCCTAACTCATCAGTGCAACATCTCCGTGAACACAAAAATCAAAGAACCACAGAGGTGAGACAACGGTGAGGACTCCACAGAAAGAAACCACTGAAATGCTGGAGCAAAAGAAAACCAACGGTTAGACTCCGATGAGCCCGACCAGAGACAGAGCATCAGGCACCAACCAACATTATATCTCTAATTCTCAATAAGCCTTTACGTTGGAGCCGTCATAGAATCTGAGGCCTGACCCACCGGCGTGCAATTAAAGAGGGAAGCAAATTTGCCAACCGTGATTGGGTTAACTACCATGCATACAGTCTGTCGTATAATATCCATGTTGTACCCAATCTTTTTATATCGAAGAATGATTTTACGAAATTGGGTGCTGAAGTCATTGCGGTTATATATTTTTCTGAATTTATATACTAAGTCACCATAAAATTCGGGTTCCGATAGACCTTGTTGCAGAAGAGATTTAAGTCCAATATTGAATTTTGGAATTAAATCAGAATGGCGTCTATAAAATTTTGAAAAGGCTTTGCGTAGTTTATGGTACCGATAACCCTGATTAAGGAGTTAAGCCGTTAATAATTTATTACGAGTGTTGAAGTCAGTTACATGACTACAAACTCTAGCAAATCGAATTATTTGCGAGATATAAACGCCATAGGATGGCGCACGAGGAACATCACCATCCAAAAAAGGAAAATTTACAATCTCAAAATCAAAGTCATCGCGTTTATCATAAATTTTGCACGAAACAAATCCATCTACAATAGATAGATGTAAATCCAAAAACGGGGCCTCGGTATCAGAAGAATAAATATCTAGAAGTAGAGCTAAAAGCTTCAATAATTTCAGATTGGTTATCAATGGAAAGCGACAAAATGAAGTCTCTTTCATAACAATACAAGAACAGATCAGCCACAAGAGGTGCGCAATTAGTACCCATCGGAATACCCACAATTTGTCTAAATAACTTAGTACCGAATCTAATATAAATATTGTCAAGTAGAAAGGTGAGGGCATCACACACTTTCTGACATTACCAAAGTGTATAATTCTTATGCTCTTTAGAAGTGAAAAATGCATTTCTGACATTACATGCAAGATAGAGAGCATCTTCTCTGTGAAAAGCCCATTCAATTAAATCATTAAGCTTTTCTTTTATAAGATTATTAGGAAGTGTAGTGTAAAGAGTGGAAAAATCGTAGATAGACAGACTAGAAGCACGAAAATGTCTAGATTTCAATTTATTTAAAACCTCATTCGATTTTTTTATAGACCAAAACATATTTCTTCCTGATCCTTCAAAGACTTTATCACAATATTTAATTACATGCGTTTTAATAGCAGTAAGAATAATAATTTAGAAAGTTCAGTGGTAGTGCAAGAGCTAGAATTTGCAAGACCAAATTACCGCTAGAATATGATCCAAAGTATATTCGATTACTAATTTATGTTGATCCATAATATAATCGACAGAATCGTTATTTTTACTGAAAAACCTAGTGTGCGAAAAACATCAACAACAACAAAACAACAACAACAACCAAAAAAAAAAAAAAAAAAAAACAAAAAAAAAAATCAAACTTTAGTCTCGCCTGCACAAACAGCGAAAATACCATTTGAAATTGTACGGAAAAATGTTTACGAAAATTCTCACCTCGTGAAGCATAGCTTTTGCTTAAGTAAGAAGGTACCGTTTAAATTGTCCATTACAATAAGTACTTACTTTAAAATATCTATTTAAGGAAGCAAAACCCAGAAAATTTTTAGTCTCGTAACACGTACTCTTCTAAAACAGGCACATGCGTGAGAAGGTACCCTTTATGTTGTAACAGATACTGACTTTAAGCAAACAAAAGCTAGTGAATGTTTCATCTCGGAACACATACTTTTCTAAACAGGCACAGTTAAGAACGACAGGCCACGTAACAAGAGAGTGATTAGCGTTTATCAAAGAAAATCCTCTTCTGAAAACTATAAGTGGTGGTAAGAAGAAGCGATGCAAGGTTCCCGCAAAGCTTCCATCAGGGGTTTTGACGTACCAGCAGGGTCGTGAGTACAAATTGCACAGGAAAGAGCAAAGCGTCGAGGCAGAATACCAGCGAAGCCGAGCAGAAACGACCCAGAACCAAAAACAAAGCTAAGGAATCACCAACAGACTTTCTTCCCCCAATCCTTCTTGCTCTATCTGCAACAGCCAGCTTAGAGTTGATACTGGACTCATTAGACATCTAACAAACAGTAAACATTCACACAGTTAATAAAAAGTTTGGTATTGTTGGCAACAATGACATAACAACTGCGGTCAAATTCCTTTAATATGACCACCTTTGGGAATGTTTTGACTGGTGATCAGGAGGACGCGGTTTCGAATCCTGCCGGGGTCGGCAACATTCTGTCGTGGAGATTCCTCTTGAAATCATTTCTACGGTCATTCTCTCCCTTCCGCGGATTCAATTCAGTTTCTAGCGAAGGAATGTGCATTGTACTGGTTAACCGCTTACGTATAAGCCTACCCAGGAAAAGTGTGGACAGGTAAACTGACCGGCTCAAAATTGACCTAAAATAGTGCTGACTTGGCCGTTAAACTCCAAAACAAACAAACCAATGGTGTTCTCTTAGTCTTTATGGAATTCGACTCTGAATAAATCGCTACTGAATGGAAATAACTATTGACTATAGGCTATAAGTGTCAAGTAGCACCGATTGGAGAACAGACGTATACATTTGAATAAAAAAGTACTAAACCTCATTTACAGACAGGATTAACAATGATTTTCATTATGCGGATTTAAGGCCGTTAATAATACCCAGTCGTTATTGCTTGTAACGAATCTTCTTTCCGTTCTTCTTGTGATACAAAATAGAAGTGAAGGCAATGATCAGGAATCGATACAATTAACCCATAGCTCCCATCAGAGAACCAAAGGGAAAGAAGCACAAACATGAAACAAGTAGACCCTAATGGAAACACCAATAGCGAAAGCCAAAAGGACAGTTACTGTCCCACAAAATATCCAATTGTCTATCCAAAACAAAATAATATAAACGACACACACACTCAAAGACAAACCATAACAAAAATAAACCGCGACAGAAGAACCGCCTTGGGACGGTCAGTGAAACGAATTCCAGGGAAGGGGGGGGGGTGGTGAGGGGGGGGGGGGTGGCGAACTCCGGAGTTAAACCTTGCTGCCCTCGAACTGTTTTTGTTGGCTGTGCGTTCTTTGACAGTTTCTCGGGCCCTTGTTGATTGGTTTTGTGTTATGGATGCGCGTGCTTCAACTACATGTCACCAACTCTCCCTGATCTACAGAGCCGTGTGTTATAAAGGACATCTTTCATATCACCAGAACTAGCATTTTTCAGAATGTATAAGAAAATAATACATAACCCGTAACCTCCCACTCCACTTTTCTATGTCTAAAGTTTGTTTTATAAATGGATTTAAGCCCCCATCCCCCCACTACCCCGGTGGAATTCGTTTCACTGGCCGTTCCAACGCAGTTCCTCTGTCGCGGTGTATTTTGTTATGGTTTGTCTTTGGGTGTGTGCATCGCTTATATATGTTTTGTTGTGGATAGCCAATTGGTCATTTTTTGGGAAAGTAACTGTCCTTTCGGCTTTCCGCTACTGGTGTATCCATTAGGATCAAGTTATTTCATGTTTTTGTTTCTTTCCCTTTGGTGTCTCTGATGGGAGCTGTGGGTTAATTGTATCGATCCCCGATCATTGCTTTCACTTCTATTTTACATAAGCCCCCCCCCCCACCAAAAAAAAAACAACAAAAAACGTGTTTCCGCTAACCGACCGACCCTGATTTTTTTTGTGCCGACCCTGCAATTTTAAGGTCATCAAGAAAAAATATATTACATACCGACCATAATTTTTTCTAGCACTTTTGATAAAATATAAAACTGTCCAACTTGAAAGCATAACTAATACTTAAAATGCTGTTCCTTTGCTTCATTGATGCGCTAAACCTAATTATTAGAATGTTTTCTGGTTTTTATGGCTGGAATTAGGCCCTTTTAAAGATTTTTGCTCTTTTTTCATCAGATAAAAGTTGACAAAAATAAAAATAATAAAATAAATAAATAAAAACAAGCAAATTCCAAAGAGAATTTATGTCCCCCGCCTTATTTTCATTTGTGAGGTTAAAAAATAAGTAAGTTAACCGGGCAACCATTGGTATCACTTAATGCGGAAAGTGAAAAACAATAATTAAAGGATTCTGTAAAAGGCACATGCACATTTTCAGTCCATATCAAAACACCTGTAAAGACTCTGAAGGATCAGTTTTAAACTGTAGGAGGAGTTGCACTCACAATGTACCTACTATATATCCAATTTCATATTATAGATGGGCAAAAAAACTCTAAGTTAAAAATGTGCAAAAAAGTGAAAAGAATTATTTTTAGATTCTGTAAAAAGCAAATGCATATCTTCAGACCATAATTCAACCAACTTTTAAGTTTTGGAAGGATTGGCATTAAACTGTAGGAGGAGTTGAGCTCACAAGGTACCTACTACATTATACTCTTTCATAGAATTGGTACATGAAAAAAGGCTAAGTTAAAAATGTGAAAAAAAGTGAAAAAAATTAATTAAAGAATTCTGAAAAAAGCATATGCACAACTTCAAACCATGATAAAGACACCTGTAAAATTTCAGAAGGATCGGTATAAAACTGTAGGAGACGTTGCGCTCACAAGGTACCTACTACATTATACTCTTTCATAGAATTGATGCATGAAAAAAGGCTAAGTTAAAAATGTGAAAAAAAATAAAAAAAAAAAATAATTAAAGAATTCTGAGAAAATGCATATGCACAACTTCAAACCATGATAAAGACACCTGTAAAATTTCAGAAGGATCGATATAAAACTGTAGGAGAAGTTTTGCTCACAAGGTTCCTACTACATTATACTCTTCCATAGAATTGATGCATGAAAAAGTCTAAGTTGAAAATGTGAAAAAAGTGAAAAGATTTAATAATAGAATTCTGAAAAAAGCATATGCATAACTTCAAACCATCATAAAGATACCTGTAAAAGTTCAGAAGGATCGGTATAAAACTGTAGGAGGAGTTGCGCTCACAAGGTACCTACTATGAATTCGGAACCATGCAAAAAAGTCTAAGTTAAAAATGTGAAAAAAGTGAAAAAAATTAATTCAAGGATTCTGAAAAAAAGCACATGCACAACTTCAAACCATGATAAAGACACCTGTAACATTTCAGAACGATCAGTTTAAAACTGTAGGAGAAGTTGCGCTCACAAGGTACCTACTACAAGCTCGGAACCACGCCCCCCCCCCCCCCCCGCATCACGCACCACGCACTAAGGAAAGCCGAATACTATGTCCCCTCGCTTTTCTTCGAAAAGGCGGGGGACAATAAAAGGTTGAATCGCCCTACCGACCTTATTTTTTTCGGTATGTTAGCGCGGAAACACAGCTATTTTTTGGCCTAGGGGATCATTACGCGAACTTGTTAACTTGGTGGGAGCTTGATGCTCGAGGTGTTGATTCGGGATGAAATGGCAGCTTCATTTGATGCTCGGTAGCTGGCAAATTAATTGATTTGAATAATTAAGCACTCATCGCTCTAGTTAATAATCTGCCTAGAGAACTTTTAGCAGAAAACATTGCCCTCGGTGTTTCAGAGTGCGGCGCGGTCACTTCTGTGTAAGTTTTTTTTTATGGAATTGAGGTTTTGCGTCCCCGTCAACGTCAACACTATTCAGGTCATTTTTGAAACGATGCTCTCGATTTTGTGGGACTTTTACCCGACACTGGGGTGAAATGACATCTCAATCCCTGTCGCTAAAACAAACCGACGACATTATATGTAGGGACGGCCCGACTCGCACCACTTTGCAAGAGCAGGTTCAGCCCCTCAGAGCGGTTTACCAGTACTCATGTGCGGTAGTCTTCAGCTCTGCCTGGAAGCATCATTCAGCCCAATCTATTTATCCAAGTCCCGGTGGGCGGGGAACAGAAAAGTTACTCATGAAAAGCCTTGAACACAAAGTCATTATGAAAACACGCCTATACAAATAAATTGAAAATTTTACCACAGAAAAATGAAAATTTTCAAATGAAATTTCTTATTTCTGCTCTAAATATAAATTGTGGATACTCGTTAGAACCGCCTCGTCTAGGCGGTTCTAACGAGTACCCACAATCTATGTTTTTGAGCGGAAATTAGATAAATAATGTATACCCCTGCAAACCCCAGTTTTACTATATAAAAGTGAGGTTCGAGGGGGTCAAAATCATATAGGCGTGTTGTCGTGATGACAGCCATCGAAAACTAAAAACATAATGTCAGTCAAGAGTGCTCGAGATATTATTTTCGTTCGTTTATGTGAGGTGTTTCGTCCCCCGTCAACACTATTTAGGTTATTTTGGAATCGTTGCGTCCAATTTGTGGGGCCTTTACTCGACATTGAGATGAAATGGCGTCTCAAGGTATACCGCCCAAAGAAACCGCTTTATACGCCTTAAACCGAATTTCCGACCGTAAAACCGCCGATTTATCTCTCCGAGTGACAATTTTGAAACAGTTATCCCCAAATTATTGAGTATGCCGAAACATATGTGAATAGCTATTGCTGTATACAAGCATGGTTATATTGCTAATTTCGACGTGACTATATCACTGACCCAAGCGCAAATGGCGTTTTTACGAGATTTAGTTAACGATTATTTATTGTCGTGCTTCTCTTGTCGTAACGAGACGTCAAAGTGCTGCGAAAAGAGCATTATCTGACCATTTTCAGCAGACCACATTATCAAATATTTTCTTATTTTTTCTTTTTTTTCCAGAAAACAGAATTTGACACTTCATGCAAATTGTCTCCTATGGTTCTAAAGAGTACCCACAATCTATATATTGAGCAGAAATAAGAACAATATCAATTTTTTTCTCTTAAAATTTCGATTTTGAGGCGGTAAAGTTTACAAAGCATTTGTATCGGCGTGTTTTCGAAATGAATATCAACAATTCGTCGTCTGCCGAATTAGCCCACAGAGTGGTAAAAGTTGAAAGAATAAATATGAAACCTTTTCATAAAGGCCTTGATATTCACGAATGTCTCACAGCATCTGTCATTTCAGTGCCTTTTGGCGCTTTGATTATAGTTTTGAGATATTTTGCTGACAAGATTTCAACCAATTATTTTCATAAGACCACAGCACATGAAAGGGGCATAATCATGACGAGAAAAAGAAAATTACATGAGGAATCCATATACGAAATTTCAAACCCTAGTGTATATATGGTTCTGAAGTTATGCTATGCATCACAAAAATACAAAGTACAAACGCCCAAAGTTTCAAAGGGCAATTACTCATGAAGTATTTATCAGAATTTCTTCAAAAGTTAATGGGGTCATCAACTTATCACTAGCAATCCACTCAACAACTTTCAAGGCCCTTGCTTTAATAGATTGTTAGATATTTTGCCGACGAGATTTCTTTCAATATTTTTCAAAAGGACATAACTCAGACAAGGGGCATAATCCTGTCAAGAAAACATATCGCAGCTGATTTTTTTTCTTATCTGGAAACCATATATGAAATTTCGAAACCCTAGCATATATAGTTCTAAAGTTATGCTATGCATCAGAAAGCATGCAATATCCAAAGTTTCAAAGGGCCATAACTCATGAAGTATTTTTCGGAAGTTCTTCAAAAGTTAATCAGGTCATCTACTTGTCACTAACAATCCACCCATGAACTTTCAAGGCCTTAGCTGCAATAGTTTTAGAGATATTTTACTGACAATATTTCATTTAAATTATTTCAAAGGGCCACAACTCAGAAAAGAAGCATAATCCCAACGAGTCAGCTGTTTAAATAAGGAATTCATATATGAAATTTCAGAACCATAGCATACATGATTCTAAAGTTATGCTATGCATCACAAAGCATGCACTGTACAAATGCCCAAAGTTACAAAGGGATGTAAACTCCTGAAGTATTTTGTTTGGAATTTTTTCAATAGTTAATCTTGTCATCTACTCATCACTAGCAATCCACTGGCTCTATTTTTGATGTTTTTGAGATATTTTGCTGACGAGATTTCATCCATTTTTTTTCAAAGGGCCATTTCTCAAGAAAGGGGCAATATCCAGATGGGAAAAATACATGTCGGCTATTTTTTCATGAGAAATACATATATGGAATTTCAAACCCTAGCATACATGGTTCTGATGTTATACTATGCATCAAAAATCGTAACGGACAGACCGCTGCACAGGCGGACGCACAAACCTCCAAGAAGCAATATGCCCATCCAACTTCTTCGAAGTTTGGGGCATAATTAGAAGTCTCTCAAAAACTTCCATAGTTATTTTCCTAAAAATAAAAACTGATTTTAGTATCTGATACGTGTGATAATTTTACTTTGAACAGACAGTTTTTAAAGGGATAGCCCTTTATCAATATAAGTCACCCTGAGTGAAGAGGAATCTTCCATCACGGCTCATTATTAGCCATCTCATCTAGATCTACACTGTTTGTATAGGGGCATAATCCGGATGAGACAAAAATACGCATCAGCTTTTTTTCAATGAGGAATTCATATACTAAATTTCAAAACCCTAGCATACACGGATCTTAAGTTATGATATGCATCACAAAGCATACCATGTACAAACATCCAAAGTGATAAGTGCCATAACTCCTGTATCATTTTTCGGAATTGCAGTCAAGTTAATTAGGTCATCTACTCATCATTACCAATCTATTCACCAACTGGTTATCGAATGCTCAACCAGACGATCTAATGCTTAACCAGCAAATTTTGACAGATGAGGAGTTCTTCGCAGAAATTAAAACTCAAAAACCTGTTTTATTTCATTTCAGTCAATTACCGGACCATTGATAAAACAAACACAGCGTAAAAGTCAGTGAAAATCATTCGGTACTATGATTCTGGAGACTGAAAATGTTTCCATAAAATACTATGTCATTATCGAATCAATAGCGCACTGCTTATCAGGTTGGCTAAAAATGGTTCCGTAGAACAAGGTGCGGGTGATTCTGGGGCCGTGGAGATGAAAATAAATCCGCTTTATAGTTGCACGTTTTGTTATCATTTCTATAGATCTAATGCGTAACCAACCATTTTCGACCTTTTCCGTGGTGATTTCTCGCTAGTGCTGCATTGACAAGCAAAATATCCACAAAACATATAACCATATATGTTTATTGTGTGTGCATGTTAATACGCTGAACTTGTAGCAAGGCGCAATAATAAATAAAAGGCAATAAACACCTCGAAAAAACACTCGTTTTCTAAGGCTTGAGTTCACCTTCAGCAGGAGAAACTAAATTTAGCCAAAATGTGTGAAGTACGGGATTTGGTATTTACTCCAAAGATGCCGATATCAATGGGCTCCTGAATGTAATTCCCCGTTTTTTAAATAACTTCCTCGTAAAAATTATATAACTTATGAAACACAGAAAATGCACAGTTTCTTTACCTTTTTTAGCGGTCTAATTCCTCACCGGATGTCGCTCTAATTGCTTCATGTTCTTACCCAATGGTTACGCATTCTATCGTTCCGTAGGCGTGGCTATGCATCAAAAGCGTAACGGACGAATTGACGAACGACCAAGAAGTAAACTTTTTTTAGGCGGAATTCATGTATGAAATTTCAAACAATATTTTTTTTTTATATTTTTTTTCTTATTTTTTGTTTTTGGTTTGTTTTTTGCTGACAAGATTTTATCATTTTTTCAAAGGGCCATAACGCTTGAAAGGGGCACAATCCGGACTAGAACAAAAAATACGCATATATGAAATTTCGAAACCATGGCATACGCAGTTCTTAAGTTATGCTATGCATCAAAAGCGTAACGGACGAACGACCCAGAATTAATATGCCCCTCTAACTTTTTTCAGGCGGAATTCATGTATAAAATTTCAAACAATATTATACATGGTTCTTAAGTTATGATATGCACAAGAAAGCGCGACGTACGAACGAACTCACGAACGAAAATTCGAACGTACAAACAAACGGATAGGCCAGAAGCAAAAAGTACATATGTATTGGTTTCATGCAAGTATTGGAAAACCTGTTTTTCGTGGAATTTCCACGTTTCTTGTTTAAATTGACTGTCATAGGAAATCTATCGAATTACACTTTAAATGGGTAGCTAAATATATTATATGTTTATATAGACATTGTTCTGTTTATTGATGATTAGATTTACGCATTTTAGCTCACATGGTGAGCTTTTTTGACTGTGAGTTGTCCGGCTTCGTCGTTCATCGTGCGGTGTGCGTTTTTCGGGTGTTAACTTTTATTATGAACTCCCCAGAGGCCACAGTGTTATACTAATCATCACCAATCTTGGATACAATGATAATCATGAAAATATCTCGGTCAAGTTCGAATATGGATCTTGTCGGGTCAAAAAGTAGGTCAGTAGGTTAAATCAACGAAAAACATTGTGCACACTCTAGAGGCCATAGTTTTAGTCCATCTTTATGAATCTTGCCCAGAATTACCAAATTGACAATATATGGGTCCAGTTCGAATATGGGTCACGTCGGGCTAAAATGTAGGTCAAATCATAGAAAAACCTTGTAAGCACTCTAGAGGCCGCAGTTTTTATCAGATCTTCACTACTGAACTTGCTCAGGTTAATTAGCTTGAAAATATCTGGGTCACATTCGAATATGGGTCATGTTGGGCGAAAAAGTAGGTCAGCAGGTAAAATCATAGAAAAACTTTGTGAACACTCTAAAGGCCACAGTTTTTTGTCCGATCTTCATTAAACTTGCTCAGAATGATCACTTTGACAATATCTGGGTCAGGTTCGAATATAAGTAATGTCGGATCAAAAAGTAGGTCAGCAGGTCAAATCATAGAAAAACCTTGTGAACAATCTAGAGGTCAAGGTTTTGTCCAATTATCATCACACTTGCTCAAAATGATCATCTTGACAATATCTGGGTCAAGTTCGAACATGGGTCACGTCGGGTCCAAAATAGGTCAGTACGTCAAATAATAGAAAAAACGTGAACACTCTAGAGTCCTCAGTTTTGGTCCGATAATCATCAAACTTACTCAGAATGATAATCTTGAACAAGTCTGGGTAAAGTTCGAATCTGGCTCATGTCGGGTCAAAAAGGAGGGTAGTTGGTCAAATCATAGAAAAACTTTGTGAACACTCTAGAGGTCACAGTTTTAGTCCAGTCATCACCAAACTTGCTCAGAACGATCTTCTTGACAATATCTGGGTCGTGTTCGAGCATAGGCTATGTCGGGTCCAAAGTATGTCAGTTGGTAAAACTATAGAAAAAACCTTGTGAGCACTCTAGAGCCCTAAGTTTTGGTTCGATCGTCATCAAACATGCTCAGAATGGTTATCTTGTCAATATTGTCAATATCTGGGTCAAGTATGAATATGGATGATTTCGGGTTAAAAGTAGGTTATTAGGTCAGATAAAAGAAAAACATTGTGAGCACTCTAGAAGCCACAGTTTTTGGTCTTATCACCATCAAACTAGCTCAGAAAGATCATCATGACAGTATCTCGGTCAGCTTAGAATATGGGTCGTGTTGGACCAAAAAGTAGACCAGTAGGTCCATTTGTAGAAAAATACCTTGTGAACAGTATAAAGGCCACAGTTTTTGTCCAAATATTATCAAATTTGCTCAGAATGATCATAGCGACGATATCTCGGATAAGTTTGAATTTGAGTTATGTCAGGTTAAAAAGTAAGTCAACAGATCAAATGATAGAAAAACCTGAGGCCACAGTATCGGTCCAATCTTCATCAAAGCTGCTGAGAATGATCATCTTGACAATATTCGGATCAAGTCTGAATATTGGTCATGTCAGGTCAAACCGTAGGTCAAATCATAGAAAAGCCTTGTGAACACTCTAAGAGGCCGGTTTTGGGCCAATCATCTTCAAACTGTTTCTCTCCTCGCACAACGAAGTGTTGGGGGGGGGGGTCGCGTGTTTTCCTATGCGTAAGAATATATGTGATTATGTACGTACGTACGTACATTCGTGCAGTCATACGTCCTTTGTCATGGCTTAAGCACCTTTGTCGTGGCTCAAGCACCTACATTTATTGAGAGATTTTAATATAAGTTCACAAAAATGTTTGGTAAGATAGTATCGTAAGTGAGTTCGACTTTCAGGATCCTAGGCTCAAGGTCAATGTCACATTGTTTTCCCTCTAGCGCCTACATTTATTGATGGATATTAATATAACTTCACACAAATGTTGTGTATGATAATTTATTGAGCAAGTTCGACTTATGGGATCTTGGGCTCAATGTCAAGGTCACTGTGGTTATTGTGAGAAAACTCGTCAGCACTCTAATGCAAACATTTATTGTTGGATTACACCAATCTTGTGCATCATTATATCTTGAGCAAGATCGACTTTCAGTGTGCTTGGTTCAAGGTCGAGGTACCTTCAGCTGTTTTCAGAAAAAACTTCCTTATGGCTCTAGTGCCTTCATTTATTGAAGGATCTGAATGTAACCATATAAATGTCTGGTATTATAATTTATCGAGTAAGTTCGACTTTCAGGTTCCTGGACTAAAGGTCAAGGTCACTGTAGCTGTTTTAAGAAAAACTTTTTCATCACTCTAGCGCATACATTTATTACTGGATTACACAAATGGTGTGTACGGTATTATCTCTAGCAAGACTGACTTTAAGTTGCTGGTCTCAAGGTCAAGGTCAATGTAACTATTTTAAGAAAATCTTCGTTATTGCTCAAACCTTTATACCGCCAAAGTTCATATGGAATAATGATAAACGGGCAAACATATACTGATCAGGTTCGCATAAGTGTAGAAGAAATATCTGACGAGTTTCAGAATGCCATAAATAGAAATGATTTTGATACTTCTCTTACTATTTTCATGAATGTAATTTATAAAGCAGCAGAAGTCATGAAAAAGCGTAAAACGTCCCTAAAACCAAACAAGAAACGCGAGAATAAACCATGGTTTGACCTAGACTGTGACAATGCAAGAAAAAGAGGAACAAGAGCCCTTCGGAATTTTCGCATAGTGCAGACTGATGAGTATCTAGAACAATTCAAACACATCAAGAACGAATATAAAAGTTTAATCAACTCAAAAAAGTTAGATTATTTTGAACAACGTAGTTACATGCTGTCTGACGCTGCTAAGGATAAAGATCCTAAGGCTTTTCGGAACTTTTTAAAAACGGGTCGCACACAGCCTAGCAATGATATTAAACTTGATGACTGGTTTGAGCATTTTTCAAATCTGTTGAATCCTAATTTGGAAAATGAAGCATGTGATGAGCATGTAGGTGCAGATGATACGATTATAGAAAATGAAGATCTAGATAAAACCAATCACTAAAAATGAAGTTTTATGTGCAATAAAAACTCTTAAAACAGGAAAAACAGCTGGAATAGATGGAATATCTAGCCAGTTTCTAAAAGCTTCTGCAGATTATATTGTTCTTCTTTTAACAAAGCTAATTAATCTCTATTTTGAACATGGGTTTTTCCCACCTGAATGGTCGACATCAATTTTATTTCCCATACTCAAAAATGGGAGTACTGATGACCCAAACAATTTTCGTCGGGTATGTCTTTTGAATGAAATTAGTAAACTGTTTACAAGTATTCTAAACAAACGCTTGAAACTATGGAGTGAAGCAAATGGGGTTATAGGTGAAGAACAAGCTGGTTTTAGAGAAAAACATACAACTATTGATCAAATATTTTGTTTTCACACTCTTATAACGAAATACGTAAGACATTAAGGGGGACGTTTTTATGCACTCTTTGTAGACTTCGGAAAAGCGTGCGATCGGGTAGATAGAACAATTCGTTGGCAAAAATTGATCACACAAAATGTCAGTCCTAAAATGGTGAAAATGTAAAAAGCAACATATGCAGATGTTAAGGCACATGTTAAGTCATCCGCTGGACTGTCAAATGCTATGTATTGCCCATTCGGGGCCAAACAGGGTTGTATCATTTCACTCATCCTATTCACTCTATTTCTGAATGATCTTCAAGAATCAATTTCAATAGGCAGTCATGGTAGTGATCTGGAAACTATTAAATGTTTTGTTTTACTCTTTGCCGACGATCTTGTGATTTTTGCTGAGACAGGCATAGAGCTTTAGCGTTTAATTAACAAATTAGCTGAATATTGTGATAGATGGCATCTTACTATAAATCTTCTGAAAACTAAAATAATTGTGTTTAGAAATGGTGGACCGTTACGAGAATATGAACGCTGGAAATTTAAAGAGTCGATTTTGCAAGTTGTCACATATTATAAGTATCTAGGTCTTTTGTTATCATTTTGTTATCATCATGTGTCAGAAAACTCTAGCAAACCAGGCTTCTAAAGCATGGTTTGCAGTCAAGTCAAAACTTTCAAATTTTGGTGATGTTAAACCTGATATACTTGCTAAAATATTTGATTGCAAGATATTGCAAATTTTGTTACACATGTACATGGTTCGGAGCTTTGGTTCAACCATGCATCCCCTGACATCGAATTAGTTCACAATATGTTTTGTAAATGTGTCCTCAATTTACCAATCCAAGCACCTAACTGTTTTGTAAGAAGTTAACTTGGTCTTCACACTATAGCGCCCTACAAGTATTTACGAGCAATTAAATATTGGCTGCGTATTATACACTTGCCTACTGATAGACTGCCAAAACTTTGTTATTAACTTCAAAGTCGTTGAACTGAAACAAATATAGATCGCTGGGCATATCATGTTAGAGATTTGTAGTTTAGACCTGGGTTTGGGAAAGTAATTGTCCTTATGTCCTTCCTTTGTTTAGGTTTCCATTATGGTCTGGTCGCTTCATGTTTGTGTTTCTTTCCCTTTGGGTGGAGTAAGTTAATTGTATCGTTTCCTGATCTTTGTTTTACTTCTACTTCGGTAATGTATGGCTTAACCAAGGCGTAGGAAGAATGGAAATATTCATCAAACAATTCAAAATAAGATTACCAGATATTGATATGCAAACTCAGAACTCGGGACGTACAAGATATGGATAGATTACGAACGTATAAAATATTGAAAACAAACTTTGAATGTGAAAATTATTTATGCCTGGTAAAAACAGAATGTTTAGAACAGCTTTAGCAAGATTTAGAGGTAGTTTATTACAATTAGAGTGTAACAAGGGTCGATACAGAAATATGCATTTTTGCAAAAGGTTATGCCCTTTATATCACACATTTCTCGAAACGGAATATCATTTCTTTCTTCTATGTCCAAGTTTGAATCAGCTAAGGTCTAAATATATATCAAGTATTTGGTACACATATCCATCTGTACAAAAATGTGTGCAGATATGTACGTCCAACAACAGCTGTACCATAAACAATATTTCTCGCTATATATTTTCTGCAATGAAACAACGTAAACAATATCTTACTGACATATAGGGCTGGCTAATCGGAGCAGAAAAGATAATCGATTATCAGTCATGTCATTACGATCGATAATCGATTAGTAATCGCTGAGGTGTTTGTCATAATTTTACCTGTCTGGCTTGCTTCATTACATGACTCTTACCATATGTTGCACTTTATCATATGTATATCTCAACAGACAGGCCTGAGCAAACAGTGTAGACCCAGATGAGACGCCGCATTCTGCGGCGTCTCATCAGGGTCTGCACTGTTTGCCACTCATCCAGCTATTTTAGGCATAACTTTGGGTAGTAAACTGTACCTGTCAAGTAATCGATTAAAAGCAAATCAGCAATGATAATCATTTTTGTGGAATTAATCGATCGACTAATCGATTTTACGATTAATCGTGTCAGCCTTACTTACATGTATGTATAACTTTGCCACTCTCTATATGTATATATAAATTTTGTGTTTAATTTTGGCCAGTGGCCTGTTACCAAAGAAATAACCTCTTGATCTTGATCTCTATCTCAAGCAAATCAGACTGCGAGGGTGTTGCGATCAAAGTTAAGGTTCTTTGGGCTACTTTTAGAAAACTTTTTAATCACTGTTTCGTTTGTTTGTGTTGGATTTTTACGGCCCAGTCAACACTATATAGGTCATTTTTGAACCGGTCAATTTACTTATCCACACTTTCCTGGGCAGGCGTATACGCATACGGTAAACCACTACAGTGCACATTCTTTCGCCAGAAACTGACAACTGCCCTTTTTGAATCAGCGGAAGTGGGAGAGCGACCGTAGAAACGGTTTTCATGATCAGTCTCCACGAAAGAATATTGCCGCATCCTCCTGATCACCAGTCAGGCGCGCATCCGACTGAGCTACCGAGGCCAGCTTTGTCTTCACCGTAGCCCCTACAGTTATTGATGTATTTTAATGTAACTTCACACAAATGTTGGACATGATTATATCTCCAGCAAGTTCGACTTTCGGGTCCTGGGTGCAGTGGTTAGTTTTTTTCTTAAAACAAAAAAAAAAAAACAACAAAAAAAAAAAACAACAACAACAAAAAAAAAAAAAATTGCCATCACTCTAGCGCCTACACAAATGTTAAGAATGATAATATCTCAAGCAAGTTTGACTTTCCGAGTCCTGGGCTTAAGGTCAAGGTCACTTTGGCTATTTTTAGAAAACTTTTGTAATCACTCTAGCGTCTACATTTAATGATTGATTTTAATGTAGCTTCATACAAATGTTTGGGTATGGTCATATATGAAGCAAGTACGACTTTCAGGGTTCTGAGCTTAAGTCAAGGTCACTTTGGCTTTTTAGAAGACCTTTTTTCATGGCTCTAGCTAACACCTAGATTTATCAATGGATTTTGATGTGACGGCACACAAATGTTAGATATGATAATATTCTCAAGCAAGATCAACATCCAGGGTTCTGTGCTGAAGGTCAAGGTCACTGTGTCTGTTTTTAGAAAAAAAAAAACCTTGTTATCGCTCTAGTGCCTACATTTGTGGATGAATATTGCTTAAATGAACATGATAGCCACCAGAGCTAAAACATCCAAACCTTAAAATGACCTACTCATAAGCAGCTAGATTGATTTTTTTATAGAATTTCACAGAAATGTTTCTTGGGTCAATGTCAATCAAAATTGCCAAAGCCCTCCACTCTACCTTACTGTATTACCCACTATTTCATTTGTACACTGTGGATCAGGTGAGCGATCCAGGGTCATCATGGCCCTCTTGTTCTGTTTTGTTATTAGATTTGTGCATTTTTATTATATAATAGTTAAGACCGTCTCGTTTGTTACCGCATAAATACGACAGGTAAATATTTTCAAAACATCCATTTTTTTAAATACTTAATAATAAACTTAGAAAAGTATATTTAAATTGTTTAAAGATCAGTTTTTGCAGTTTTATATCCAAATAAAAGACAAGGTTGTTGAAATTACTAGGGTATTTACAATGACGATCAACAGCGAGGAAGTTCTTTTTTTTGTATTGTTTTTTCTTTTGCTAACCACTTGTAAGTCCCGTTAATTAGTATTTCTGAGTGATGAGGTTTTGCTTGTACGTGTCTGTTAGATATGGACCTGTTTAAAGTTATTAAATGTATCTTTTATCGTCTCTTATATCTTGCTGTCATGTACAAGAATCAATTGTCAACGCAAAATACAAAATGAAATGCCTAAAGCGTGCATGTAGTGTTGTAAGATGGACAACGCATCATCGCAAGTCACACACTTGGTGCAAAGAAGGAAGGGCTTTTTCAGAACAGGCTTGTCCATTGATAAGTGGTCCTTGCGTTCCTTTTAGGGGAATGAATGATCTTGGCCCATGATCCGCAATATTTACAAAGGAGAACGGGCCTCCGTGTCGTGGTGGTTAAAAGCGTTGACTCTTAATCGTTAGGTCTCTCACCGCTGTGGATTTGAGCCTCGCGAGACGCCATGTTCTGTAACGGGAGGTCAATTATTTTTCTCCGGGTACTCCGGTTTTCGCCCATCTCTGATTAATTATTGGCTCGATATGAGTGAAATAATCTTGAAACGGGACCGTAAAATATAAAATATAAATAAAAATATTTGGCCCCGTCAAGCGATTTTGGTTCTTATCGCCTATGCGATCAGCGAAGGTTCAGGCGAGCCTGCGCATCCGCACAGTCTCGCCAGAACCTTCGCTGCTCGCTCATACAAGCAGTGAATCAAGAGGAACCTTCAGACAGAAAGCCATATCCCTGGCCCCTCTGAATGGCTGGGCATGCGCAATTAAAATTTGTCATGACGGAATGCTCGAGGACACAAATTCGCTTGGCGGGGCTCAATTAATGTATATGTAAATTATACAAATTAGACAATTGGAGCTTCCTGTTTACCTTTTCCATTATCAGTTCACTCTACTGTTAACCCTTTTTGTACCAAATGAAATTTTCAACCTTATATACAGCAGGAGTCCATTTCAAAATTTAGGGGTGTCAGGTTGTGCTTTCTTCAAAATTGATTTGGAAAATGACGGAACTTTTAGCAAAGAGTGGAGGCCCTGATCGTCTGATATCGTCTGATATGGGCCTGCACTGTTTGCCAGGGTACCCGTTTTGGGGTTTCTGGTACTAAATGGGTTAAACTAAAAATTTGCTCCAAAGGAGCTAATGATTTCCTTTAAGAGTAGACCCCTACCTGAAGCAGATTCTTTCTTTTAAAAGTTTTGCAAGAGTTGTCTTCCTTGTACCTAACCACACTTTTTCTGGGCATGCATATACATAAGCGGTTAACTGTAGAACAGTCGGCGGCCCCCGCCCATCGGGGCTTGAAGAAATAGATGGGCTGCATGATGCTTCCACGCAGAGCTGAAACCGACCCGCACACGGGTACTGGTAAACTGCTTAGTTTAAAGGTATTTTATTGCATCAAAACATGACAAAACATGCATGCAATGGGGTTGGGTCACAAGTTCTCACAACATTAGTTACGACCCTTCCCCAACATATAGTAACATCATCAAAATTACAGTCACGCGACAATGACAAACACATAAATTATTAACATTTATACTTTAGCAGTATTTGGTAAAATAAATAAATAAATAAATAAATAAATAAATAAATAAAGTGTGTGTCTATACAGAATGGTTGTGGTTGGGGATTCAGCGGTATGATACAGATCATCACGTATACATGATTCGATGCATAATCTCAAAAGTTATTAGAAAATTTACCAGTATTCTTGATGTATGAATGTACAGCATTGAAAATAACCATGTTCTCCTCGAATGGTAGCTGTGTAATACCATAAAGTAAAATATCTAAATTAAGGGGGTGAAAGTTTCGAGTTTCGGTAAACAGATTTGCTCTCTGATTTACATATATATTTCGGACAGCGAAAAAAGTAGTGCTCAGCATCCTAGTTTTCTAAGTTACATTGACAAACAGGATTGATTAATAAATGGTTAGTGTATAAGTCACTGAACAAGTTGCTTCATTTGTTACGTATTCTAGCATGCATTACAGATAAAAATCTATCACCATGAATATAATATTTTGGTACTCCTTCTGTAATTGAATTATGACTTTTTATTGCATATTTAAAAGAATTAAGAGAAGAGCTATTGCGTAAATTCTCATCCAAGTCGTTCCATAATAAGAGAGAAGATGGTATACAAGAATTTCGAAATAGAGTGGATAATTAGTGGTTTCTCTTACGGCAGAGGAATGAGATTAACAATATACGAGGGGACTTGCCCATCAATTGATCTGTACATGAAATATAGTTTCTGTTTTTTACGTCTCTCCGATAAAGGAGTCCACCCACATTCTTTGTATAATAATTCAAGTGAAACAGACCCTGTCAGTCCAGTTACAATTCTGGCCGCTTCATTTTGTAATATTTCCAAAGCATTAGAATCTTGCTCTGTGCAACCATCCCATACTAAAGAGGAGTATTCAAGTATCGGAAGGACATATGAGTTATAAATTTGGTTTAAGGCTATTCTATTTAGCGTTAATTTTAACTTTCTCATAATACCAACAACTTTTGCCGCACTATTTAAAATGTTATCAATATGTGTATGCCACTTACAATTGCTGCTAAGAGTATCTAAGCCTGCCCAGGCAAAGCGGTGCGAGTCGGTCCGTCCATGCTAATAAACCATATTGGTTTCATTGGATGACAGGGCTTGAGATGTCATATCACCTCAATGTCGGGTAAAAGTTCCACAAAATTGGAAGCAACGTCTCCAAAATGACATATACAGTGTTGGCGGAGACGTTAAACTTAAAATCAAACAAAGCGAACAAACACAATCGAACAGTCGGCATTCATTCCCTAGATCTGACCGCTCCTTAAACCCTAGCGAAGTCTATTGGCGGCAGGGCTTGAGATGCCATTTCATCGCAAGTTCGGGTAAAATGCCCAAAGAATCGGAAGCAACGTCTCCGAAAAGACCTAGTGTTGATGGGGACGTAAAACCTAAACTCAAACAAACAAATCTTTCCTTAGAAACTGGCAAATGCATTGTTTAATCAGCTGTAGGGAGAGAATGAACGTAGATAAGATTTCATGATCAATCTCCACAAAATAATGTTGCCGACCCGGCAGATACTGAACAGGCGACCTCCTGATCAACAATCAGACGAGCATCCGACTGAGCGTCCGAGGCCGGCACAGAATAGTATGATTATGATAAAATATCTCATAGAGCTTGACAACAATAGAAACATCATACTGGCAGTGATGGCTCCACACCGGCTAGTCTGAGGCTTCTCTGGACGCACATCTCGTAAAAGCGGTATTTATTCGGCAAAGCGGTATTTATGCGACCTGGGCCATTTATTCTTTTCTATCTTTGATAATATAATGTAATTAATCAAATAATTTCGTATTGGCCCAGTTACAGGTCCGAGGTCTGCTGTATTGGCACGAGGCCGAAGGCCGAGTCCAATACTGCTGAACGAGGACCTGTAACTGGGCCAATACGAAATTACTTGATTAATGACAATTTTATTAATTGACGCAATTAAAAACATGATTTTTGATTTTTGAATATTGGTTGACATTGTGTGATATAGGATAATCAATTAATAAAACCTAGTACGGTTGTATATTTAACACATTCAATATAATATTTTGAAAAAAATATATATGTCGAGCGCTTGAGATATTATCTCGAGCGCTCTAGATACTATCTCGAGCGCTCGACATATTATCTCGAGCGCTCGAGATATCATATCGAGCGCTCGACATATTATCTCCAGCGCTCGACATAATATATCGAGCGCTCGACATATTATCTCGAGCGCTCGACATATTATCTCGAGCGGTCGACTTATTATCTCGAGCGATGTACATATTATCTCGAGCGCTTTACATAATATCTCGAGCGGTCGACTTATTATCTCGAGCGCTGTACATATTATCTCGAGCGCTTGACATATTATCTCGAGCGGTCGACTTATTATCTCGAGCGCTGTACATATTATCTCGAGAGCTTTACATAATATCTCGAGCGCTCTACATAATATCTCGAGCGCTCTACATAATATGTTGAGCGCTCAACATAATATTTCCAGCGCTCCACATAACATCGCGAGCGCTCGACATATTATCGTGCGCACGCACGCACGCACGCAAACACAGATAGAGAGAGAGAGAGAAAGAGAGAGAGAGAGAGAACGATTATTTTTCTGACACAATTTGTTATTTTATTCTTATTTATATTCCAAATATAATTTATTTTGTGGTTATTCGTTAGAACCGCCACAATGAAGCGGTTCCAACGAGTACCCACAACCTATCTTTTGGAGCAGAAATAATAAAAATAATACGTACCCCTGCGAACCCCAGTTTTCTCTATTAAACGGGGAGTTAGAGGGGTGGGCTTGATAACCTGATATAGTGACACGTTCGTCAATAGACGTTTCCTCCATAGAGGTTTCGCCCGTTTCAACGTCCCCATTTTTTTCTTGTCCAAAGCCTGATCGTTCTCCCCAGACCGTTTTGCCCATTAAGCAATATTTGTGTGGTAATTAAACATTTTGATTGAATTGAGGTTTAACGGCACCGTCAACACTATTAAGGTCATTTAGGAGACGTTGCTTCCAATGTTATTGGACTTTTATCCGACATTGAGATGAAATGACTTCTCAAGCCCTTGCGGCCAACTGCAACCAATGGGTTTATGTGCTTGCACTATCCGCCTCACACTTCTTTTCATGGACAAGCTTAGGCACCAGTGCACATGTGTAGTAAGTTTTAGCACCGCATGGAAGTATCCTACAGCCCAGTCTATTTCTCGAAGCCCCGACGGGCGGGATGCTTCGGTATGCGGCTTGCTGAAGAACTCGGATCAAAATGCACGGGGTATTCAAGTCTTCGTACATTTCGAGGCTCGAGATGACACCTCGAGCACTCGAGATAGCATGTCGAGCGCTCGATATGATATGTCAGTCGCTCGTACAATATGTCGAGCGCGCGGGATAACATATCGAGCGCTCGAGGTATAATGTCGAGCGCTCGAGATATTATGTCGTGCGCTCGAAATATGTAGAGCGCTAGAGGTATTATACAGTGCGCTCGAGATGTCATATAGAGGGTTCGAGATATTATGTAAACCGCTCGAGATAATATGTAGAGTGCTCGAGATAATATATAGAGCGCTCGAGATAATAAGTCGAGCGCTCGAGATAATATGTCGAGCGCTCGAGATAATATGTCTGGCGCTCGAGATATCATGTGGAGTGTTCGAGATAACAAGTCGAGTGCTCGAGATATTATGTAGAACGCTCGAGATAATAACTCGAGCGCTCGAGATAATATGTCGAGCGCTCGAGATATTATCTCGAGCGCTCGAGATAATATTTTTCAAAATATTATATGGAATGTCCTAAATATACCATCGTACCATAGCAAATGTAGTGTAGTATTGTTCTTCTGGGGATACATTGTAGCCGGGGACATATATACCGTCTAGAAATACTTTTATATTAGCCATCGATTCGAAAGGATCAAAGTACTTTCATATCAAAGAATGATGTTTACTTGTTTATATTCAAGGTGTTGTCGCATTTTAAAGTGGGGACAAGTTGTTGTAATGAAGGGAGATAACCCAGTACCCAATAAACACCAATTATCGCAAAAGTCATAACAACAGTAAATCAATTGTACCTTTAGGGTAGAAAAAGAATAAATTTTGTTATAAAATGTTGTAGAAAGGTTGTGAACATAGTAATTATAAGTTTGATAAAGAAATATTGGGAACAATGCACCAAAACAATACCTTTTTGTCAATGTATACATTTTACTATATTAAATCCTACTTTCTCCGAATAAAGTGTCATTATCAGGATAAAACAGATTTGAAGGACAGAAACTATATTAAGAAGCATTACAGCTTATATAATAAAATTCATTAAAAATAAATCTAACGTCTGCTATAAAGAGATATTCATATCAGTTTGTTTATCAGAATACATAAGGTCGGACAAGCAAGTATTACCTACAGATTGGGAACTGCTAGTAATTCGTAAATCGGTATGCTCCTACCCTAACTCTAGAATAAGGATTTAATTGCTGGACTGCTTTGGTTTATGCCATATTTTTTCATAAAATGATGGCACACAAGCCGCCTTGCCAGGTCAAGGTAAAAGCCCTTAAGGCGGTAAAATAGAAATTGAAGGTATTGATCAGGAATCGATACAATTAACCCACAGCTCTCATCAGAGACATCAGAGGGAAAGAACCACAAATGTGAAATAACTAGACCCTAATGGAAACAATAGCGAAAAGCCAAAAGGACAGTTACTTTCCACAAAATGGTCAACTGGCTATCCAAAACAAAGAATATACGCGATACACACACCACACACCACACACTCATAGACAAACCATAACAAAAACCAGTGCTTCAGCTGAAGTGCACGGCCCGCCGGATGCTTTTAGCTTTATGAGTGTTACCATATATGGGTACGGCGGCCATTTTGGTCATGTGACCTGGACCTAAAACGGTTCCCCAAATAAATGCGCCTTATCGTAAGGAGCAAAAATATATCTTATACTTTAGTACTGTATTCTGAATGGTTTGCAGGATAAAATGCATTCTCACTTTTCCAATACAAAAGCATATGTGTCAAAGTTTGACCTAGGCACAAAGAAGTCAAGGTCAACCCAGGGTCACCATTTTAGCAATTTATGATGGGCCTACGTCCCAGATGCTATTTATCAAGTTTCGTGGAAACCTGCCCAGTTGTTCTGGAGAAGACTATTTTGAAGGGTTTTTACCATTTATGGCTTGGCGGCCATTTTGGTCATGTGACCTGGTCCCCATGAGCAAATTTTGGTTTTACCCATCCCATAGAGGCTCCATATGAAATTTGACTTCAATCGGCCCAACGGTTTCCGAGGAGAAGCAGTTCGAAAATTTTCACATTTTTCGCCTCGGCGAGGCTAAACTAAACGGAATGTAATATTTCGCAAGTCCATTGGTTAGATCTCATTGATATCTATCAGTATGCCAAAAATGTTTAAATATTCCAAGGGGTTAAGTCACTATCACCAATTTTCACAAACGGGTTACGGACGGAGAGACAGACTATATATGGCTTGGCGGCCATTTTGGTCATGTGACCTGGACCTGATGAGCAAATTTTGGTTTCCCCCAATCCCATAGAGGCTCCATATGAAATTTGACTTCAATCAGCTCAACGGTTTCCGAGTAGAAGCAGTTCGAATTTTTTTTTTACATTTTTCGCCTCGGCGAGGCTATGCTAAATGGAATGTAATATTTCGTAAGTTCATTGGTTAGATCTCATTGATATCTATCAGTATGCCAAAATTGTTAAAATATTCCAAGGGGTTAAGTCACTATCACCGATTTTCACAAATGGGTTACGGACGGAGTGACAGACAGACTATATATGGCTTGGCGGCCATTTTGGTCATGTGACCTGGACCCCATGAGCAAATTTTGGTTTCCCCCATCCCATAGAGGCTCCATATGAAATTTGACTTCAATCGGCCCAACGGTTTCCGAGAAGAAGCAGTTCGAAAATTTTCACATTTTTCGCCTCGGCGAGGCTATACTAAATGGAATGTAATATTTCGCAAGTTAATTGGTTAGATCTCATTGATATCTATCAGTATGCCAAAAATTGTTTAAATATTCCAAGGGGTTAAGTCACTATCACCAATTTTCACAAACGGGTTACGGACGGAGAGACAGACAGACTATATATGGCTTGGCGGCCATTTTGGTCATGTGACCTGGACCCCATGAGCAAATTTTGGTTTCCCCCAATTCCATAGAGGCTCCATATGAAATTTGACTTCAATCAGCCCAACGGTTTCCGAGGAGAAGCAATTCGATTTTTTTTTCATTTTTCGCCTCGGCGAGGCTTTTCTAAATGTAATGTAATATTTCGTAAGTTCATTGGTTAGATCTCATTGATATCTATCAGTATGCCAAAAATTGTTTAAATATTCCAAGGGGTTAAGTCACAATCACCAATTTTCACAAATGGGATACGGGCGGAGAGACAGACAGACTATATATGGCTTGGCGGATTTTGGTTCCCCCCAATCCCATAGAGGCTCCATATGAAATTTGACTTCAATCAGCCCAACGGTTTCCGAGGAGAAGCAGTTCGAATTTTTTTTTACATTTTTCGCTTCGGCGAGGCTACGCTAAATGGCATGTAATATTTCGTAAGTTCAATGGTTAGATCACATTGATATCTATCAGTATGCCAAAAATTGTTTAAATATTCCAAGCGGTTAAGTCACTATCACCAATTTTCACAAACGGGTTACGGACGGACAGACAGACTGACAGAAGACACGGTGATTTTAGGGCACTCTTAGAAAATCAACCGACTTCAGTCGGTCGCTTTTTCTGCGGGTCGTGCAATAATCCTCGACAAAAAAAAAAAAAAAAAAACCTTGGGTCAGTGAAACGAATTCCACTGGTTGGGATGGGGGCTTAAATAGATTTTACGTGGCCGCAATCCTCGCCCTCACTTCCGTCGCGATTTAGACAAATAATTTGTTCAGACAGCATAAAGGCCTTCATGCGGACTGAACAAATTATTTGTCTAAATCGCGACGAAAGTAATGGCGAGGACTGTGGCCACGTAAAATCGATTTAAGCCCCCCCCCCCACCCCCTCCAGTGGTATTCGATTCTATCACCCTTCCAAGGCCGTTCTTCTGTCGCGGTTTATTTTTGTTATGGATTGTCTTTGAGTGTTTCTATCGCTTATATTATTTTGTTTTTGATAGCCAATTGGCCATTTTGTATGGAAGTAACTGTTCTTTTGGCTTGACGCTATTGATGTTTCCATTAGGGTTTGTTGTTTCATGTATGTGTTTCTTTCCCTTTGGTGTCTCTGATGGGAGCTGTGGGTTAATTGTATCGATTCCTGATCATTGCCTTCACTTCTATCTCTTAAATCATCAATGCAACATCTCCGAGAACACACAAAAAACAAACATTATCCCCCATAGGGGCTTGAAGAAATAGATGGGCTGCATGATGCTTCCACGCAGAGCTGAAACCGACCATACACGAGTACTGGTAAACCGCTTAGAGGATCTAAGCCTGCCCAGAGAAAGCCGTGTGAGCCGGACCATGCTTATGATCCCTTTTGGTTTCATTGTGCTACAGGGCTTGAGATGTCATTTTATCTCAATGTCGGGTAAAAGTCCCACAAAATTGGAAGCAACGTCTCCAAAATGACCTTTACAGTGTTGACGGTGACGTTAAACCTCAAAACAAATATTGGATATTCACAATAAAATGCGTTTCCTAGGCTTGCAGAAACTACTTTGCTTCAGCAGATTACAAAATTTAAAATAGAACTAATTTTGTTTCAAACTTTATGTTAGAATGCCAACACCGATTTTCCACGTGCACACATGTAATTGTTTTTTTTTTATTTTCAGTTTGTAGCGTAGCATTAATGCCATCGCCTAGATTCAATCGGTATTTTCAATTTCTGGACCGTTACAGTACTACATTATATCGAGTCGTAGCGCTGTATTTATGACATTGCTAACACTTTATTTACCGGAATGTTTATTCCGTACACCTGTGGCATTTAAATATCAAGCTCCCCATGGCACTGTAACCAGTAAGGTTTTTTTTCCAATTTCTATACGAATCAAACCTTTAAAAACGCAATATTGAATTATGAAATAGTGGGGGTATGCTTACTTAATTTCATTTTTTAAAAAGAATTACTCAACGTATTCGCACCACTTTTTTACTGTCAATTACAGACATATATATACCCTTTATATGACAGCAAAAACAAATTATTTAAATCCAATGGTTATGTCCTCTGAGAAAAACAATGCAACTTTTATACCATTTTGAGGGTTCATTTTCTGACATTATTTCAGAGAATATGGTTTGATATTAAATGGCATAAGATGCAGTGAACATTGGCTCAGTGTATTCTAAATAACGGGACATGAACAGACTTTATAGGATATCCTGAAGTTTTGAAAAAAAAAAAAAAAAAAAACGTTGTTATGTTTTGAACATTTTTTACGTAATTCGGGTGGTTAGCAAAAGGATCCGTTTTGAAGACCGTGTCCCCACTTACAAATGCGACAACACCCAGAATGCGAAAGTTTAGACTTTGGTCTATCCATTTCAGGTAAGTTTATCCTTTCGAACCGCCGACTAATTAAATTTTGGATAAAAGAGTTATATGTCCCCGGCTAATTGTAACGACAATTCAAATCAGTTCTTTTATTTCACAAGTTCCTTTTTAATTTCTTTTTCACATTTTATAATACGTTTGTACATAATTTCAAATATAGTTTCCAATAGCAGTTAATTGTTCATTTTACAGTTTTAGAATAATTTAGGATGGCAAAGATCTAAATACATGTTGTCAAACAAGCCGAAAGAATAAAACTGAAGTTTCTCTCCAATCCAGCCTAACATGTGGAACCACGCTTCTGTCAAAATATTATCTCACAATTACCAACCAATATGAAATTCTTAAATGTGATCGTATTCACCATATTTGCATATGGTCTGGTTACCTGTTTTTCCAACACTGATAACCTTCAGACTAGGAACCAGCAGATAATGAAAATAAGATGAATGGTCAGAAAAGGTAGCAGTACTGATTACCATGGGAATATTTATATTAACTTCAACTTGAACTGCTGCAGACTTAAAAAGGAAATATATGCCAATATATCATAGTTGGGTCGACGGTCACCGTATGAAGGATTTGAAAATGATCCACAACGGAGACAAATCCATTAAATTCTAATATTTTAAGCAAATATTTTCGACCTTGATCAGGCCGCGCGTTCTG
The DNA here is from genome assembly GCA_963580285.1 of Lucinisca nassula. NCBI lineage: Eukaryota > Metazoa > Mollusca > Bivalvia > Lucinida > Lucinidae > Lucinisca > Lucinisca nassula. The sequence goes on from OY757013.1 coordinate 37,580,400, forward strand.
CGGCTTCTACATCGTTTGCGAATTCCAACAGATCATTACTATTCACATATCAATATAGTACTACAGTCGAACTTCGATGGCTCGAGCACCGATGGCTCGTTTACCATGACTGAGTCGCACCCGTTCTTGAGACGCCAGAGAATTCCTCTTCATAAGAAAAAATGTGTGATAATTAAGGAGATTTTCGACTTTTATCTTGCAAATGTATGTTGTGTGTACTCATTAGAATCGCCTCAATGAGGCGATTCTAATGAGTACACACAACATACATTTATGTTACAGAACCCCGAAAAAAAGTCCAAAAATACCCCCGTTATGTTTTCTGGAAGTATACAACAGTGGCTCGAACTACCGCAGTTTCGAACAAATTTCTATGGTCCCGAAGGGGTTCGAGCCATCGAAGTTCCACTGTACTATCTGTTGCAATAATGGGAGACCAATCTTCATTTTTTTTTGTTTTTAGTTTAACAGCCCTTTCAAGATTATTTCACTCATATCGAGCCGATCGTTAATTAGAGGTGGGCGAAAACCGGAGTACCCGGAGAAAAACCACCTGGCCTTCCGTTGCAGTACGACCAATCTTCATAAGTCAGTAGACTTTCTTCTGAGTCCCACTTTTTAATTGTACTTAATGATCCGTCTTCATTTGTATTGTACCATATGTATGTTATACAAAGAAACAAATGCTTCAACCAACAGATCATTCCAGTCAAGATTCAAATTACGAAGCAATCATACATATATCAATCTGCGTCATCCACTTGGAATGCAACCTTCCCGCAATGCGATACAATGTGAGACTTTGGATAATGTGAGACTTTGGATAAATGTATGCTAATATGACGCGAAGAAAAATATCTGATCAGACTGTGTACGTGCACAGGCTGATTTAAGTCTTTGCTGTGCGCATTCTTCAGAAGACACATTCTCGCTTGTTCTCGCCGCGGCTCAAATTAGAACAGATATTAACCTCTGTAATCTTAGATCTTCTTTAATATCATGTCTTCCTCTGGTCATTTGGTAAAACAGAATTTTATACAGGATTAAACAAAAGCAATAACAGTTCATTCTATGGCGTGGTTTAATTAATGTTTTCTTTCGCATGAAAGACAATAAGATGTTTATTTGTATTTTTTCTGACTGGCAGATGCGCCGTAAACAGCCCAGCCCGAGGTGACGGCTCGGTATCATGCGGTTTCATAAGAAACTCATCCCTGTGAGATAATGCTTTATTGCATGTCTTAATTAAAGCACTGAGAGTACTCGTGGGTCGATTGTCACTGAGTGTAGGTCGGAGAAATTAACCCTAAAAATCCGTTTTAACCCTTATCTTGCTGTTCACGACAACCCCTATCTTTGCAAACAGTGTAGATCCAGATCAGATGGCTTCTGAAGAAGCCATCTGATCAGGAGCTACACTGTTTGGCATTAAGTTTATGAATTTGTAGCAATAATTTACATCAAGTTATTTGATTTGTTGATAGACAGAAATGGGTGTGGCTTAAATGAATATTCAACAAGAGAAGGGTTAAGCAAATAGTTTGGATCTTGATTAGACGCCACATTCTGTGGTGACATCACTGCGGCTATTTTCTATACAAAAAGTTATTCCGACAAGTCAGTGATAGTCACGTGGACTTTAGCACCGAAGAACTGTTCTGCTTAGTAACTTTGGGTTGATTGACAAACAATCGATCAAAAAGTAGCCGGGTTATTTGTTTCACTATAAGGTCAGAGTGTTGCATACATGTAAGAGAGGTCGGGTAGAAGTCCATCAAAATTGGAAGCAGCGTCTACAAAATGACCTAAATAGTGTTGACGGGGACGTTAAACCTCAACTCAAACAAACAAACATGTAAGAGAGTTACCTATTAAATCTGGACCGGAATCATGTGTTTGGTTTGGCAAACAGTGTAGACCCAGATCAGACTTCACAGAACGCTGTTTGCATTAGGCACAAGTACCGAAACAGTCCAAGTCCCCGTTCATGACCATTTCCAGAGCCTGCACTCAGACAATCGGCCAATCAGTGCCGTCAGTGCTTTGATTTATTTACCTACACCATTGGCTTGGCACGTCCATTCTTCTAAATTGGGCGTCTAGCTGAATGGTAAGCAATTTATATCCCGATAAGATGGCTTAGAGCCATCACATCATGATCTACACTGTTAGAACTGTATCGGGCTTTAGGGTTGTAAGGGATAACCTTGGTGACTTTACATTCTGTGTAGGAATACTGTCATCTATTTTGGCACTGACTTGAACTGAGACTTATACCTTAAATAATAGTTTTTAAAGCAAACAGTGAAGACCCTGAGCAGACGGCGCATTTCGCGGCGTCTGATCTGGGTATACATTTTTGGGCTAAATAAAACATTCTGACCTACATGTAATACAGATAGCGTGTATCAGAACTTTCTATTAATAACCATAATCTTGGTTTCCTCGAATCGGGGATAGTCAAGTGGACAACAGCATGAATTCAGTTTCATTCATGTATAACTCTGGGTCGATTGTAAAACACTCGACCAAAAGACTGGCCTCTTCCGTGGAAAAATGGATCTTAACACAGCGGGCCTATATAGGCAATGAAAAGGAACTGTGTTTTGTTATGCAACAAATCACGGCGCGAAAGAGCGTGCCGAGTGACGTCATTAAAACCTGCAAATTTATGACGTCACATGTAGAGTCTTTGACGTTAGACGGCGTAACCTCAATTTCTCGCAACGAAAACGTTACAAAAAGACAGTTTTATTTTTAACGTCCCCGTCAATTCTATTTATGTCATTTTGAAGACGCTGCTTCCAATTTTGTGACTTTTACCCGACACTGAGATGAAATGTCATCTCAAGCCCTGCCGCCCAATGAAACCCAAAGACTTATATACATTGGGCGGTCAGACTCACACTCATTTACGTTTTGATTAAGTTTACCAGTTGGGTAAGGTGGGGCAAAACGCCCAGATGGGTTCAAACGCCTACCCACCCTAAACCGGTAGTCATGTGTGTAAGGTAGAGTCCTTTTCAGTTCTATTTGTGATGTCACAGTACAAAGTTTATGACCCACACATTTTCCAACAATCAGCTAAAAATAATTTTTTACATTAAATTATGCTAAAATTAAATTTTTACATTAAATTATCTATTTTGGGACTACTGGATGTAAATTTTCAATGTTAAATATTTTCTTTCTGTTCACCTTCTGTTGGAAACTGTTTCCTCAGCTACTGTGTGTTTGAAATATAAGGTACTGACACTGTTAAGAGAGTCGCAAAATCTTGCTATTGGTACAACTTCCGATACTATTTTTAGATCATGCTACTGATACCCATTAGGGACAAAACGCCCACTTAACTGTTGAGGCAAAACGCCTGGTGTGGGAGTTTTGTCCCAGGTGCTGAGCGTTTTGCCCCTCTCGTCTCTTATTAATCTCCCGAGGGGATTTCAGGAATGTCCTTGGTCTGTGCATCTGTCCGTCCGTCTGTCCACCCACCCGTCCCTCTGTACGCCCGTGCGCTCCATATCTCCTGAACTCTTAGATAGATTATCTTTGAAATCTGGTCAAATATTTGCACTATTTGGTTTGTATTGGAGTTCAACGGCCCATTCAACACTATTTAGGTCATTTTTAGCCGGTCAGTTTACCTATCCACACTTTCCTGGGCAGGCTTATACGTAAGCGGTTAACCAGTACAGTGCACATTCTTTCGCCAGACTGACAAATATTTGCACTAGTGAGCTCATGTGCAGAACCCATAACTAATTCATACCGACCCAAAGTCTAGGTCATATTTGAAGGTCACGCGTTTGAGCCTTTAATTCTGTGTCCGTTCCATATCTCCCAGCCACTGGAAGGATTTTCATTAAACTTTGGTCTAATGGTGGCCTAAGTGAGAGGATTTGCTAATAACTCAACTATGCCCATTCAAGGTGAAGGTCGCAACTGAAGAGTTTGCGCCTTGAGTTCCGAGTCCGCTCTTTATCTGTTTTACCCCCGGAAAGATTTTCATTTACCTTCGGTCAAATATATGCCCCAGTGCGCAGAACCTTTAACTTAACCATGTCGACCCAAGGTCGAGGTCACAATTGAAGTTCACGTGTTTGAGCCATAAATTTTGTGTCCGTCTCACACCTCCTTTACACCTGGTAGGATTTTCATTAAACTTTGGTCAAATGTTGGCCTAAGTGAGATGATGTGATGGTCACAGTTGAAGGTCACGGGCTCCAGCCTTGAATTTCGTGTCCGATCTATCTCTTTTACCACTCGAAAGATTTTCATTAAACTTCAGTCAAATGTTGTCCTAAGTGAGATAATGTGTAGAACCCGTAACTCAACTATGCCGGGTCAAGGTCACAGTTGAAGGTCACAGTTGAAGGTCACGAGTTTGAGCTTTGGATTTCGTGTTCGCTATATAAGGAACTCAAGGAAACAAAACTCAAATATAATAAATTTTTGAAGAAACATCAAAGTAAATTAACTAAAAAGGAATTTGACTATTTAGAACGTTTTGAGGTAAAAGAAAGTCAATTTTATGGTCTACCAAAGATACACAAGAGTAAAACGATAACTGAACAATGCAAACAGACAAACTCTTCCTATGTTGAAGTCAAGGAAGTCAGGGACTTAAAGTTACGACCGATCGTAGCTGGGCCTTCATGCCTCACCCACAGGTTAAGTAATCTCTTAGACATTATCTTACGACCCTTTACAAACCATGTACAAAGTAACTTGCGAGACACAACAGACTTTCTCAATAACTTACCAAATAGAGTTCCATCTGATACCATATTAGCTTCATTTGACATTGAATCCCTTTACTCAAATATTCCGCATGAATTAGGCATACAAGCAGTAAGTTTCTGGTTAGAGAAATACCCAGAAACATTAAAAGGTCGATTCTCCAAGGAATTTATATTGGACGGAATTGAGTTAATTCTGGAAAATAATACTTTCTCTTTCAATGATAGATACTATAAGCAAACAAAGGGCACGGCCATGGGCACCAAGTTCTCGCCCGTTTATGCGACACTAACGGTAGGGTATCTTGAACAAAAGCTGTTCACAGAAATAGAAACAGCATTTGGTTCGGAATTTGGAACATATTTCATCCAAAACTGGAAAAGGTTTTTAGACGATTGCTTCATGCCTTGGACAAAATCCGTCGAAGATTTAAAACAATTACACACTATTTTAAATAGCTTGCATACAGATCTAAATTTTACATTACAATACAGTGGTGTGCAACAACCATTTTTAGATGTATTGGTAAAGAACCATGATGGTAAAATAGAAACTGATATATTCTATAAAGAAACCGACAGCAAACAATATCTTTCATTTAATTCTTGTCACCCACGACACACTAAGGTAAACATACCATACAATCTAGCACGCCGCCTTAGAACAATCGTCTCTGAAGAACATGTGGTTCAAACACGAATGAAAGAACTAAAAACATTTCTGATTAAGCAGAAATATCCAATACAGATCATTGAACATGGCATAAACAGAGCCATGTCATTAGATAAAACCACTCTTCGGACAGTAAAAGAAAAGTCCGAAGAGAACATTATTCCATACGTGTCAACTCACAACCCAAAAGATCCCGAACTGTATAAAGTTATACTGGATCATGTCCCGATTTTAAAAGAGGATGATAAAATGCGAACTATTTTGAATAAATACAAATTAATTAAGAGCAAAAGGCAGCCTTACAGTCTTAAGCGTTTACTTACAAAAGCAAAATTCACATTGAGCAATACTCCAAAAGTTACAAAATGCAATAAACCAAACTGCGGTCTCTGCATTCACTTATTAGAAGAGCATTCATTTTCATTTCGCTGTGGAACAAACTTCAAAATCCACGAGAACATGTCCTGTGACGTAAAAAATGTGATATACGTCATGAAATGCAGAGGCTGTGGGGAGGAATATATTGGCGAAACTGGTAACTTATTACGACAAAGAGTTACGATACATAATCAGCAAATTCGTGACCCTAAGACAAGAATGCTTAAGGTTAGTGAGCATATAGCAAATTGTGCCCATACTCTGAACCCGAAATATAATATTTTCCCCTTCTATAAGATGTATTCTGAGAGTACATCTTTACGACGGGCAAAAGAAAAACTTTTTATCAATACTCTGAAGCCGAAGTTGAATAGACTTCATTGATACGGACACGTGCCATCAGGGTATTCACTGACCAGACCTTGTAATAATACCGTTTTTTATCATTGTTTATGAACGTAACGTTACTGACGCCGGAAGTAACGCCGGAAGTAACGTCGTTACGCATTGTTGCTATGTCAATAACTTAACGTCTTCTTGAAAATCTGTTAGAACAGTGAAACCGGTAGAAGCGTATAAAATATACAAAATTGTGTGGCGATATCGGACTTTGTTGATTTTCTATATATATATATATATATATATATATATATATATATATATATATATATATATATATATATATATATATATATATATATATATATAAAATCAAAAAGTCCGATATCGCCACAATAATATATTTTTTACCAAGCTTCTACTGCAGTTTCACTGTTTTGACAGATTTTCAAGAAGACATAAATATTTGCATGGCAACGATACGTAACGTCGTTACTTCCGGCGTTACTTGTGACGTAAGTAACGTTACGTTGGGATTGTTAAAATACGGTATCATTACAAGGTCTGGTCATGAATACCCTGATGGCACATGTCTCTATCAGTTGATTCTGTTCAACTTTGGCTTGAGCTTAGTGATAAAAAGCTTTTCTTTTGCCCTTCTTAAAGTTGTACTATCGGTGTACATTTTATAAAAGGGAAAAATTTTATATTTCGGAATGACAGTGTTTGCACAATTTGCTATGTGTTCACTGACTTTAAGCATCCTTGTTCTCGGGTCACGGATTTGTTGATTGTGAACTGTTACCCTCTGCCTTAATAGGTTTCCAGTTTCACCAATATATTCCTCCCCGCAGCCTCTGCATTTCATGACATAAACTACATTTTTCACATCACATGACATGTGTTCGTGGATTTTAAAGTTAGTTCCACAGTTGAAGGTGAATGAACTTCCTTCTAACAAATGAATGCAGAGGCCGCAGTTCGGTCTGTTGCATTTTTTTACTTCTGCATTGCTATGTGACGTGAATTTAGCCTTTGTTAGCAAACGCTTTAGACTGTACGGCTGTCGTTTGCTCTTGATGATTTTGTATTTTGATAAAATGTTCCGCATTTTATCATCCTCTTTTAAAATTGGGACATTTTCTAGTATAACTCGAAACATTTCTGGATCTTTCGGGTTATGTGTTGACACGAACGGAATTAGGTTTTCTTTAGACTTTTCTCTTACGGTTCTTAGAGAATTTTTATCTAACGTCATTGCCCTGTTTATTCCGTATTCAATAGTTTGTAATGGATAATTCTGTTTTATCAAAAACGATTTAAGTTCTTTCATACGTGTATGCATAACCTGCTCTTCAGAGACGATTGACCTTAGTCGGCGTGCTAGGTTGTATGGTATGTTTATTTTAGTATGCCTGGGATGACACGAGTTAAATAACAGATACTGCTTGATGTCTGTTTCCTTATAGAATATATCGGTTTCTATTTTCCCACCTTTATTTTTTACCAATACATCTAAAAAGCACTGCTCTACATTGCTACATTCTAAGGTAAATTTCAAATCTTTGTGCAGGCTATTTAGTATGGAGTGTAAACGTTCCAAATCTTTGGCAGACTTTGACCATGGTATGAAACAGTCGTCTAAGAATCGTTTCCAATTGCTAGCGAAGTATATTTCGAATTCCGGCCCAAATGATTTTCCTATTTCTTTGTAAAGATTTTGCTCGAGATAGCCAATTGTTAAAGTCGCATATACTGGTGCGAATTTGGTGCCCATCGCTGTACCTTTTGTTTGTTTATAGTGTTGATCATTGAACGAGAATGTGTTATTTTCAAGAATTAACTTAATTCCTTCTAATACAAATTCTTTGGAAAATCTACCTTTTAATGCTTCTGGGTGTTTTTCTAACCAGAACTGGATTGCCTTGATTCCTAGATCGTGTGGAATGTTAGAATAAAGTGCTTCAATGTCAAATGAAGCTAACACAGTACTGGCTGGGACATTATTTGGTAGACTGTTTAAAAAATCGGTCGTATCTCGTAAATTACTTTTTACATAATTTGTGAATGGCCTTAAGATAATATCCAAGAGGTTACTTAGTCTGTGTGTAAGGCATGATGGACCGGCAACAATTGGGCGTAATTTTAAATCCCTAACATTTTTAACCTCGACATAAGAAGTGTTTGATTGTTTGCATTGTTTATTTATTTCCTGGCTCTTATGAATCTTTGGCAAGCCATAAAATTGACTTCCTTTTATCTCAAAATTCTCTAAATAATCATATTCCTTTTTGGTTAGTTTGTCTTCGTATTTCTTTAAGAACTTATTGTATTTAGTTTTTGTTTCCTTATGTGGATCGATGGCTAACCTCTCATAGTATTCTGTATCATTTAGAGTATTTTCAATCATTTCCCTATAATGGTCCTTATCCAAAATCACTGTAGCGCCCCCCTTGTCAGCCTCTTTTATGATAATCGAGTTGTCATTTTGTAACGAATTTATTGCATTTGCTTCTGATTTATTAATATTTGGCTTTGGCTTAAAATTTGGCTTTGATTTTGGGGATTCTTCTACGGTATAAATGAACCTATCTAGGGCACTATTTCTTTCTGGGGGTGGGATAAAATTACTTTTGTTTCTTACCAGAGACTCATCTGTATCTTCCGTGCCATCAAAGTATTCGACCAGACGTAACTTTCTATTAAATTCTTTCAAATCTTCTGTTAATTGTTCGGGGTTGCCTATTGGTGGGGTGGGTGTGAATTTAAGCCCTTTGTCCAATAAAGATATTTCTGCCTCATTTAGTTGTCTTTTTGATAAGTTTATTATTTTCATGTTTTGGGCTTCGTTTTCGTCTACTGCACAGTGGGTTGGCGGCCGCGACCTCGAACTCGACCTTGACCTCGACCTCGACTTTGGCCACGGCCCCACCCCCGGCCTCGACCGCGACCCCGACCCTGGAATAAAAAATCCTGTTGTCCTGCATAAACGGTTTCCTCTCTCTGCTGTTGGGTAGTAGGCAGAGTGTTTACAGGCCTTTGATGTAGTGAAGGTTGTCCGCTACCACTTGCTTCCATTTCTGTTTGTTGGGGTGTAGGTCGTGCTCTTCTTGGTCCCGAAGGTCTCTGCGGTAATGGAATCTCATTTGGCTCATTTCCCCTCACTTGCTGTCTTAAAGGTATGGCCGGTTGATTTTGTGGCATACCTTGTGGCTGTCCGTAGTTATTAGCTGCCACATCTGCATATGATACTGGGGACTGTGTAGATTCTCCCACTTTTATAAATGGGTTCTTGTTTTCGTATGTGTTTCTGAAGGATTGTTCATACAAGGATTGTTATATATATATATTAACCCATCCGAAGGATTTTCATTAAACTGCGGCGGGGAATATAGCTGTTCTAGTTCAATATGAATTTAAGTGCTAATGATTAAATAATGATTCATCAGCTGATTACCATTGGTTGAAGCAGATATCTTTCATTTAACTTCTTTGATATTTAAGGAGTTTTGATCTTTTGAATACAATTGGCTTTAAACCTGACACCAACTACAATGCCACCGTGGTTTATGATACAGTTAGTAATAACCGATCACTAAATGGACCAATGAAAATTGCCAGTCTACACACATAAGGACAAACTATACATGGCTATATTCGCCTGATGCTATTTGCATAGATGTACACGGCACCCTTGTGCCTTAGACAAAACATGACTGAATAATGTTCCTATATATGTTTGAGTAGTACCTTTCATGCCGATACGTATCGTATCGTGACATTGATACATATCGCGATATACATAGTTATATTCTAATTGGCCTACACATCCGGCTTACACTACCAATAAAATTATCGTCCGCACAAAATGTAGTCCGGCTTATATTCAGTTTTTGACGCTGTTCACTCAAATGATACTTTTGAACGTTTTCTTATTTTATGCGGGGGTAGCGGGGACTTTATATTCGAAAGATCATAATCACATCTTATTCAAATATGACCCTGCCGCGAATGTCATTTGTTTTGTCAAAAGACCTATCTATATAGATAAAATACTGTCAGAAACTTTTTCTGTGAATAGTTAAGCATTACTTGTCATACAACACATTGTTATCCCATATAGGACCATTATAGCATTTTTGAACATAGATCTTATACAGCAAGATATAGCAGTCTACTTTATTTGACATTGTTAACCCAGGTGAGCGATATAGGACCATCATGACGCTCTTGTTATTGTTTTGTTGTTCAGTGGTATTTTGATTGATTGATGGTTTTGGATTTTTTAAGGGGAATGGGTACACCTTCAGGGGAGGCAACTCCTGCAAAAGTATTTTTGTCTCCCATGTCAATAGGGGTCAACTCTTAAAGGAAAGAATTTGCTCCAGAGGAGCAAATTCTTTCCTTTAAGAGTTGACCCCTTTTTCAGTGGGACAGGGCTTATTGGAAAGCGAACAGGAAGTCCCGAAACTTGTCTCCCTTTGAAAAATGGCGGAAAAATCTGCCAGGTGTTCCCATTCCCCTTAAACGACACGTCAATGTGGGTCATTTTGTTTCGTCTCCAAAAGAATATAAAAGATAGTAGAGGAGATAATAGTGATGGATGGAAGAGAAAGAGGAAACTGAATGGACGTGTAGAAACAGATGAAATAACCCTTACCTGCTGCAAGGACAGCAGGCCTTGCCCAACTGTAAGCCAATATCTGTTGCACGCCCTAGTGACGCAAGATACACGTCACCTTTACCTCACCCAACCACCTCGTTAAATGGTCTTTAAAGGTCTTTCTAGTAAACCGGGGCCTCAGGCCACTGACACTGGGATGCAATAGAAGTGAAGGCAATAAAAGGCTTATTAAGGGCGTTTTGCCTCATAAGAAAGAGCGTTTTGTCCACGCGTTGGGGCAAAACGCCCAGATAATTGAAAATCGAAATTAAACTATTATCCATATACCCTGCACCATTTCGTGATTTTAGAAAGCGATAGGAGCACTGAATAAAACGTATATTCTTGCCAACTTTAGTCAAATTCTGAAGTAAGTATGGGCAAGATTACTTAAGGTAGGCGTTTTGCCCCACCTTACGCTACGTTCAGCTCTGCGTGGAAGCTAATTGCAGCCCTGCCCATTTCTCGAAGAGTCGATGGTCGGGGACATTAATGCATGTGTTACAGTCAATAATTTTGTGCGGGATTTCTTTTAACAATCGCGAAAAGTGGTGAAAATTTGAAGGTAACAACAACATTATTGTTGATTTTTAGCATGTTAGACTCGACATAGATCAGTTCTAGTCTGTGATATGCTAAAGTAATACATCGCAGTTTGTGGGTCAGTCGCAAGTAGATAAATCATGCGCGCTACGCGCTCGTGATTTGATCTACTTTACAACCGACCTCAAAACTGTGATTTATTACTCAACAAATCACAGCAAGAGCTGATCTATTTCATAAACGATGAAATGTTCGACATAAGTGGTAGTGCGAGCCATTGAGGTTTAATTATAGCCCAATTCAGTATCATAATGGGGATAAAATTTCTTATGCTGTGAGTACTTATTAGAAACACTCCATTGTGGCGATTCCTATGAGTAAGGAGACTCCCATGAATACATACCAGTTGCAATCGCCCCTCCTACCGGGGCCTGGAGAAATAGTTTGGGCTAGATGATGCTTCCCCGCAGAGCAGAAACCAACCGAACATGAGTACTGGTAAACCGCTTAGGCGGTCTAAGCCTGTCCAGGTAAATTGGTGCGAGTTGGACCGTCCATGCATATAAACCCTTTTGGTTTCATCGGGAGACAGGGCTTGAGATGTCATTTAATCTCAGTGTCGGGTATAAGACCCACGAAATTGGAAGCAACGACTCAAAAATGACCTTAATAATGGTGACGAGGACATTAAAATTGAAATCAAACTAAATTACCGGTTAAAATAAGAGAAACCTACCTAAATTATCCTAAACATACTAGAGAAGAGGAAAAAGTAACTGGCCACCCATTCATCATATTTCCGAAAAAAAAAGAAAAAAAAGAAAGCAATATCACAATTCTGTTTGCATTACGAAAACACGCCTATACAAATACATTGTAAATTTTACCACCTAAAAATCGAAAATTTAAGACGAAAAATGTGATAGTTTTCTTATTTCTGCTCAAAATATAGATTGTGTGTACTCATTAGACGAGTACCCACAATTTGTATTTTAGAGCAGAAATAAGAAAAATAAGGTTTACCCCTGTAAACCCCAGTTTTACTATATAAAAGTAGGATTCAAGCGGGTCAAAATTATATAGGCCTGTTTTCGTGATGGTATTGTTAGGCCGCTAACAACATAACATAGGTTTTACATACTCTCGGCCGACCTAGGAACAAAAATCACCAAGAAATGCATACTAATTATCATCGTCCGATACTATTACATAGCTCCTACATTAATTAGCTAGAGATCGACGCCTCAATAACAAACCTCACGGCGTATACATGATACAAGCACGACGAAACGAGCACATATTTTACACATCCATAACAAATAAAAAGACCGAGCCAATAAACCTATGTTTATTTAAATAAAGTTGTCCCCCTTAGCAATTCGAAATGCCCGACGATATTTTAGAATTACAATAGGCATATTTTTCTAGTCGCGGACCAGGGGTAATAAAGTATCAACGTGGTCAGCAGAAGTTCACTATCTGCGTAACAAATATTATTCATGTAGCAGAAATGTGAGAGCAAGCACTATAGAATACTCCTTCCCTTGTCTATACATAAGGACAAAAATAAGAACCGCTATAAAACCATGCAAACCCCATTTCACTCAAAATTCCTGCTCACAAAACAGGTCGAAAAGAACACAAACAAGTTATCCAGATTTTTCACAGAGAAGATTCTCTCTATCTTGCATGTAATGTCAGAAATGCATTTTTCACTTCTAAAGAGCATAAGAATTACACACTTTGGTCATGTCAGAAAGTGTGTGATGCCCTCACCTTTCTACTTGACAATATTTATATTAGATTCGGTACTAAGTTATTTAGACAAATTGTGGGTATTCCGATGGGTACTAATTGCGCACCTCTTGTGGCTGATCTGTTCTTGTATTGTTATGAAAGAGACTTCATTTTGTCGCTTTCCATTGATAACCAATCTGAAATTATTGAAGCTTTTAGCTCTACTTCTAGATATTTAGATGATTTATTAAATATTGATAATACCTATTTTGATGGTTTGATCAGTCAGATTTACCCCCTAGAACTTCAGTTAAATAAAGCAAATTCTTCTGATACCGAGGCCCCGTTTTTGGATTTACATCTTTCTATTGTAGATGGATTTGTTTCGTGCAAAATTTATGATAAACGCGATGACTTTGATTTTGAGATTGTAAATTTTCCTTTTTTGGATGGTGATGTTCCTCGTGCGCCATCCTATGGCGTTTATATTTCGCAATTAATTCGATTTGCTAGAGTGTGTAGTCATGTAACTGACTTCAACACTCGTAATAAATTATTAACGGCTAAACTTCTTAATCAGGGTTATCGGTACCATAAACTACGCAAAGCCTTTTCAAAATTTTATAGACGCCATTCTGATTTAATTTCAAAATTCAATATTGGACTTAAATCTCTTCTGCAACAAGGTCTATCGGAACCCGAATTTTATGGTGACTTAGTATATAAATTCAGAAAAATATATAACCGCATTGACTTCAGCACCCAATTTCGTAAAATCATTCTTCGATATAAAAAGATTGGGTACAACATGGATATTATACGACAGACTGCATGCATGGTAGTTAACCCAATCACGGTTGGCAACTTTGCTTCCCTCTTTAATTGCACGCCGGTGGGTCAGGCCTCAGATTCTATGACGGCTCCAACGTAAAGGCTTATTGAAAATTAAAGAGATAATGTTGGTTGGTGCCTGATGCTCTGTCTCTGGTCGGGCTCATCGGAGTCTAACAGTTGGTTTTCTTTTGCTCCAGCATTTCAGTGGTTTCTTGCTGTCGAGCCCTCACCGTTGTCTCACCTCTGTGGTTGTTTGATTTCTGTGTTCACGGAGATGTTGCACTGATGAGTTAGGAGGCCTTCATGCGGACTGAACAAATTATTTGTGTAAATCGCGACGGAAGTAAGGGCGAGGATTGTGGCCACGTAAAATCGATTTAAGCCCCCCAGTGGAAATCTTCCACTGACCGTTCCAAGGCGGCTCTTCTGTGGCGATTTATTTATGTTGTTGTTTGTTACATACTGTGTGTATCACTTGTGTCTTTTAATTTTGGATGGCCATATGGCCATTTTGTGGGAAAGTAACTGTCCATATGGCCCTCCTTTGTTTAGGTTTCCATTATGGTCTGGTCGCTTAATGTTTGTATTTCTTTCCCTTTGGTGTCTTTTATGGATAGAGTAAGTTAATTGTATCAATTCCTGATCTTTGTTTTACTTCTACTTTTTATCTCATAAATGGCATTTAATGGTGTACCCAATCAAGACTACGAGAATCTGTCATATTCGAGTGGAATCACCACAGCGACTTATCAAAAGGATACGTCGCTGTAATCTTTGACGATGAGTATAGTTTTTCTGGCTGACCATCGCATTACGACCATTAACTAATTATGCAATTACGAAAGTAAACCGATCCGATGAACGCCTGTCCTTATACGGAGAATGCTACCGGACAATCTGAAGATATAATGTGGGCCGCGCACAGCTTTCAGCACACTTTGGAACTGAAAGCTGATGGTGTTGGTTCGTGTTGTATTTTCAGGTAAGTCAAATTTCTTTATAAATAATTTTCATCTAGTTTTAATGCAAGTTACAATGCTTGAATAGCAAATGTATTTATATGTATTCATAAGCATTTAGACTGCAAACATTGTTTTAGATGTGAAAAGAAAACATATTCTAACTTGCTCTATGCTTATACAGGCATCTGGAAAAACTGGCCGGCTCATCATGAAAACTGAACGGCCCATTATGACCGTCATAACATTAATAGGACCGTTATGTTAGGAAGTAATCCAGTACGCCTTTTCCAATATCTTTCAATCTGTTGAATTATTTGTATTGTTATTGTCATGCTAAAATGTTTGAGTACCTGTGCAGAAGAATGCTACATGGTTGACATGTTTGAAACTTGTTATGTTCAAACTGTTCAATACGACTTTACTCAAAGAATGGTCCCGCGTGGAGTCCACGTTGACTTTACGTCTGCCGTCACCGTTGAAACACTGTCGGATCATTCTGGCAATGTTTTAGCATTGAGGCGACGTTGCCTGATGTTCGAATTCAATAATTATTCAAGGTTGCGCTAGTTTTCTCTGCACGGCTAAAACAACGTTGAATCAGCGTCAGCCTTCACAGTTGAAATGCCACTCAGACATTTCAACGGTGTCGCGACGCTGAGACAACGTCGTATGTAAATCTGTCATTATCATTATGAAATTACACAGTAGTAAGCTAATTTTCTCTATACGGCTAAAACAACGTTGAATCTGCGTCAGCCTTCACAGTTGAAATGCCAGTCAGACATTTCAACGGTGTCGCGACACTGAGACAACTTCGTATTTACATCTGCCATTATCACTATGAAATTACACAGTATTAAGCTGATTGTCTCTGTGCAGTTAAAACGGCGTTGAGTCAGCGTCAGCCTTCACAGTTGAAATGCCACTCAGACATATCAACGGTGTCGCGACACTGATACAACGTCGTATTCACAGCTGTCATTACCATTATAAAATTACACAGTGTTAAACTAATTGTCTCTATACAGCTTAAACAACGTTGAATCAGGGTCTGCTTACACAGTTGAAATGCCACTCAGACATTTCAACGATGTAGCAACATTGAAGCAACGTCATATGCGTATCTGTCCTTATCGTTATAAAATTACACAGTGTTTAGCTAATTATCTTTGTCTGGTTGAAACAACGTTGGATCAACGTCAATCTTCACAGCTGAATGCCACTCCGGCATTTCAGCGGTGTCGCACATTGAAACAACGTTGTATGCATGTCTGCATAGCTGACTCTCGGATGGGGTACTCGGTGCAAACTTTGACGAGACTGCGCATACGCGCGGCTCGTCGGAACGATCCCCCGGTGAGTCGCATTTGAGAGTTACATGTAATCAATGTAGATTGTTAGTTAACTATGATAGTTACAACGCATTAATTCATGATACATGACATTGAATTAAATAAAAGACACTTTGGAACTGAAAGCTGATGGTGTTGGTTCGTGTTGTATTTTCAGCTAATTCCCCATACTTTCCACATCGGCGATACAAGGTTCCGGTACCGACATAACTCTGGGCTATGTAACACACCCCAGTAGCCCATAAATTTCTGACCCGGACAGGCAGTCGTCTATTAAGCCGGACAAGTAGTGGAGAATCAAACCTTCGCTTTCTACTCAGGAAGCGACGCGCCGATGGCAACACCAAGAAACTTCTTACACGCCTACAATTTGAGAAGCAGAAATAACACCCTCGCCGACGGAACACACGAACCTACCAATCCTTCGCCGACAACAAGCACGGTGAGAATTCCAACGCCATTTCCGACCAGTGCACGGAAACAGCGCCTCAGCGAGTTGGTTGCCAATCTAACGCCAACCACAAACCATACCTCCGCCCTTACAACGCCGACAACGACGACGACAGATAGTGCTAGAAATATTATAACCCCTCCGCCGGCGCTTGAAGAGACAAGGCTGAACACGCCTGTTGTGTCATCTACCGTCCGACAACAGGCTCAAGGAACGGAAACTTTAATTGACATCACCGGGGTTGACGGCGGCGTTCCTCCTACGCCGACCAACAGTAATACACTATCCCCGACCACCGTCCCCAACCTAAGGACAGCGACTTCCACAACATACAGCGGTGTACAGACAATTCCATCTGTTCGAGCCGGTAACGCAGTTAGTGTTTCAACCAGTGAAAACATCAATAGTAACTTTACTAACTTTCAAACTGTGACACAAACACTAAGTGGTTCCGGTCGAAGCTACGCTACGGCACAGACAGCAACAACCCGACAAGATAGAGACCAGGAAAATAGAAGTAAGAAAATGAACTTTTCTTTAAAGTTAGATAAATTTTCTGGTGCGTGCAATGATGATGCTAAGTCATGGCTTCTGCAGTTTGCTCAATATTGCACATGTTACAATTTAGATGATCAAACGAAGACAAATATTTTCTCTTTTCATTTGCAAGACCATGCTAAGGTCTGGTACAACTCCTTGTCCGAAGATGTTCGGAATAATTGGAATTCACTCAAAGATAGTTTTCTAAAACGATTTACTGAAGAAAGAAATTTAATAGATCTTTCAATATTACAACTAACGCAAGGCACGAATGAATCAGTGCTAGATTATTTGAGCAAACTGCAAAAGAGTGCGGCATTGAATGACAAAATAGACGAGAATCTCTTGCTGGCAATCGGGATCAATGGGTTGAAACCTGATATCAGAAAAATTGTCATTAATAAAGAACCAAAAACATTCGCAGACCTGCGACACGCAGCGACCATTGCAGAAAAATCGGTCTCGGTGCCTGTAAACACATTACAGTCGTTACAGGACACTATGGTCGCAGAAATTCAGTCTCTCCGCAACCAAATAAATGCGATTCAGACCAATGTGCAACAAAACAAAACTACGTCACACTCAGAAAAGCAAATCAATCAAATGTCTTTTGATGACACAAACATAGACAATATACACCCCAATCACACACAACCACACCCACATCCACAGTCACACCTACGAAATCCGCACCGCCCTGCAGCGCGTACAACACATAATGGCATTCAACCACTAGGGAGTAATCCTCAGGCCACGGGCCGCAGCAATTACACATTCCAAACACCTTATGAATATAGAAATACACGACAAATAGGAAACAATTACGCAAGAGCAGACACCCAAACTTACTGTTGCATTGGCTGCGGAGATATGAATTGCAAAAACAGAAAAACATGCAAAGCTAGACTCGCCGTGTGTCAGTTCTGTCGTAAAATAGGTCATTATACACGCCTCTGTTTGTCAGCAAGAAATTCGAGTTGACTGTCACAAACTGCAAGTATTAGTACAGTTCAAATCAAGAAAAACCTTATTCCAATAAAAATTGGCAATGTGGGGGTAAACGGACTCCTGGATACAGGGGCCGACATTAGTGCCCTCAGTTTAAATTTCTATACCAAATTAGGGATTAACAGGCCGCTCATACAGCCCCCTTCAATTAATTACATTAAGGGAGCTGGAGGAGCGATACACCAAATAAATGGAGAGGTCATGTTAGATATAAAAATAGCTGACCTTTGTCTCAAACATAGATTTTTCATTGTACAAGCTTTGCACCACGCCTGCATTCTAGGGCACGATTTTTTTACAAACTATAAGGTAAGAATATCGTACGAAAATAATACCGTCAGTTTGGACGATCAACAGTCACATGTAGAAATCAATTTGGTGACTGAGAATAGTAAAGCACGACTAACCAGAGCTACCTGGCTACCACCAGGAACGATTAGAACTGTACTATTACAATTACCCAATAAGCAGCTCGATGAAGACAAAGCAATCATGTTAAGCCCATCAACAAAACTAACAGATCTTCAAGTAGCATTCATTGAATGTTTAGTGCCTCCACACAAAGACACAGCATGGGTTCAAATAGCAAATTTCACAGCTAAACCAGTACGATTACACAAGCGAACACCAATAGCAGACATTCATGTCATACACAGTCGCGACATTCATTATCTCCCTTTCCAAAAACAAAACCAAATTAACAGCCTGCGGCAAGAACCGCCCACGACAGAAGCAGTAAATGCAAATATGGCAGAACCCACAAAACAGGGTCATTCTAAAGACCTTGAATTCGACTTGAGTAACTCTGATCTAACAGAAACACAGAAACAAGAACTGTTACTCGTTTTACATGAGTACCGTGATTGTTTTGCTACCAACATGGAGGAAATAGGGTGCACACATTTAATTTCTCACTCTATCCACACATCTGATGAAATACCAGTTAGGGCAAGACCATACAAAACAACCCCAGAAACCAAGAAAGCTTTAGAGCAACAGGTGGACGAATTAATGCAAAATGACATAATAGAACATTCGTCAAGTGACTATGCAAGCCCAGCTATCTTAGTAAGAAAGCCCAATGGCACATTTCGTTTAGTGGTCGACTTTCGGAAACTAAACCAAAAAATTAAAGATGTGGTATTCCCGTTACCACTTCTTAGTGATGTAATCGACCAAGTAGGGGCTAGCAATAGCAATTACTTCAGCTCCATGGACCTCCGGAGCGGGTACTTCCAGGTGCCCCTCGACGAGGACTCCAGGCATAAAACTGCTTTCATCTGCCACCACGGTCTTTTTCAGTTCAAACGCATGGTGATGGGCCTGTCCACAAGTAGTGCGACATTTCAAAAGCTAATGAACAATGTATTCAAAGGGCTTTCTTATCATATATTACTGTGCTATCTAGACGACGTTCTTATACACAGCCAAACTTTCAAAGAACACCTATCCCACTTGAAGCTAGTGTTTGATAGACTCAGAACAGCGAACCTGACACTTACTCCAAGCAAGTGTTTCTTTGCAACTAAACAAGTGCAATTTCTCGGACACATCCTAAACAAAGAGGGTATAACACCTTGTAAGTCCAATACACATGCAATTGACACATTCCCCACACCAAAAACCCAAAAACAAGTAAGGCAATTCCTGGGGATGTCAGG
Source organism: Lucinisca nassula (assembly GCA_963580285.1). Lineage (NCBI taxonomy): Eukaryota > Metazoa > Mollusca > Bivalvia > Lucinida > Lucinidae > Lucinisca > Lucinisca nassula. The sequence continues at coordinate 37,600,280 of OY757013.1, forward strand.
CTACTATCGCAAATTCATTAAGGATTATTCTAGAATTGCCCACCCCCTTTTCAAATTATTATCTAAACAAAATACAAACAGTAAGCACATGGTAAACTGGACTGCGGACTGCGACAGAGCATTTAGGGACTTAAAAACGGCCCTTACCACAGAACCCGTGGTCCTGAAATACCCAAACACAGACGGGAAATTTTATTTACAAACAGATGGGTCCAAAAAGGGAGTATCATACATTCTCTCGCAAGAGGACGAAAACGGGGTAGTACATCCGGTATGCTTTGGGGGTAAAAGCTTAAGACCAGAGCAAACAAATTGGCCTGTATCACACATAGAACTATATGCAATCATACTCGGCATACGGGAATATAGAAACTACCTCACACCACGTAGGTTTAAAATACTAACAGATTGCAAAAGTCTAACATGGCTCAACACTACAAAACATACAAACGGCCGCCTCATCAGATGGAATCTAGAACTCATGCAATACAAATTTGACATCTCCCATGTCATTGCGAAATCTAACGCTGCCGCCGATGCTTTGTCACGGCGAGAATACACTGAAAACACACCCGTTGTGCCGGATGTAGACTCGAACCCAGAACCCCATGCAGTTATGCCACAAAACACGCCAGTAACAACCACCGACAGCACAACTGCGTCAAGTAATTGCATCACAGTGCACGACATAACACCTATTGCCCTACCATCAGACAACTCAACTCACAAGCCTCTCCGGCTTGACAAGGGCTTAAATCCCCACCGCGACCAATCACCGTCACCTAAACCACCACAGATGACAGAGCACAAAACACATCCGCTTATTCATGCACTTCAGGCCGGAATAGAAGCCAATGACAACAAAATAGATGTAGCGCGATTGCAAGCAAAATGCGACGAGTTAAGCCCCCTTTACAATTACCTTCAGCACGGCGCATTGCCAAGCAATTCACAAGCAATCAAACAAATAGTTGCAGAATCACAGCAATATGCGTTGTTAAATGACAGACTATATCACTTATTTCAGTCAAGGACTAAAAACAAAGCCCCGGTTCTCGAGCTTGAACACCAGCTTGTAGTGCCGAAATGCCTTCGCCCAGATATATTACATGCATTTCATGACAGTCCATTAGCAGGGTGTCATTTGGGTTTCAAAAAATGTTACGAGGCTATCAGGTCCAAGTACTATTGGAAACACATGTACCAGGAGTGCTATGACTATGTCACTTCCTGCAAGACATGTCAAGAAATGAAACGGGACACAAATAAACGTAACGCTCCCTTTAAGCCTTATGAGGTGGATCCCATATTTAGCCGTATTCATTTAGACTTTTTGGGACCGCTCACTGAGACCAAACAAGGTAATAAATACATTTTACTTGCCATAGATTCATTCAGTCATATGACAGAAGCTGTGGCAATGAAATCACAGACCGCTGCAGAGGTAGCAAGAACCATTTACGAGTCCATTATTTGCCGCTGGGGGGTTCCGAAAGTGATCGTCACAGACTGCGCAAACAATTTTCATTCAAAAATTGTAATTGCCCTCTGTGACATGTTCCAAATAAGGAAACAATCTATCTCTTCCTACAATCCCAAGGCAAATGGAATAATTGAGCGCCAGAACGCTATACTCGCCCAGTGTCTAAGGGCCCTCTGCTCTGACAAACCTGACAGATGGGACGAATACCTCCAATCAGTCATGATGGCGTTTCGCAATAGCCCAGCTTTAAACTCAACCAAATATAGTCCGTTCTATTTAACAACGGGTTTACACATGAATTTGGACATAGATAATATTCTTGATAATGTTCCAAAAGTAACAGGTTGCTTACAGCAATATATTGAAGATATGGTAGAACACCTACACGTAATACGAGAAGTAGCCAAGAAAAACATAATCAGACACCAACAAGATTATAAAAAGAGACATGATAAAAAAGCAAAAATGCCCCACTTTCATGTAGGACAACATGTATATCTAACTGTCGAGAAAATTCCCGTCGGGGTGTCAAAGAAATTATACCCCCGATATAACGGTCCATTTTACATCGTTTCTAAGGGCCAAAACCACACATACAAACTCCGTAACTGTACAACAAATAAAGCACTTAAATTCACAGTTCACGCAAACAGACTCAAACTGTACAAGGACCCCAGGGACTACAGGCGGGACAGGTACCTGCCCAAGATACAACTTGAACGCCATCAAAACGCAACTGAAAACGAGATAGATCGATCTATAGGAAGGTTCCCACTAGAAGTGCGGCAAACCCCTCCCCCCACAGAGCGACAGTGCCCGTCCGGCACACCAGCTGAGACGAGAACCCGCTCGCCCGAAATGGATGATTACACACCATTAAACTGGAACCAACCTCAGGACGAGGCAGGGGCGGAAGAACTGACAGCAAAACACACGACTCCCGATCAACAGGAAACGGAGCCTATACAACAGACTGATCAAGACGAATGGTTCGAGGCCGACAAACTCCTTAAATCAAAATGGGTGTCGGGGCGAAAACACTACCTTGTGCGATGGACTGATCCCTCTGCAAAACCCTCATGGGAGCCGGAAGGCAACATCACTCCGTTACTAATAGAGCAATATCACATTAACAGAACCAAAACACAGAAACGCAAAAGAAAAAGACATAACTAAAGAACATAAGCTATAATTTATACAATGAAAGATGTTCACAAATATCAAACACCAAAATGTCGATATTTCCTATCTCTCCGCTTACATAGAAAACACAAACACACACGCACGCACGCACACGCAAACAGACAAACGGACGGACGGACGGTCACAAACACAGTCACGCACGCAAACAGACAGACAAACGAACGGACGTACATGCTCACACACACGCGTACGCAAGCACACAGACAAACGAACGGAATGCCAAATACACACCGACACACAAACGAACGGACGGCCACAGACACACATACACGCACACAGACAAACGAACGAATGGCCAAATACACACAAACAGACAAACGGACGGACAGACGGCCACAAACACAGTCACGAACGCAAACAGACAGACAAACGAACGGCCACACACACACACACACACACACACACAGACACACAAACGAACGGACGGCCACAGACACACATACACGCACACAGACAAACAAACGGATGGCCAAATACACACAGACACACAAACGAACGGACGGCCACAGACACACAGACACGCACACAGACAGACAAACGAGCGGACGGCCACAAACATAGACACACACGCACACAGACAGACAAACGAACGGACGGCCACATACACAGACAACTCCCGTACGCGCGCTCGCACGATGACGGACAAACGGACAGACTACCGCATACTCACAGAAACACGCCCGTACGCACGCACGCAGACAGATAAACAAACGGAGAAACGGCCACATACAAAAATATGCACTTACAATCTGACGAACGAACGGCCACACACACACACACACACACACACACACACACACACATGCCCGAGCACAGACAAACAAGATAATTTTTTCTCACCTACTAACACTAATTACCAATCAGTGCAACATTGGTTTCTTAAAGCATATGACTGCCAAAGTTCACACACCTGCGCCAGCTTTAACTACAACCAAAATACATTAATATCCACGAGGTTTGATGTTTGCGACAGATCACCAAGCAATCGACTTGAAAATAGATCAAGCTCATTAACTTCCATCAACCTGGCTAACGTTTATCAATTGAATTATTATTCATATTCTAAATAATTGATTACTATACTTGTCATCATCATGGCTCATCGACTACTTCGGCAGTTTTAGCGTAATATACGATTATTGCCACATGACTTATGTCCCTTTAAGAAACTGTAAGTCGTTATCAGAATAAAGTCAAACAGCTGCTCACAGAAATACTAACATGAACATGGGTATAACAGACAACAAATTCTTTTTGTTGAAATAACAGGGAAAAATACTATATATGGAATTTACTCCTTATTATAATATATTTAAGCCCAAAGTCATCTTATCTTGCATTTATTGTTAAATTTCACAGTAACTACTCACTCATGACATACATACAATTAACTATATATTATTACCAAATTTCTTTACGGTAATCATTCGAACATGGTATAGTTTGAAGAGCAGGAGCTTGTTCGTAAGACATAAAACACATGTAAACTACGATCATGCTCCTATATGACACATTTAGTTCACGTTAAATGAATATTTGAGCTTAAATATTTTTAGTACTTGAATAAAAAAAAAAAAGTCAAACAACCATGTTATTACTTAACACTTTACAATTTCTGCTACAACTATCTTTTTATAACAATTACATGAACGTTCATATATAAATATATATATATCAAATTACCCACAACAAATCGAGCCTGGAATCGCGAATGCCAGCCAGCGCAACTTATTAAAGAAAATTATATACCGGTTTTAATTTTCTTTTGCCAGGTATGGCGTTGCGATTCCTGTGTTTGATATTCGTGGCTCAGTTACCATACCTAGCATCAGCTTCCACAGACCACCTCAACTACGGGATTTCCTTCAAAAAGATGGGACCGATAGAATTTTCTGTCGATGTATGGAAGCACTCGTACTTAATAGGTCTGCCAACAGAATTACAAATACCCAATTTGAGGTATTGTACTTCTTCATCAAAAACTTGCATAGGAAGGAATGCTATCGTTAGCAATATAAACGCCATTAGGCGAGAACTTAGTAGTCATCTTAATAACACTTCTGGGCTATTAAAAGAACTGATACCCAACACGGTATTTCCGAGCAGCACAAAAAGACAAAAGAAAGCTTTGTTCGGTTTCTTAGGCTCTCTTGCTCACGATTTAATCGGCGTAAGTACTGATGATCAATTAAAGCAAATTACAAACCAAATGAATATACTAAAGAAGGCATTATCGGGTATTAACAACGCTATGGTACAAAATAGTCAAGGGTTTGCATCTTATGCTAAAGTAGTCGATGATCGCATAAGCAATTTAATGGAAGGAATCAAACAAAACACCAAAATAAATGAACAGTTAGCCGATGAACTTCAAACCTCAACAAAATACTTCGAAGAATTGATAACAGCAACATCTGTAGCATTAGCTCAAGAAATAGCAGGTTCAAACTATGTCACACAGCGCCTAGACACATTACGACAGGCCATAACTGACCTAGCAGAAGGACAGTTGTCGCCATCATTGATCAAACCACACATGCTGAAAGAGACGATTTCGGAAATTCAAAACATGCTCATTCAACAATATCCCACATATCGCCTTGCGATAACAAATATAAGGTTTTATTACCAACAAGCACGCTTCTCAGTCATACGGGAAGACAGCCATCTTCTCATCACAATAGACTTCCCTATTGCTTCTGCAGAAACATTCGAGCTATACAAAGTATACTCTTTCCCTATACCTATAAACCAAACAGGTACACATGCCACACAGCTGACAAATATTCCGGAGAACTTCGCAATAACCGAAGATAGACAGTTCTACACCACCGTATCCAACAACGCCATTTCCTATTGTATAAGCACAGTGCAAGAAAAGTATTGTAAGTTTAGACCACCACTCTCGGCAATCAGTAAACCTAACTGCATCGCTAACATATTTCTCAACAATCGGAAAGAAATCAAACAAAACTGCGATTTCAGATTTCTAACTAGGGTAACGCATCCTCACATACTACACATAGGCGATAATAAGGTTATTATATATCAAATTCCAAAATTGATATTAGAATGTCCAAACAATAAACGACGCATTTTACATGGATGTGAATTTTGCTTAATAACTATTCCATGTTCATGTGTCTTGCTCACTAGTGATTTGGTATTCCAAAGTCCATTGACATTATGTGAAAACCAGACCAATTCTATTGACAAAGTTTACCCGATCAACTTAGCTTTATTACAACATTTCTTTAACGAATCACAGCTTCAAACAGTTCTTGCAAACACAACATATAGGGAACAAACATCAGTCATAATTCCAAAACTGAAAGTATACAAACATAAAATGTCAGATACTTTGGCTCAAGATCAAACATACGATTTAAACCTTAAAAAAATCGCCGAAAGAGTTAAAAACTCCAGCACCATTTACAATTCTATGACTGACGCATATCTAGACGGCCAAATTACGTTTGACGCCGGTGACGTTTTTGACGTCAAACTGTGCGTATCTATTATCGGCCTTACATTAGCAATACTCAACATCATGACCACAATATATCTGTTTCGGAAAATACACTTTTTAAGCGCGATATTAACAATGGCACACAACATCAATACAGCAGACCCAAAATTCCATTTTCTCCCACCAGAAACAACCCACAATAACAAAGATGAAAACTTACAACCAACTATCTTAGATATACTGCAATGGGATCACGCCATATTCGCTATATGTACAATCACAATGATCATTATAGTTACTTTAACAATACACCATTTCCAAACACGAAAATGGGCCTTCACATCAATAATTTTAGAAATTACGAACGGATCTGAATGCGAAATTATTCAAGCCCTCCGATTGCCTGCGTGTCCCGATTTTTATAGAATACAAGCGCCAGCACTGATTTCACATTTAGCGATAGTTGGTTCCATGAATCCGCACTTAAACTTGCAATGGCCAGATTTCACAATTACTGATAAAGCATCCGGCAAATCGATTCAGGTCAATCAGAAAATACCAGTTTCATGGTTAGCAGCCCGCAAGCTACGCCAAATAATCCAAACACCGTTCATAGCTCATATTATGATCAAACACCACAACTGCATCTATATATTAGACAAACAAGACGAAACCTTGGCACTCCCTTCAGCCCCACCTACATACCTTGAGACGCACCATGACATCACACATATGTAATCATTATCATAAAAAAAATGCACCTCAATATTTTATAAGAGCATGGATTAATACACGTACACCAAGTTTCTTTAAGACTCACATATAGCCATTGCTTGTAATTCAACATAGTTCTACTGCATTGTAAGGGAATGGTTCATATGGTTATCAGTTATCGTTTTGTACAATCAATGCCACCTTTTTGGTATTGGATACTTTGTATTGTTAAATAACATGTCATTCCTATGGTCAGGTTATGTACTACGTGTACACATACATGCATTACTTTTTGGCTTTAGCATGTTGTGTGCACAGCTTATGTAACAATTATATTCAAATTTTGTTATATACATATATTTTTAACACATTTGTTAGTCATGTTTATTATGCTGATGATTCCAGTCACCAACGGATTGTATGAACGTTACTTTTTAAATATAAAAAGTACTGACGTATGGATTACTTTTGATCAAGTATCTTTCAAACATAACCTGCTTACACTTTTAAGTAAACTCTACTTTGTGCTACACCCTATGTACAACAACCTTGCGGGTGATGTTCGAGAGTGTTTACCGCTTGGTGACTGGACGATATTACATATATATGATTATTGTTTGCTGTGTTTTGTTGTTTTACGTTTGTAAATGGGCAAATAAATATTGTTTGTGCCATTCCCGGATTGAAAGCCCCCTTTTACGCGATAGAGCGCATTTTTTTCTTTTCAATTTATATTGCCTGATCACAGTTTCTAGCTTTCAAGTGGGCCACACTCACAGGGTATCCGGGACCCGTGGCTCACGCTTTCCTGCCTTTAATTGGAGGAAAGATTTTTTTTTTCATTCAATTTTTTTTTATCATTCATTTCATTAATCATAACTTCCACCATGTTCCCTTTTCAAATTAGCTTTAATGACATCAACACCCTTTCACAATTTACTTCCCCGAAAGTCGTGTCCCACCTTGAACGTTTCAGAACTCTTGAAGTCCCCCATTATATACCAGACATCACCCCTGCCACCCTTGATATGCTATTCACATTCCTTGAAAACTATAACACTGACACTGATCCCGATCTGGACAGTCATATCCCGATCGACCTATCCCTCAGTTTGTCCTTTCTGTGTGAATACATCGAAGAGACACTCATACAGGCCATATACGTCCCTACATCTTTACAACACGATTTTGACCTGACCCTCCAATGTGCCGCTGCTACAACGTTTCTGAATAGTGGCATACCCTTACCTGCCCCCTTACACCGTCACCGCCCCCTTCGACACATTATTTTTATGGCCCATTATACCCAAACCCTCCACAAATATTGCAAACTTCAAATCCATATTTTGAAGTCGCGCCCACCACGAATACCCATACACCCCCGCTCGAGGGGCACCTTCGACGCCCTTCGCCGTGCTATTAGTCGAACCTATTTTCGAACACGACGAGCACTCCCTCAATATTTTATCCGGCTTTTTGGGATAGTGCAGCCATTTATAGAATGGTTTCGTCAATTAATTTTCTAAAGATTTTATTAGTTTTATCTCCGATTATAAATGAAACGTCAAGTGTTGGGTCACACCTTCTTACCAAATACTCCTTTCGGATTGATTTCGATGTGTTTAATCGTGCTATTGAAAATCCATTATACTACATTCTTAATACCTAAACTTCTCTTGGTTGTAATTCTCAATCGTCGCAATATGTCTAATATTTCTTCACATATTTCAACAGATTACACTGTTAGACTCATTACTTTATATAATTCAAACGAATATAAAATTACAAATATATAGCTAATAATTTAGATATAAAGAGTGCCACAACCAGGAGAGTTTAGACCCATGTTTTTATGATGTTAGTGTTCAGTACGGATTGTGATTTGTTGTTATCATTTTTATATCATTATTCATTTTTTCACTTATTCACTATGCTTGTGGGAGCAATGTGGCAACAAGTTTATTTAAGCCTTCTACCAACAAAGAAGAAGTAACAAGCAATGATCAGGAATAGATACAATTACCTATTCATACGTCATTTGTTCTGAGAAATAACACGATTTCAGAGCACAATTTCAGAAAGGCATTCTCTGTCTTCTTCAACGCCACACAACACAATTTGGCATACCTCAAACAAGCACTAAAAGGGCTCATGTTTGTTCATGTTTTGTTTGTACACAACGTTTGATAGTTACGCATTAGAGTCACCCACTTGGTTTCATTGAGAGTTATTGAAATTTATTGTTCACACGACAAGGAGACTGCGGTTTATATAAACGTTGTACTCCCAATCTCCTTGGATTCATTTTCGGTACCTTTCAAGTGATGACAATATTATTGATAATATATATAAAAAAGACTCTCAATCGGGCTCAAGGTACGACTCCCTTTAGTACAGTTATTACAGTGTGTAAGGAATGTGTCATACAACATAAGAATAATAAAGATAATAAAATAAAACTAATATAAAAATGGTTCCACCAAAACATTTACTCTCGGTAACGCATATTACAATTGTACTGTCGGGACCGGTAATGGAAGGACGTTCATCGGCCGGTTACAAAAAAAAACAAAAAAAAAAAAATCTACGTTATATTATTCATTCGGGGACTCATTTCCGTTTGGGGCGGGGCAACTTGTTAGGCCGCTAACAACATAACATAGGTTTTACATACTCTCGGCCGACCTAGGAACAAAAATCACCAAGAAATGCATACTAATTATCATCGTCCGATACTATTACATAGCTCCTACATTAATTAGCTAGAGATCGACACCTCAATAACAAACCTCACGGCGTATACATGATACAAGCACGACGAAACGAGCACATATTTTACACATCCATAACAAATAAAAAGACCGAGCCAATAAACCTATGTTTATTTAAATAAAGTTGTCCCCCTTAGCAATTCGAAATGCCCGACGATATTTTAGAATTACAATAGGCATATTTTTCTAGTCGCGGACCAGGGGTAATAAAGTATCAACGTGGTCAGCAGAAGTTCACTATCTGCGTAACAAATATTATTCATGTAGCAGAAATGTGAGAGCAAGCACTATAGAATACTCCTTCCCTTGTCTATACATAAGGACAAAAATAAGAACCGCTATAAAACCATGCAAACCCCATTTCACTCAAAATTCCTGCTCACAAAACAGGTCGAAAAGAACACAAACAAGTTATCCAGATTTATCTCATAAATGGCATTTAATGGTGTACCCAATCAAGACTACGAGAATCTGTCATATTCGAGTGGAATCACCACAGCGACTTATCAAAAGGATACGTCGCTGTAATCTTTGACGATGAGTATAGTTTTTCTGGCTGACCATCGCATTACGACCATTAACTAATTATGCAATTACGAAAGTAAACCGATCCGATGAACGCCTGTCCTTATACGGAGAATGCTACCGGACAATCTGAAGATATAATGTGGGCCGCGCACAGCTTTCAGCACACTTTGGAACTGAAAGCTGATGGTGTTGGTTCGTGTTGTATTTTCAGGTAAGTCAAATTTCTTTATAAATAATTTTCATCTAGTTTTAATGCAAGTTACAATGCTTGAATAGCAAATGTATTTATATGTATTCATAAGCATTTAGACTGCAAACATTGTTTTAGATGTGAAAAGAAAACATATTCTAACTTGCTCTATGCTTATACAGGCATCTGGAAAAACTGGCCGGCTCATCATGAAAACTGAACGGCCCATTATGACCGTCATAACATTAATAGGACCGTTATGTTAGGAAGTAATCCAGTACGCCTTTTCCAATATCTTTCAATCTGTTGAATTATTTGTATTGTTATTGTCATGCTAAAATGTTTGAGTACCTGTGCAGAAGAATGCTACATGGTTGACATGTTTGAAACTTGTTATGTTCAAACTGTTCAATACGACTTTACTCAAAGAATGGTCCCGCGTGGAGTCCACGTTGACTTTACGTCTGCCGTCACCGTTGAAACACTGTCGGATCATTCTGGCAATGTTTTAGCATTGAGGCGACGTTGCCTGATGTTCGAATTCAATAATTATTCAAGGTTGCGCTAGTTTTCTCTGCACGGCTAAAACAACGTTGAATCAGCGTCAGCCTTCACAGTTGAAATGCCACTCAGACATTTCAACGGTGTCGCGACGCTGAGACAACGTCGTATGTAAATCTGTCATTATCATTATGAAATTACACAGTAGTAAGCTAATTTTCTCTATACGGCTAAAACAACGTTGAATCTGCGTCAGCCTTCACAGTTGAAATGCCAGTCAGACATTTCAACGGTGTCGCGACACTGAGACAACTTCGTATTTACATCTGCCATTATCACTATGAAATTACACAGTATTAAGCTGATTGTCTCTGTGCAGTTAAAACGGCGTTGAGTCAGCGTCAGCCTTCACAGTTGAAATGCCACTCAGACATATCAACGGTGTCGCGACACTGATACAACGTCGTATTCACAGCTGTCATTACCATTATAAAATTACACAGTGTTAAACTAATTGTCTCTATACAGCTTAAACAACGTTGAATCAGGGTCTGCTTACACAGTTGAAATGCCACTCAGACATTTCAACGATGTAGCAACATTGAAGCAACGTCATATGCGTATCTGTCCTTATCGTTATAAAATTACACAGTGTTTAGCTAATTATCTTTGTCTGGTTGAAACAACGTTGGATCAACGTCAATCTTCACAGCTGAATGCCACTCCGGCATTTCAGCGGTGTCGCACATTGAAACAACGTTGTATGCATGTCTGCATAGCTGACTCTCGGATGGGGTACTCGGTGCAAACTTTGACGAGACTGCGCATACGCGCGGCTCGTCGGAACGATCCCCCGGTGAGTCGCAATTGAGAGTTACATGTAATCAATGTAGATTGTTAGTTAACTATGATAGTTACAACGCATTAATTCATGATACATGACATTGAATTAAATAAAAGACACTTTGGAACTGAAAGCTGATGGTGTTGGTTCGTGTTGTATTTTCAGCTAATTCCCCATACTTTCCACATCGGCGATACAAGGTTCCGGTACCGACATAACTCTGGGCTATGTAACACACCCCAGTAGCCCATAAATTTCTGACCCGGACAGGCAGTCGTCTTTTAAGCCGGACAGTATCCCAAGACGGGCGAATACCATACCACTTAACGTTTCACACAATTCAGTATATTGCATCCGAATACGACCATTCCTATTTTCAAATTTAGCAAGAATTTGTATTGCGTGACGGGATAAGTTTCAACATTTTGACACATAGCGATCACAGTCACAATGGATGAAGATTAATTTCTGCAGTCAACATACGCTTTAAAAATGAGGTTGTTTGGTAATGAACATTGCGTATTTAACAAGGTGATTTTCACAAGCTGACTTTGTGAATTTTAAGAATGGCATACGTGTGTGCATCAGGGTATCCTTGACGTAATGAAGTGAATTTTATCAAAGAGTGAAGGCAATTATCAAAAATCGATACAATTAACCCACATCTCCCATCAGAGACACCAAACAGACAGAAGAACAAAATTGAAATAGCTAGACCCAAATGGAAACATCAATAGCGCCAAGCCAAAAGTACAGATACTTTCCCACAAAATGTCAAATTGTCTACGCAAAACAAAACAAAACAACAACAAAAAAAAAAAAAAAAAAAAAGACCGATACACACACTCAAAGACAAACCATAACAAAAATAAACCGCGACAGAAGAATCGCCTTGGAACGGCCATTGGACCGAATTCAAACCTGATAACGAATGTGTCAAATTTTATAGTGGTTTTCAAACGGGTCACTCCTTAGAAACCGCCCTTAATTTAATGCTAAAACGCTGCTGAAGGCAATTGACAAAGATAAACTAGTAGGAATAGTTATGTTGACTTTAGAAAGGCTTTTCCATCTAAAAGATCACGACTTGATTAAAAAAAAACTTCGATATTATAAAGGCGGTGCTAATGTTATCAGACAAACAGCGTGCTATTTGAATAAAAGAACGCAGGTTGTATCAATAAACGTAACAGTTTCAAATTTTGCTAATATTACGTCTGGTGCTCCTCAAGGTTCAATACTAGGTCTATTACTATTTTATAATCATCAACGACTTATCTGTAGTTCTTTCCAACAAAGTTTTATCCACTGTCCTATATGCGGATCATACTACTATTTACCTTACAAATATTTGCCAGCGCATGACAAAACCTACAATAAGACATGTGCGCCCAACGAAGACTCAGATCCGCGCAATCTGATCAGTCTTCGTTGTGCGCTCTAAGGATAGCAGAAAGAGAAGTCTCTGGTTAGACTATATGGATGCGCAGGCTGATCTGAGTCTTCGTGGGGGGGGGGGGCGGCGCAAATGTCTTATTGTAGGTTTTGTCGTGCGCTGGCTCAAATACTTATATCATTTACAAGATCCTCTTTCAATTCTTCAAAAAATGGTACAAACGAATTGGTGCGCTTTAAATACAGGATCTTACATGAGTGTTCATGAATTATTGAATTTAATAAACGAGTTGAGATAAAGGGATAAAATGCGAGGCTTTGCCAAAACCTACAATAAGACATTCCTCCCGAACAATTTATTTAACGAATTTAATAAACTCAATGATACATTAGCACGAATTCAAAATTCTATTTATCGTATGACATTTAAAACGCTTTTTATTCACGTTTATTTTACAAAAATGCCAATATTCCGCCATAAGTAAACGCGACGTCGTTAAGGACGTCGTACGTGTAACGTTACGGGACGTATCTAACACTTTGCATTATTAAATCAACTAGTGGATTATCGAATTTATTGCATGTAATAATAAAATAATTTATCATATGACGTCGCGTCTGAGAGTGTAATAACGCCATGTAATATTTTTGATAATCCACTAGTGGATTAAATATGCAAATTAGCTAGATACGTCCCGTAACGTTACATGTACGATGTCCTTAACGACGTCGCGCTTACTAATGGCGGAATATTGACATTTCTGTAAACAATCGTGAATAAAAAACGTTTTAAATGTCATATGATAAATATAATCTTGCATTCGTGCTCATGTATTATTGAATGTATTAAACTCGTGGAGGAAAAGCGATAAAATGCTCGGGAAAGCCTCGCATTTTATCCCTTTTCCTCAAATCGTTTAATAAATTCAATAATACATGAACACTCATGTAAGATCCTCTATGCAAAAGACTCTTTAATTGTACGCCGGTGGGTCAGGCCTCAGATTCTGTGACGGTTTTAGCGTAAAGGCTTACTTATGTAATGCTGATTGGTACCTGATGCTCTGTCTCTGGTTTGGCCCATCTGAGTCTAACGGTTGGTTTTCTTTTGCTCCAGCATTTCAGTGGTTTCTTGCTGTCGAGTCCTCACCATTATTTCATCTCTGTGGTTGTTTGATTTTTGTGTTCTCGGAGTTGTTGCACTGATGAGTCAGGAGGCCTTCATGCGGACTGACCAAATTATCTGTCTAAATCGCAACGGAAGTAAGGGCGAGGATTGCGGCCTTGTAAAATCGATTTAAGCCCCCCCCCCCCACACACACACCCACCCACCAGTGAATTTCTTTTCACTGATCGTTCCAAGGCAGTTCTTCTGTCTGTATTTTTGTCATGGTCATTTTTTGAATGTGTGTATCGCTTATATATATTTGTTTTGGAACCGTCGTTTGGCCTTCCGCTATCGACGTTTCTTTGATGGTAGGCATTGGAGTAACATGGAGATTCAGATTTGTTAAATAGTATATTTCTATATGCAAGATGGCCGCCATGGCGGCGATATTGAAATCATTTCAACGACATCGCCTCCTGGGCCGAAGGACTGAGTTGAAACTTGATATGAGGCATCAGCGTGACAAGGAGATACAGATTTCATTACGATAACACATCCGTGTGATTTAGTGAATTTTTCAAAATACAAAAAGGTAATTTTTCCTATGACATTTTGCTACATTTTTCTTATTTATACTCCAAACATAGGTTTTGGGTGCTCGTTAGAACCGCCTCATTGAGGCGGTTCTAACGAGTACCCACAACCTAAGTCTTGGAGCAGAAATAAGGAAAATAATGTTTACCCCCGTAAACCCCAATTTTCTCTATATAATATAAAGTGGGGTTTAGGGGGGGGGTCTTTATTTCACGGACTTGTTCACGTGATGTGATGAAACGACATCTTCTCACCAAAATGTCAGATCGAGCTTAAACTTAATGGGAGGCTTTGGGGCGATATGGTGATTCTGATTTGCTAAAATCCTCCCTTTCCGAAATGGCGTCCATGGCGGCCGAAACGTTTGAAATTCTTAAAACGGTATCTCCTCCCGAACGAATGTTTTGATCTCGTTGAAACTTGATGGAAAGCATCGGGGCGACATGGAGATTCAGATTTGGTAAAATTGTTCCGTTCTGATATCCAAGATAGTGGTCGCCTTGGGTTGGAACATTCTACAAACGGCATCTCCTCCCAAAACCAAAGGTCGGATCGAGCTGAAACTTGATGTTAGACATCAGGACGATATGAATATTCAGATATGCTGAAGTCATTCCGATGAGGCGGTTCTAACGAGCACCCACAACCTATGTTTGCAGTATAAATAATAAAAATATCACAATTTTTCATCTTAAAATTTTCGTTTTGCCCTGGTAAAATTTACAATGTATTTGTATAGGCGTGTTTTCGTAATGGTTCCCACTGAGTCGAAATATGGAGGAAAGCACTCGGGGGACACAGGGATTCAGAATCCCTGAAATAAATGCATGATTACAATATGAGACAAAGTGATGATACGATTTGGGATTAGAACAAAAACTCGAGTACTTAATAGTTCTTGTTGCATTTAGTTCTTCTCCAAGTTGGGTACCATGGTGGCCATCTTGAAGTTCTTCAAAACATTTCCTCCCAAACCAAACTTCTGATTGAGCTGGAAATTGATGGGAGGTATAAGTGCAACATGGAAGTTCAGATTTGCTAAAATTGTTCCGTCATGATATCCAAGATAGCTGACACCATTACGCAAATACATTGCTACCTTTACCGCCGAAAAAATGAAACTTTTATGATGAAAAATTGTGATATTTTTCTTATTTCTGCTCAAAATATAGATTGTGGGCACTCGTTAGAACCGCCTCATCGAGGCGATTGTGGGCACTCGTTAGAACCGCCTCATCGAGGCGGTTCAAACGAGTACCCACAATCTATATTTCAGAGCAGAAATATGAAAAATAAGGTATACCCCCGGAAACCCCAGTTTTACTATATAAAAGTGGGGTTCAATGGGGTCAAAATTATATAGACGTGTTTTCGTGATGTAATGACCATCTGGAAATTCTTCAAACGACATCTTCTCCCTAATAAAAAGACAAATCAAGCGGAAACTTAATATGAGGCATCCGGGCGAAATTTGAATTCAAAATTGCTTAAATGTTTCCACCTTTTTGAAATTCTTCAGAATATATCATACACATTCACCCTGCACAAGTATCATCTCCTTCTGAATCTTTAATCAGATTCAGAAATCTTACCAGCGGCATCAAGCAACATGCGGATTTCGAAATCATCACGAAAACACGTCTATATAATTTTGACCCCCTTGAACCCCACTTTTATATAGTAAAACAGGTTTACAGGGGTAAACCTTTTTTTTTCTTTTTTCTGTTCTAAAATTTAGATTTTGGGTATTCGTTAGAACCGCCTCGATGAGGCGGTTCTAACGAGTACCCGCAATCTACATTTTGAGCAGAAATAAGAAATTATATCACAATTTTTCGTCTAAAATATTCGATTTTTAGGTGGTAAAATTTACAATATATTTGTATAGGCGTGTTTGCGTAATGTGTTAAAGGCAAACTGATCTGACTGATAAGATGGCCGCCATGGCGCAATGTAACGTACGGATTGCTCAGCGCGTTTTACAGTTGAATCTTCATCCTTGTGTCAACTTGGCTTTAAGGGGAATGGGAACACCTTTAGGGGAGGCAACTCCTGCAAACGTATCTTTGTTTCCCATGTCAATAGGGTTTTAAGAGTAGACCCCTTTTTCAGTGGGAACGGGTTTATGGAAAAGCAAACAGGAAGTCCTGACAGTTGTGTCCCTTTGAAAAATGGCGGAAAATCTGCCAGCTGTTCCCATTCTCCTTAATTGTGATTTCTTTGCTACCGAATTTATTCACTGATGAGTTAGAAAACCTTCAATACTTGTTTGAATCACAGTGAAAGTGAGGGTGAGGGTCGGGAATCCGTAAAAGTAACTTAAATCGACCAGTAATTTTACTGACCGTTCCAAGTCTGTGCTTTTGCCATGGTTCCTTCATGTTTTGTGTTGGTGGTTCTGACTCTTTCTCTAATCTTACTCGTATATGTTGTTACATCGTTGATTCTGATTCTTCACCCTTTTTGGTTATTCATTTTTAATTACGTTTGCAGAAGTGAAAGCAGTGATCAGGAATCGATACAAGTAACCCTCAGCTTCCATCAGAGACACTAAAAGGAAAGAAGCACACGAAATAACTTGACCATAATGGATATTGTGGGAAGAATTTGGGATCTGATTGTATTATCACTTCCTTATCCTTTTTAGAAATGAGAAGTGATTTCGGCACTACTTTCGGTGTTACTGCATATGACCCAGCCATTTTTGCCAAGTATTTCGTGGAAGCCACAACCTGACATCCCTGATTTTAAAATGAACTTATTCCATACTGATATAAGGTGTTGAGGATTCCATTCGTTTAAAATGGGTTAAAAGTACGCAGTGTGGGTCGATAACGTATTACCAAAATAAGAAAGTTGGAATGAGTTTGGACAGGTGCACGTCAAGGCTTATATAGTAAGCAGTAAATTTTGCAGTTTAGACACATATGAGACGCCATTTGTTGTAGCGTCTGATCTGGGTCTGCTATGTTTGTCCCTAAAAAGGCTGCTAGACATATACTCAGAGTATGGGTTAATGTGTATGTGTGTGGAGTGGGGGACAATGTTCCTTTTTTTAAAGCGACCTGTCTGCGTCCTAGGCATGAAACCCTTATAAATAAAGCAAATTATCAGCTCAGACGCAGGTTCGATACCTGCCGGGTTCGGCAACATTCTTTCCAGGAGATTGATCGTGAAATCTGTTCCACGGTGATTATATCCCTTTCGCTGATTCAAGAAGGGCAGTTGTTGGTTTCCGGTAAAAGAATGTGCACTGTGCTGTATTGACAATATCTAACCAAAGAAATTGCCTTAATGCCAGATCATTTCATAAATGGCCTCGTCGAGGTAATTTTTTTTTATATAATAATAACGGAGTATAATGTCTAAACCTCTTCAAATATTCCTATGGATTGATATTGACAATAACTAGCCCAAGAAACTGTCGTATGCAAGATCACTTCATAAATGGCCTCACCGATGCAATATACATTTAGAAAAAATGTTAACAGAGTATAATGTTCAAACCTCTCTGAATATTCCGATCATTTTGGCATTCGGATTGACATTGACAATACCTAACCCATGAGGCTGTTTTATGCAAGATTACTTTATGAATGGCCTCGCCGAGGCAAAATAATATAAAAAATGAATACGGAGTATAACATCTAAACCCGGCTTTGATCATTTTCGGCATACAGGTTGATATTTACAATACATAACCCGCAAAATTGCCTTATGCCAAATTACTTTTACAAACGGCCTCGCCTAGGCAAACTGAAAAATTATTTCGAAGTGTAACTTCTAATCTACTTGGAATATTTTTGACAACTGTTAGCATACAGATAGATAATGTACAGATCTAACCAACGCGATTCCTGAGTGCCAAATTTCTTTATTTTAGCCTCTGCAAGGTAAAAAAATCACCTACTGACACGGTCATATAACTTTCAAAACGACGGATATATTTTTATAATGTTTTGCATGCAGATGTAAATTGACAAGATGGAAAAGCAAACAGGAAGTCCTGACAGTTGTGTCCCTTTGAAAAATGGCGGAAAATCTGCCAGCTGTTCCCATTCTCCTTAATTGTGATTTCTTTGTTACCGAATTTATTCACTGATGAGTTAGAAAACCTTCAATACTTGTTTGAATCACAGTGAAAGTGAGGGTGAGGGTCGGGAATCCGTAAAAGTAACTTAAATCGACCAGTAATTTTACTGACCGTTCCAAGTCTGTGCTTTTGCCATGGTTCCTTCATGTTTTGTGTTGGTGGTTCTGACTCTTTCTCTAATCTTACTCGTATATGTTGTTACATCGTTGATTCTGATTCTTCACCCTTTTTGGTTATTCATTTTTAATTACGTTTGCAGAAGTGAAAGCAGTGATCAGGAATCGATACAAGTAACCCTCAGCTTCCATCAGAGACACTAAAAGGAAAGAAGCACACGAAATAACTTGACCATAATGGATATTGTGGGAAGAATTTGGGATCTGATTGTATTATCACTTCCTTATCGTTTCTCTTTTTAACTTACATATTTTATAAGAGCCACATCCAGGCCCACTTCGGCCGCTTGTTATAGATTTACAATTCTCTGCACACACCATGTCTGAGTTTCCCCTATTACTCTCGGTCTAAACCTGCCCAGGTAAAGTGGTGTAAGTCGGCCCGTCCATGCACATAACCTTTTAGGTTCATTGGACGGCAGGGTTTTAGATGTCATTTCATCTCAGTGTCGGGTAAAAGTCCTACAAAACTGGAAGCAGCGTTTCCAAAATGACCTAAATAGTATTGACGACAACGTCAAATCTCAATACAAACACAAACAAATACGCTAGGGTAACAGTTTTAAAATTGTTTTGTCGCATATAAACGTAATAAAGCAAACATCTGATATTCAGAATATTTACATTTTTATTGAGGTAATTTAACGCTGTTTCAGGTTTATGGGCAACAAGGGACGAAAACTAAAGAAATGCAAGTTTTATTTCAATTATTTAATTAATCTTATTAAGGAAAATTGGTCGCTGTTGCATATTTTCTCCATTTTCACAAGCATATAACTTTAGTAGATCCGTTGTAGATCCGATAATTCCTATACTCCTCTGAAAGAAGCATTAAAGTAACAAGGCCTAGGCATTCGTTAATATCTTCTGTCATTATTCGGATGAAAATATGTGGTATGGTTATTTTTAAACTCCAAACATAGGTTTGGAGTGCTCGTTAAGAACCGCCTCAACGATTATCCACACCCTATACCTTTGAACATCATATGAAAAATATTTTATTTCCTGTAAACCCCAGTTTTCTCTATGTAAAATGTAGTTGGCAAGGGTAATCATTGCAAGTACTTGTTCATGAAAATCGTCCCACCGTTGCTGTTGGGGGGGGGGGGGGCGACAAAATCATCACTTGAGCAAGTGAACAACCCCTCAACCCCATTTAATATAGAGAAAACTGGGTGTAACGGGGCATTTCTGCTCCAGGACAATGGTTATGGCGACTCGTTAAAGCCGCCTCAATGGTTCTAGCAAGCACCAACAACCTATGAACCTCAATAAGGCGGTTCTACCGAGCACCAACAACGCATGTTTCCAGAATAAATACGAAAAATATCAAGAGGTTTTCATCAGAAATGTAGCCATTTTGGAGGTTAGAAACAATTCACTAGTGTCGCACGGGTGTGCTATCGTAATGTGTTATAGAGCTGTCTCCCCTAAATGGTATCTATTTACCACAAGAAAAGCAACCGACGAACCATGTTTCAAATGGATATTGAAATAAATATCAGCAATTGTTATCATTTTAATATTTGCAGAAATATTCATAAATGATATCTGGTTTTGTTGAAATGGAAAGTAAATACAAGAACTCACCAATCATTTCAGTTCATTTTAAAAAATATGTTTTGAATGTGTTTTGTTTGTTCGTTTGAGTTGAGGTTTAACGTCCCCGTCAACACTTTTTAGGTCATTTTGGAGACGTTGCTTCCAGTTTTGTGGGACTTTTACCCGACACTGAGATGAAATAACATCTCAGGCCCTACCACCCACAGAGTGTAAGGAGCGGTTCGACTCGCATCACTTTTCCAGGAGTTGGGCGATGTTTCTTTCTCAGATAGCAGAGAATGTTATTTGTCCTGCTCACAAATTGTTGGCATTTTAAAATTTGTGAACAGGACAAATTTCATGCTCAAGTGAGTTGAGCATGAAAAAAGTTTTATAACCTCGGAGCCTTGGCAGGCTTAGACCTAAGCAGTTAACCAGTATTCAAGCTAAGTCGGTTTCAGCTCTGCAGGGAAGCAACGTGCAGCCCATTTATTTCTCCAAGCCCCAATGGGCGGGGGCGACGTTTGAATGTGTACATGCATTGTCGCTCCAATCATACAGTCAATGGTATTTATATAACGCGGCGTCTGATCATTGACCACACATTTTGCATCGACTTCTTCGTAAAATGAGATACATATAAAATCCACCCTTATTAGCATGCGTAGTATCTGGTCACAATATTCACTATATGTTTAAGGGCAATGGGAACACCTTCATGGGAGGCAACTCCTGCAAGTGTATTTTTGTCTCCCATGTCAATAGGGGTCTAATCCTAAAGAAAAGAATTTGCTCCAGATGAGCACATTCTTTCTTTTACGAGTAGACCCCTTTTTCAGTGGGACAGGGCTTGCAGAAAAGCGAACAGGAAGACCGAAAGTTGTCACCCTTTGCAAAATGGCGGAAAAAACTCTGCCAGGTGTTCCCATTCCCGTTAAAGTACTGAAATCTATGCATCTAATCAAATTCTTCGCCGTTTGCTTAACCTTTAGGCCTAAAACACTCTGGGCTAATTAAGAAGATATGTTTTCTTGTTTTTCCTTGCTAACAGAAATTGACATCAAATATGTTCTATAAAAGGGTAATTCTTCTTGTTTTCGAAAAATATTTCAGAATGTTGTCTGCTGAAAACAATACCGATCATTAGCTATCAGCTGGTAGATTACTGTGGTGCCCCGCCCATCGGGGCTTGAAGAAATTTATGGGCTGCATGATTCTTTCACGCGGAGCTGAAGCCGACCCGCACACGAGTACTAGTAAACAGCTTAGAGGATCAAGCCTGCCCAGGCAAAGCGGTATGCTTATAAACCCTATTGGTTTCATTGGGCGGCAGGGCTTGATATGTCATTTCATCTCAATGTCGGGTAAAAGTCCCACAAAATTGGAAGCAACGTCTCTTAAATGACCTTTACAGTGTTGACGGAGGGGAGGGGGGGGGGGCATTAAACCTCAAATCAAACAAATAATTGTGGTGTTTTGAGAGTTATTGTTTTGAACTTTGACCGATTGATTGATTGACTGTTTTTTCTTGCACACCAGACAAGGAAATCCGTGATTTTACCCTGGGATAGAAATTTATGTTCTGACCCTGGTGTTCCGACCCCAAATCGAAAATAATCGCGTGTTTGATAAATGCACTGGTTGATTACAACCTCATGCGCGGTGTCGTCATGCGTGACGTCACTAAACATTCCTGTTGTGTCATCACAAAATGGCGGACGTCGGTAACCGAAGTGACAGCAGCATTAAAAATTCGCAATAGAAATGGAAGGTATGCAAGAAAAAGAATCCAATATGGGTGTGAGGGGTGGATGGAACAATCCGTCCCTCGGGATCACTGTCCGGCATCACTCGGCAAGCCTCGTGATGCCGGACAGTGACCCTGGGGACGGATTGTTCCATCCACCCCTCACACCCATATAAGATTCTTATAGTGTTATACAACCCGTCGACCCTTGTGGGTCATTTTGTGTCGTCTTCTAGAGAAAGGGAGAAAAGAGACGAAAGAGTATAAGAATCTTATATGGGTGTGAGGGGTGGATTGAAAAATCCGTCCCGAGGGACACTGTCCGGCATCACGAGGCTTGCCGAGTGATGCCGGACAGTGATCCCGAGGGACGGATTTTTCTATCCACCCCTCACACCCATATTGGATTCTTTTTCTTGCATACCTTCCATTTCTATTGCGAATTTTTAATGCTGCTGTCACTTCAGTTACCGACGTCCGCCATTTTGTGATGACACAACAGGAATGTTTAGTGACGTCACGCGTGACGACGCCGCACATGAGGTTGTAATCAACCAGTGCATTAATCAAACACGCTATTATATTCGATTTGGGGTTGGAACACCAGGGTCAGAACATAAATTTCTATCCCAGGGTAAAATCACGGATTTCCTTGTCTGGTGTGCAAGAAATGGTAGAGATTGAAGAGAGGGTCAGGAGAGAAAGAGGAAAATGAATGGAAGTATAGAAAAAGAACAAATACACTCCCCCTCTACCCTTACCTGCTGCTAGGACTACAGACCTTGTCCGACTGTAAGCCAATATCAGTTGGACGCCGCAGTGACGCAAGATACACTTAACATTTGCCTCATCCAACCATATCGTGAACTTTGACCGTTCCAAGACGATCTATATCTTGTGGTTTATTACTGTTTTTTGTTCGTCTTTGCATATATGTAATGCTAATTCATTTTGTTTTAATGTGCAATTTTGTGGGGAAAACTGTCGCGTTTGCTAACTGCTTGACGTGATGTTAAAATTTCGGTTAATTCATTCGGCTTTTTCCCATTTGTCACCGTGTCTTGGATAGGACATGTAGCAAAATTGTATACATCACGTAAACACGCCTATATAATTCTGATCCCCTTGAAACCCACTTTAATTTATATATATAGTAAAACTGGGGTAACTAGGGTTTGCAGGCGTAAACGTTATTTTTCTTATTTCTGCTCTAAAATATAGATTGTGGGTACTTGTTAGAGGCGGTTCCAACGTGTACCCACAATTGATATTTTGAGCAGAAATAAGAAAAATATCACAATTTTTCATCTTTAAACATTCGTTTTTTTTTTCGGCGATAAAATTTATAATGTATTTGTATAGGCATGTTTTCGTGATGATTTCTGGTCATTGCTTTCACTTCTTTTTCTTTCAGTGTTACCGACCTGTAACTGGAATTAGTGCCAATACTTTGCATCTCGAAAACAAAGAATATAATTGTGACCCCATAAACCCCACTTTCATAAAGTAAAATTGGGATTTACAGGGGTTAACAGTGTTTCAGCTCACCTGACCGAAGGTCATGGTGAGCTTTAGTGACTGTGAGATGTCCGGTGTCGTCTTACGTCGTGCGTCGTTCGTGCGTAAAATGTTCCTATGAACATTCTAGAGGTCACAGTGTATGGCCAATCATCCTCAAACTTGGTCAGAATGATCATCTTGACAATATCTCGGTCTATTTCGAATATGGGTCATGTCGGGTCAAAAAGTTGGTCAGTAGGTCAAATCATACAAAATATTGTGAACACACTAGAGGCCACGGGTTTGGTCTGATCATCATTTAACTTGCTCAGAATAATCATCTTGACAATAAATCGATCAAGTTTGAATATGAGTTATGTCGGATCAAAGTAGGTCAGTAGGTCAAATCATATAAAAACCTTGTGATTACACTAGAGGCCAACTTTTGGTCCGATGATCATCAAACTTGCTCATAAGTATCACCTTAACAATATCTCGATCATATTCGAATATTGACTATGTCGGGTCAAAAATTAGGTCACAACGTCAAATTATTGAACAACATTGTGAACACAATACAGGTCATAGTGTTTGTCCGATCATCGTCAAACTTGCTCAGAATGATCATCTTGACAATATCTCGGTCAAGTTCAAATATAGGTCATGTCCGGTCAAAAATAGGTAAGAAGGTCAGGTCATTGAAAAAAACCTTGTGAACACACTAGAAGTCACAGTTTTTGTGCGATCATCATCAATCTAGCTCAGAATGATCATCTTGACAATATCTAGGTCATGTTCGAATTTGGGTCATGACCGGTCAAAAATAGGCCAAGAGGTCAAATATTAGAAAAACCTTGTGAACACACTGGAGGCCAAAGTTTTAGTCTGATCATTACAAAAATTGCAAAGTATGATCATCTTAACAATATCTCGGCCAACTTCGAATATTGGTCATGTCGGGTAAAAAAGTAGATCAGAAGGTCAAATAATTGAAAAATCTTGTGAACACACTAGAGGCCACAGTTTTTTGTCAAATCATCATCACAATTGCTCAGAAATGTAGTCTTGAAATATCTTGGTCAGGTTCGAATATGGGTCATGTCAGGTCAAAAAGTAAGTCAGTAGGTCAAATCATAGAAAAAACTTGTGAATACTCTATAGAGGCCACCGTTTTGGTCAGATCATCATCAAACATGCTTAGAATGGTCATCTTGACAATATCTGGGTCAAGTTCGAATATGGGTCAGGTTTGTTCAAAAGGTAGGTTAGCAGGTCAAATCATCATAAAACTTGCTCAGAATGATCATCTTGGCAATATCTCGGTCAAGTTCTAATATGGGTCATGTTGGATCAAAAAGTAGGTCAGTAGGTCAAATCATAGATAAACCTTGTGAACACACTAGATACCACCGTTTCGGTCCAATTATCATAAATCTTGCTCAGAATGATCATCTTGACAATATCTTGGTCAAGTTAGAATATGGGTCATGTCGAATCAAAAGTAGATTAGTAGGTCATTTTATCATAACTTTTCAATCGTTTGAGATAGAGCCATCATATTTGGCATGTAGGTTCCTTGTGACAAGGGCTTCCCACTCAAACAAAACAAATTTGACCTGTGACCTTGACATTGACATGTGACCTACTATATCATAACTTTTAAACGACTTGAGATAGAGCCTTCATATTTGTCATTATGTTCCTTGTGACAAGGTCTTCCCAACCATACAAATATTTTGACCGATGACCTTGACCTACTTTTTTCAGAACTTTTGAACATGTTAGATAGAGCTTTCATATTTTGCATGTAGGTACCTTCTGGCAGGGGCTTCGTATTCATACAAAAAGACCTGTGACATTGACCTTGATGTGTGACAGACTTTATTATACCTATTGAACCATTTGAGAGCCATCATATTTGCAATGTATGTTCCTTGTGACAAGGTCTTCCCACCCATACAAAAACTTTCCCCTATGACCTTGACCTTCGACCTTCTTTGTCATAACATTTGAAGCATTTGAGATAAAGTCTTCATATTTGGCATGCAGGTTCCTTATTACAAGGGGTTCCTATTCATACAAAAAATGACTTGTGACCTTGACCTTTACATGTTACCTTCTTTATCATAACTTTTGAACCATGTAAGATAGAGCTTTCATATTTGGCATGTATGTTCCTTGTGACAAGGATTTCCCAACCAACCAAACTTTTGACCGGTGACCTTGACATTGGACCTACTTTGTCATAACTTTTGAACCATTTAAGACAGAGCCTTCATATTTGACATAAAGGTTACTTGTGACAAGGGCTTCCCACTAATACAAATGAGACCTTGACCCGTGACCTACTTGATAATTAACTTTTGAACTGTTGGTTAGATCCTTCATATTTGGTATGTATGTTTCTTGTAACAAAGTCTTCCCATCCATACAAAATGTTTGACGTATGTTCTTGACCCTTGACACACTTGGCTGTAACTTTTGAACCATTTGATATAAAGCCGTCATATTTGGCATGTAAGTTGCTTGTAACAAGGGCTTCCCACTCATACAAAAATTGACCTGCGTCTTTAACCTTTGGCCTACTTTGTCATAACTGTTTTAACCATTTGAGATAGAGCCTTCATATTTGGCATGTGTGTTCCTTGTGACAAGGGTTTCCCACTTATTCAAACATATTGTGACCTTGACCTTGACATGGTAACTTTTGCACCATTTGAGATATAACCTTCATATTTTGCATGTACCTTTTGAACCGTTTGAGATAGAGCCATCGTATTTGCCATGTACGTTCCTTGTGACAAAGGCTTCCCACCCAAACAAAATGTTTTACCTGTGACCTTGACCAACTTTATCATAACTGTTGAACCATTTGAAATAGAGCCTTCATATTTGGCATGTATGTTCCTTCTGACAAGGCACCTTACCATATTACCTACCGTTTCATTTCTACAGTGTGGTTCAGGTTAGCGATATAGGGCCATGGTGGCCCTCTTCTCTTATTTCTGATCCAGATCAAAAGCATATAACTTTCTGACCATTGCCTTCAGTTCTTTTTCTTTAAGTGTTACTGACCTTTTACTGAAATTAGTGCAAATACTTGGCATCACGAAATTACAACTATATAATCGTGACCCCATAAACCCATCGCCCCAATTTATGTAAGGAGAATATCAGATTTTTATCTGGAAATTTGTCCTTTTGTTTCTGGAATCTTGTCTTGCCACTTCAAGTTTAGAAGTTTTAAACAGTTTGTATTGAAGTGGGCCAGTCTTTTGTCATGCCATGGGTAAATTGTTCAAGTTAAACATGCTTATAATGGCGTTGGCAGCACCACAGCCGTGCAGACTTTCAGTTTTGTGTCAAAATAGAAGTAGAGGCGATGATCAGGAATCGATACAATTAACCCACAGCTTCCATCAGAGACACAAAAGGGAAAGAAACACAAACATGAAGCAATAGACCCCAACGGAAACACCAACAGCGGAAAGCCAATAGGACAGTTACTTTCCCAGAAAATGGTCAAAAGGCTATCCAAAATAAAATAATATAAGCGACACAAACACCCAAAGACAAACCATATCAAAAATAAACCGCGACAGAAGAACCGCCTTGGAACGATCAGCGGAAACGAATTCCACTGGTGGGGGGGGGGGGGCTTAAATCGATTTTACGTGGCCACACTCCTCGCCCTTACTTCTGTCGCGATTTAGACAAATAAATTGTTCAGTCCGCATGAAGGCCTCCTAGCTCATCATTGCAACATCTCCGTGAACACAAAAATCAAACAGCCACAGAGATGAAACAACGGTGAGGACTCGACAGCAAGAAACAACAGCAATGCTGGAGCAAAAGAAAACCAACAGTAAGACTCTAATGGGCCCGACCAGAGACAGAGAATCAGGTACCAACCAACATAAGCTTTTACGTTGGAACCGTCAAAGAATCTGAGACCTGACCCACCGGCTTGCAATTTAAGAGGGAAGCAAAGTTGTCCACCGTGATTGGGTGCATTACCATGCATGCAGTCTGTCGTATAACATTTATGTTGTACCCAATCTTTTTATATCGAAGAATAATTTTACGAAATTCGGTGCTAAAGTCATTGTGGTTATATTTTTTTCTAAATTTATATACTAAGACACCATAAAATTCGGGCTCCGATAGACCTTTTTGAAGTCCTTAAGTCCAGGATTGAATTTTGAAATTAAATCAGAATGACGTCTATAAAATTTTGAAAAGGCTTTGCGTAGTTTATGGTACCGATAACCCTGATTAAGAAGCTTAGCCGTTAACAATTTATTACAAATGTTAAGTTCGATTCCACTGCGATTTCAGACACTTCCACGTATTCAGCTAAATGCTGCACTATCATAGGTAATCCTCGTATTCACTTCATCACCAATGTGCATACATGTCTGCAATGTTTTCCGAGGTACATGAGCTGCAAGCTTTGATCTTTCACTGTGATGGTGGGTTCCTCGTAAGGTGTGCCAGATACTGGCTGAAGTAATAGGGTAGTTTTTATGCTGATTGTGAGATTATAGCTGTCACACGAATAAGATACTTGATCAACATAATTTTGCATCTTCTCTTCTGTGGAAACACCCTTTGCAATGTCATCAGCGTTTTCCAACTGTATGCACATTGGCGTTAGCTTACAACATTATTAGTTTGAAAAGCTTCCTATCAAAGCGATACCAAAAAGTTATATCGTTGTCAACGTACTGAAAAGCATATGTGAACATGGCAGAAAATATCATGCTGAACGGTGTTGGGCTTATACAAACCCTGGTTCAACTCCATCTGTGACCAGGAATAGATCAGAAAACTTACCATTAAGTTGTACCCGTGCAGACAGACAATCACAGAATTGTCGCGTCACAGCTATGAACTATGCTTGACAGCACAACTTAATCACAATTTTCCAAAGTCTCTCTTGACAGACTGTGTCAATGCTTTGGTAAGGTCAATAAATGTCATGTTAAGGTCCACATTATGTTCTTTTATCATCTGACGTCGCATCCTAGAATGTAATAACGCCATGTAATAAATTCAATAATCCACTAGTGGATTAAATATGCAAATTAGCTAGAAACGCTCCGTAACGTTTCATGTACGGCGTCCTTAACGACGTCGCGTTTGCTATGGCGCAATATTGACATTTTTTATAAAATAATCGTGAATAAAATACTTTTTAAATATCACATGATAAATAGAATCTTGCATTCGTGCTCATGTATTATTGAATTTATTAAACTCGTTGAGGAAAAGGGATAAAATGCTCAGCAAAGCCTCGCATTTTATCCCTTTTCCTCAACTCGGTTAATAAATTCAATATTACATGAACACCCATGTAAGATCCTCTATATAATTCATGTTGAAGTTCATGCTGATTGTTCCTCTGTTCTTCCTGGATCCTAACAGTCTTCTTGATAGAAGCCCTAAGTGTTGAAGGTTTTCATTTAGTCAGTTAAGTGGGACTCTTGCAAGGATATTTCCAGCAATCACAATGAGATGAGATGTCCCAGCGATTGTCAAAGACTTTATGGTTCCTTTATCATTTGAACAGGCATCCCTGAATTCTTGAGGGATTGCTTCTTTCCGCCACATAATGTGATATACCTATGTCAGTTTCTCTAAATATCGAAGACACCGAGTATTGAAGTTCTCTACAGGTATTCCATCTGACCGTGCCATCCGTGGAATAATCACCCCTTAAACCACACGTAATATAGAGAAAACTGGGGTTTACGGGGGTATACATTATCTTTCTTATTTCTGTTCAAAGACATAAGTGGTGGGTACTCGTTAGAACCGCCTCAACGAGGCGGTTCTAACGAGCACCCACAACCTATGTTTTGAGCATTTATAAGAAAAATATCAGGGATTTTCATCAGAAAAGTAGCCATTTTTGAGATGTGAAAAATGCACTATGTCGCACGGGTGAGTTACCATAATGAACAGAGATTTTATCGCTTTCACTGTTTCAAAGACGACAAGAAACTCACGAAGCATTAGATTACATTTCACCTGTGGGAATTCGTTTACGACTTTGTCATTATGGAAACATGACAGCCGGAAAGAACGCCATCGAACTTTTTAGCCCATCGATGTAAGCTTTTTGTCCGTCAGATGAGTACTTTCATATACACTAGGGAGTGGGGTGGCTCGCGAGTTCTGAGAATAAAAACTGTCCGGTGCATAAACAATTTCTTGATATCATTTCTGTCTGCAAAGGACTGGATTTCGTCAGCCTTGTTGCGCAGCAATGAGGATTGTATATCTAAGTGCCTAGTCTGAACTGTATATATATATATATATATATATATATATATATATATATATATATATATATATATATATATATATATATATATATATATATATATATATATATATATATATATATATATATATATATATATATTTGAATGTGCAGTCTTGTTAGAGACTGAGCTGGTATAGCTGATGTTTGTCTTGTGGGTTTGCTGTTTGTCTTCAATGATTCAATATAATACTGCATGAGATATTGCTAAAAATATAAACCTATTTCTAATATATAAAGGACATTTACTTTTTTGAGGTGATAACCACAATTATTTCATCGAGTATGTTGAAAACATCCAAATTTTCACGAGTGCGAAGCACGAGTGAAAATTTGGATGTTTTCAACACACTAGATGAAATTGGTGTGGTATCCGCCGAAAGAAGTAAATTTTCATTTAATTTTATAATTCACAAGGACACTTACGGTAACTGATCAATAGTATCGTACGTCACAATTTAGATCTGCACGGGCAGTAAACATTCAAATTGACCTCCGCCGGTGGTCAATTGAAAACAATTTGACTTATATCCGGAGGTAAATTTGAACGTTTCCTGATATTGGTATTCGTGAGCTGCAAGAAGGTCGAAGGTAAGATTATTCTTGATTAAAAGCATATCTTAAAAATCGAAGAATGCTATTCTATCAGTTTTTTTTTTTTTTTTTTTGCACCTGCATGTTCATACCAAGTGTTATTGAAAAGTTTACAGTCGTTTCGTCGCATTCATTTTTGTCCCGCACGCTCTGTGGTGAAATCGAGAGTAGAAAGTCAGTAAACACAGGTGAATTTGCTCTGAGTATCCAATGACAAGATTCCAGTCAGCAATTATTGTTGCAGTCAGATACGGCGATACCCCATCTGCTTCCAAGACGTACTTTTATAAATCTACACGTTTTCCCTACAATGTTCAGGCCATTTTTGCATCGGAGGTCAATTTGAAAAGAAGGTGGTCAATTTGACTAATGGAGATTATAATGGAAAATGCTTTTCGAATGAAAATCATGTAATATGATGAGCGTAAAGTTAGTTCCCGGTTCCCGGTTCCCGATTCCAGTTCCCGGTTCCCGGTTCCCGATTCCAGTTCCCGGTTCCCGATTCCAGTTCCCGGTTCCCGATTCCAGTTCCCGGTTCCCGATTCCCGGTTCCCGTATACGATGTTGTTCCCGATTCCAGTTCCCGGTTCCCGGTCGTCCGTGCCGCAGTGGCCCGGAGAAAGGACAGTGGACACATACTGCATTAGACCACACTGCAGCTTAGCAGCGGAAGTAACGGAGACTCTCTTTAAGTGATGATCATCCGTGCCGCAGGGGCCCGCGGAGAAAGAGCAGTGGACACATACTGCATTACACCACATCATGGCTAAGCGGCGGGAGGAACAGAGACTCTCTATGATGATCATCCGTCCCGCGGTTGCCCGGCGACAGAACAGTGGACACATACTGTATTAGACTACATCGCGGCTAAATGGCGAGAGTAACGGAAACTCTCTAGAGTTGATGACTATCCGTCTCGCAGTGGCCCTTTGACATGGAAATGGACATGTACCCCTTTAGGCCAATATGCGGATAGGCTGCGGGAGTAGCGGAGAATCGCTATAGGTGATGATCATCCGTCCCGCTGTGGCCCGTCGACAAGACAGTGGACACATGTTACAATAGACCACGCTGCGGCTAAGCGGCGGGAGTAGCGGAGACTCTCTTAAGGCGATGATCATCCGTGCCGCAGTGGCCCGGAGAAAGGGCAGTGGACACATACTGCATTAGACCACACCGCGTCTTAGGGTTATACTGAGTTAGCTGAAGCCCGTTGAATAGCTGCTATTTTCTTTCTGTAGATTTTCTGCATATCGGGAACCGGGCTCTAGTTCCCGGTTCCGATTTAAAAAGGAACCGGGAACCAGGAACTAGTTCCCGGTTCTCGCTAGTTCCCGGTTCCCGATTTGATTTTACTATGTTAAGAGCTGCCTGCGTTAGATAGAAATGTTTTATTCAGTTATCAGCTGATAAGGAATGACATCCTTACTCACAGTTCACCCGCGCCGCAAATCTTTTAAAACCCGCGCAGCCCCGCATTGAGCGGGCGGAACAAAGCAACTAGACCGCAAGTTTGTGCGGGTTATAGGTCATGATCATCCGTGCCGCAGTGTGCCGGCGACAGGGCAGTGGACACATACTGCATTAGACCACACCGCGGCATAGCGGCGGGAGTAACGGAGATTCTCTATAGGTGATGACCATCCATGCCACAGTGGCCTGGAGAAAGGGCAGTGGACACATACTGCATTACACCACATCGCGGCTAAGCGGTGTGAGTAACGGAGACTCTCTATAGGCGATGACCATCCGTCGCGCGGTAGCCCGGCGACAGGACAGTGGACACATACTGCATCAGACCACACCGCGGCTAAATGGCGAGAATAACGGAAACTCTCTAGAGTTGATGACTATCCGTCCCGCAGCGGCCCGGTGACATGGAAATGGACATGTACTCCTTGAGACCAATATGCGGATAGGCTGCGGGAGTAGCGGAGAATCGCTATAGGTGATGATCATCCGTCCCGCTGTGGCCCGTCGACAAGACAGTGGACACATGCTACAACAGACCACGCTGCGGCTAAACGGCGGGAGTAGCGGAGACTCTCTTAAGGTGATGATCATCCGTGCCGCAGTGGCCCGGAGAAAGGGCAGGGGACACATACTGCATTAGACCACACCGCATCTTAGGGTTATACTGAGTTAGCTGCAGCCCGTTGAATAGCTGCTATTTTCTTTTTGTAGGTTTTCTGCAAATCGGGAACCGGAATCTAGTTCCCGGTTCCCGATTTAAAAAGGAACCGGGAATTAGTTCCCGGTTCCCGGTTCCCGCTAGTTCCCGGTTCCCGATTTGATTTTACTATGTTAAGAGCTGCCTGCGTTAGATAGAAATGTTTTATAAAGTTATCAGCTGATAAGGAATGACATCCTGACTCACAGTTCACCTGCGCCGCAAATCTTTTAAAACCCGCGCAGCCCCGCATTGAGCGGGCGGAACAAAGCAACTAGACCGCAAGTTTGCGCGGGTCATAGGTCATGATCAACCGTGCCGCAGTTTGCCGGCGACAGGGCAGTGGACACATACTGCATTAGACCACACCGCGGCCAAGCGGCGGGAGTAACGGAGATTCTCTATAGGTGATGACCATCTGTGCCGCAGTGGCCCGGAGAAAGAGCAGTGGACACATACTGCATTACACCACATCGCGGCTAAGCGGTGTGAGTAACAGAGACTCTCTATAGGCGATGACCATCCGTCTCGCGGTAGCCCCCGCGACAGGACAGTGGACACATACTGCATTAGATCACACCGTAGTGGGAGTAACGGACACTCTCTATGGTTGATGACCATCCGTAACGCAGTGGCCCGGAGAAAGGGAAGTGGACACAAACTGCATTAGACCACACCGTGGTTAAGTGGTGGGAGTAACGGAGATTCTCTTTAGGTGATGATCATCCGTCACGCTTTGGCCCGGCGACAAGACAGTGGACACAAAATACATTAGACCGCGGTAGCCCGGCGACAGGACAGTGGACACATACTGCATCAGACCACACCGCGGCTGAATGGCGAGAGTAACGGAAACTCTCTAGAGTTGATGGCTATCCGTCCCGCAGCGGCCCGGTGACATGGAAATGGACATGTACTCCTTGAGACCAATATGCGGATAGGCTGAGGGAGTAGCGGAGAATCGCTATAGGTGATGATCATCCGTCCCGCTGTGGCCCGTCGACAAGACAGTGGACACATGCTACAACAGACCACGCTGCGGCTAAGCAGCGGGAGTAGCGGAGACTCTCTTAAAGTGATGATTATCCGTGCCGCAGTTGCCCGGAAAAAAGGGCAGTGGAGACATACTGCATTAGCCCACACCGCGTCTAAGGGCTATACTGAGTTAGCTGCAGCCCTTTGAATAGCTGCTATTGCCTTTTTATAGGTTTTATGCAAATCGGAAACCGGGAATTAGTTCCCGGTTCCCGGTTCCCGATTTAATAAGGAACCAGGAACCGGGAACTAGTTCCCGGTTCCCGATTTGATTTGACTATGTTAAGAGTTGCCTGCGTTAGATAGAAATGTTTTATTAAGTTATCAGTTGATAAGGAATGACATCCTTACTCACATTCACCCGCGCTGCAAACCTTTTGAAACCCTCGCAGCCCCACATTGAGCGGGCGGAACTAAGCAACTAGACCGCAAGTTTGCGCGGGTTATAGGTCATTATCATCCGTGCCGCAGTTGGTCGGCGACAGAGCATTGGACACATACTGCAACAGACCACACCGCAACGGGAGAAACGGAGACTCACTATAGGTGATGACCATCCGTGCCGCAGTGGCCCGGAGAAAGGGTAGTGGACACAAACTGCACTGCACCACATCGCGTCTGAATGGCGGGAGAAACGGAGACTCTCTATAGGTGATGACCATCCGTGCCGCAGTGTCCCGGAGAAAGGGCAGTGGACACATATTGCATTACACCACATCGCGTCTGAGTGGCGGGAGTAACGGAGACTCTCTATAGGTGATGACCATCCGTCCCGCGGTAGCCCGGCGACAGGCCAGTGGACACAAACTGCATTAGACCACACCGCGGCTTATTGGCGGGAGTAACGGAGATTCTCTATACGTGATGACCATCCGTGCCGCAGTGTCCCGGAGAAAGGGCAGTGGACACATTCTGCATTACACCACATCGCGTGTGAGTGGCGGGAGTAACGGAGACTCTCTATAGGTGATGATAATCGGTCCCGCGGTAGCCCGGCGACAGGACAGTGGACACAAACCGCATTAGACCACACCGCGGCTAAGCGGTGGGAGTAACGGAGATTCTCTACACGTGATGACCATCCGTGCCGCAGTGTCCCGGTGAAAGGGCAGTGGACACATACTGCATTACACCACATCGCGTCTGAGTGGCGGGAGTAACGGAGACTCTCTCATGCACGCATGCATGACCATCCGTCCCGCAGTGGCTCGGCGACAGGGCAATGGACATGTACTCCTTTAGACAAAGCTGCGGATAGCCTGCGGGAGTAGCGGAAAATCGCTATAGGTGATGATCATCCGTCCCGCTGTGGCCCGGCGACAAGACAGTGGACACATACTACAATAGACCATGCTGCGGCTAAGCGGCGGGAGTAGCGGAGCGTCTCTTAAGGTGATGATCATCCGTGCCGCAGTGGTCAAGAGAAAGGGCAGTGGACACATACTGCATTAGACCACACCGCGGCTAAGGGTTATACTGAGTTAGCTGCAGCCCGTTGAATAGCTGCTTTTGTCTTTTTATTGGCTTTGTGCATATCGGGAACCGGGAACTAGTTCCCGGTTCCCGGTTCCCGATTCAATAAGGAACCGGGAACCCGGTTCCCGATTTGATTTGACTATGTAAAGAGTTGTCTGCGTTAGATAGAAATGTTTTATTCAGTTATCAGTTGAAAAGGAATGCCATCCTTACTCACGGTTCACCCGCGCCGCAAATCTTTTAAAACCCGCGCAGCCCCGCATTGAGTGGGTGGAACAAAATAACTAGACCGCAAGTTTGCGCCGGATATTGGTCATGATCATCCGTGCCGCAGTGGGCCGGCGACAGGGCTGTGGAAAAATACTGCAACAGACCACACCGCAGCGGGAGTAACGGAGACTCTCTATACGGTGATGACCATCCCTGCCGCAGTGGCCCGGAGAAAGAGCAGTGGACAAAAACTGCATTAGACCACACCGCGGCTAAGCGGCGGGAGAATCGGAGATTCTCTATAGGTGATGACCATCCGTACCGCAGTGGCCCGGAGATAGGGCAGTGGACACATACTGCATTAGACCAAATCGCGGCTAAGGGTTATCATTAGTTAACTGCAGCCTTTTGAATAGCTGCAATTGTCTTTTTATAGGTTTTGTGCAAATCGGGAACCGGGAACTAGTTCCCGGTTCCCGGTTCCCGATTTAATAAGGAACCGGGAACCGGGAACTAGTTCCCGGTTCCCGATTTGATTTTACTATGTAAAGAGTTGCCCGCGTTAGATAGAAATGTTTTATTCAGTTATCATTCGATAAGGAATGACATCCTTTCTCACAGTTCACCCGAGCCGAAAATGTTTTATAACCCGCGCAGCCCCTGCATTGAGCGGGCTGAACAAAGTAACTAGACCGCAAATTTGCGTGGGTTATAGGTCATTATCATCCGTGCCGCAGTGGGCCGGCGACAGGGCAGTGGACACATACTGCAACAGACCACACCGCAGCGGGAGTAACGGCGACTCTCTATAGGTGATGACCATCCGTGCCGCAGTGGCCCGGAGAAAGGGCAGTGGACACAAACTGCATTAGACCACACCGCGGCTAAGCGGCGGGAGTAACGGAGATTCTCTATAGGTGATGACCATCCGTGCCGCAGTGGCCCGGAGAAGGGGAAGTGGACACATACTGCATTACACCACATTGCGGCGAAGGGTTGTCCTTAGTTAACTGCAGCCCTTTGAATAGCTGCTATTGTCTTTTAATAGGTTTTGTGCAAATTGGGAACCGGGACCCGGTTCCCGATTTAATAAGGAACCGGGAACCGGGAACTAGTTTCCGATTCCCGATTTGATTTGACTATGTAAAGAGTTGCCTGTGTTAGATAGAAATGTTTTATTCAGTTATCAGTTGATAAGGAATGACATCCTTACTCACAGTTCACCCGCGCCGCAAATCTTCTAAACCCGCGCAGCCCCGCATTGAGCGGGCGGAACAAAGTAATTAGACCGCAAGTTGCGCGGGTAATAGGTCATGATCATCCGTGCCGCAGTGGGCCGGCGACAGGGCAGTGGACACATATTGCAACAGACCACCCCGAAGCGGGAGTAACGGAGACCCTCTATAGGTGATGACCCTCCGTACCGCAGTGGCCCAGAGAAAGGGCATGTGACACAAACTGCATTAGACCACACCGCGGCTATACGGCGGGAGTAACAGAGATTCTCTATAGGTGGTTGCCATCCGTGCCGCAGTGGCCCGGAGAAAGGGCAGTGGACACATACTGCATTACACCATATCGCGGCTAAACGGTGGGAGTAACGGAGACTCTATAGTTGATGACCATCCGTCCCACGGTAGCCCGGCGACAGGAAGGTGGACATGTACTCCTTTAGACCAATCTGCGGATAGGCTGTGGGAGTAGCGGAGAATCGCTATATGTGATGATCATCCGTCCCGCTGTGGCCCGGCGACATGACAGTGGACACATACAATAGACCACGCTGCGGCTAAGCGGCAGGACAAAGGAGACTCTCTTAAGGTGATCATCCGTGTCGCAGTGGCCCGGAGAAAAGGCAGTGGACACATACTGCAATATATCACACCGCGGCTACGGGTTATACTGAGTTCGCTGCAGCCCTTTGAATAGCTGCTATTGTCTTTTTATAGGTTTTGTGCAAATCGGGAACCGGAACCCGGTTCCCGGTTCCCGATTTAATAAGGAACCGGGAACCTAGAACTAGTTCCCGGTTCCCGATTTCATTTTACAATGTAAAGAGTTGCCTGCGTTAGATAGAAATGTTTTATTAAGTTATCAGTTGATAAGGAATCACATCCTTACACATAGTACACCCGCGCCGTATAATCGTTTGAAACCCGCGCCGCCCCGTATTGAGAGGGCGGAACAAAGCAACTAGACCGCAAGTTTGCGCGGGTTATAGGTCATGATCATCCGTGCCGCTGTGGGCGGGCCGGCGACAGGGCAGTGGACACATACTGCAACAGACCACACCGCAACTGGAGTAACAGAGACTCTCTATATGTAATGACCATCCGTGCCTCAGTGGCCCAGAGAAAGGGCACGGGACACAAACTGCATTAGACCCCACCGCGGCTATGCGGCGGGAGTAACGGAGACTCTCTATAGGTGATGACCATCCATCCCGCGGTAGCCCGGCGACAGGACAGTGGACACATACTGCATTAGACCAAACCGCGGCTAAACGTCGGGAGTAACGGAGACTCTCCAGAGTTGATGACCATCCGTCCCTCAGTGGCCTGGCGACAGGGCAATGGACATGTACTCCTTTAGCCCAATCTGCGGATAGGTTGCGGGAGTAGCGGAGAATCGCTATAGGTGATGACCAACCGTGCCGCAGTGGCTCGGAGAAAGAGCAGTGGACACAAACTGTATTAGACCACAACGCGGCTAATATGTGGGAGTAACGGAGATTCTCTACAAGTGATGACCATCCGTGCCGCAGTAGCCCGGAGAAAAGGCAGTGGACACATACTGCATTACACCACATCGCGGCTAAGGGTTATCCTTAGTTAACTACAGCCCTTTGAATAGCTGCTATTGTCTTTTTATAGGTTTTGTGCAAATCGTGAACCGGGGACTTGTTCCCGGTGCCCGTTTCCCGATTTAATAAGGAACCGCGGCTAAGGGTTATACTGAGTTAGCTGCAGCCCTTTGAATAGCTGCTATTGTCTTTTTATAGGTTTTGTGCAAATCGGGAACCGGGAACTAGATCCCGGTTCCCGGTTCCCGATTTAATAAGGAACCGGGAACCGGGAACTCGTTCCCGGTTCCCGATTGGATTTGACTATGTAAAGAGTTGACTGCGTTAGATAGAAATGTTTTAGTCAGTTATCAGTTGATAAGGAATGACATCCTTACTCACAGTTCACCCGCGCCGCAAATCTTTAAAAACCAGCGCAGCCCCGCATTTAGAGGGCGGAACAAAGCAACTATACCTCTAGTTTGCACGGATTATAGGTCATGATCATCCATGCCGAAGTGGGCTGGCAACAGGGCAGTGGACGCATACTGCAACGAGACTCTCTATAAGTGAGGACCATCCGTGCCGCAGTGGCCTGGAGAAAAGGCAGTGGACTAATACTGCATTAGACTACACCACGGCTGCGCGGCTGGAGTATCGGAGACTCACTTTAGGTGATGACCATCCGTCCCGCGGAAGACCGGCGACAGGACAGTGGACACATACTGCATTAGACCACACCGCGGCTAAGCGGGAGTAACGGAGACTCTCTAGAGTTGATGGCCATCGGTTCCGCTCTGGCCCGCCGACAGGGCAATGGACATGTTCTCCTTTAGACCAAACTGAGGATAGGCTGCGGGAGTAGCGGGGAATCGGTAAAGGCAATGATCTCCCGTCCCGCTGTGGCCCGGAGAAAT
Source organism: Lucinisca nassula (assembly GCA_963580285.1). Taxonomy (NCBI): domain Eukaryota; kingdom Metazoa; phylum Mollusca; class Bivalvia; order Lucinida; family Lucinidae; genus Lucinisca; species Lucinisca nassula. The sequence continues at coordinate 37,639,650 of OY757013.1, forward strand.
GGCAGTGGAAACATACTGCATTAGACCACACCGCGGCTAATGGTTATACTGATTTAGCCTTTGAATAGCTGCTTTTGTCTATTTATAGGTTTTGTGCAAATCGGGAGCCGGGAACTAGTTCCCGGTTCCCGATTTGATTTGACTATGTGAAGAGTTGTCGGCGTTAGGTAGAAATGTTTCATTAAGTTAGCAGTTGATAAGGTATGACATCCCTACTCACAGTTCACCCGCGCCACAAATCTTTTGAAACCCGCGCAGCCCCGCATTGAGTGGGCGGAACAAAGTAACTAGACCGCAAGTTTGCGCGAGTTATAGGTCATGATTATCCGTGCCGCTGTGGGTCGGCGACAGGGCAGTGGACACATACTGCAACAGAACACACCGCAGCGGGAGTAACGGAGACTCTCTATAGGAGATGACCATCCGTGCCGCAGTGGCCCGGAGAAAGGGCAGTTGACACAAACTGCATTACACCACATCGCGGCTAAGGGTTATCCTTATTTAACTGCAGCCCTTTGAATAGCTGCTATTGTCTTTTTATAGGTTTTGTGCAAATCGGGAACCGGGGACTAGTTCCCGGCGCCCGTTTCCCGATTTAATAAGGAACCGCGGCTAAGGGTTATACTGAGTTAGCTGCAGTCCTTTGAATAGCTGCTATTGTCTTTTTAAAGGTTTTGTGCAAATCGGGAACCGGGAACTAGTTCCCGGTTCCCGGTTCCCGGTTCCCGATCTAATAAGGAACCGGGAACTGGGAACCCGGTCCCGGTTCCCGATTTGATTTGATTTGACTATGTAAAGAGTTGACTGCGTTAGATAGAAATGTTTTATTCAGTTATCAGTTGATAAGGAATGACATCCTTACTCACAGTTCACCCGCGCCGCAAATCTTTTAAAACCCGCGCAGCCCCGCATTGAGGGGGCGGAACAAAGCAACTATACCTCTAGTTTGCGCGGATAATAGATCATGATAATCCATGCCGCAACAGGGCAGTGGACGCATACTGCAACAGACCACACCACAGCGGGAGTAACGGAGACTCTCTATAGGTGATGACCATCAGTGCCGCAGTGGCCCGGCGACAGGACAGTGGACACATACTGCATTAGACCAGACTGCGGCTAAGCGGCGGGAGTAACGGAGACTCTCTATAAGTGAGGACCATCCGTGCCGCAGTGGCCTGGAGAAAAGGCAGTGGACTAATACTGCATTAGACTACACCGCGGCTGCGCGGCGGGAGTATCGGAGACTCTCTTTAGGCGATGACCATCCGTCCCGCGGACGACTGGCGACAGGACAGTGGACACATACTGCATTAGACCACACCGCGGCTAAACGGCGGGAGTAACGGAGACTCTCTAGAGTTGATGACCATCCGTTCCGCAATGGCCCGGTGACAGGGCAATGGACATGTTTTCCTTTAGACCAAACTGAGGATTGGCTGCGGGAGTAGCGGAGAATCGGTAAAGGCGATGATCATCCGTCCCGCTGTGGCCGGGAGAAAGGGCAGTGGACACATACTGCATTAGACCACACCGCGGCTAATTGTTATACTGAGTTAGCCGCAGCCCTTTGAATAGTTCCCGGTTCCCGATTTGATTTGACTATATGAAGAGTTGTCTGCGTTAGGTAGAAATGTTTCATTAAGTTAGCAGTTGATAAGGTATGACATCCTTACTCACAGTTCACCCGCGCCGCAAATCTGTTGAAACCCGCGCAGCCCCGCATTGAGTGGGCGGAACAAAGTAACTAGACCGCAAGTTGGCGCGAATTATAGATCATGATCATCAGTGCCGCTGTGGGTCGACGACAGAGCAGTGGACACATACTGCAACAGAACACACCGCAGCGGGAGTAACGGAGACTCTCTATAGGTGATGACCATCCGTGCCGCAGTGGCCCGGAGAAAGGGCAGTTGACACAAACTGCATTAGACCATACTGCGTCTATGCGGCGGGAGTTACGGAGATTCTCTATAGGGGATGACCGGCAGTGGCCCGGAGAAAGGGCAGTGGACACATACTGCATTAGACCACACCGCGGCTTAACGGTGGGAGTAACGGAGACTCTCTATAGGTGCTGACCATCTGTCCCGCGGTAGCCCGGCGACAGACAGTGGACACATACTGCATTAGACCACACCGCGGCTAAGCTACGGGAGTAACAGAGATTCAATATAGGTGATGACCATCCATGCCGCAGTGGCCCGGAGAAAAGGCAGTTTACACATACTGAATAACACCACATCGCGTCTAAGCGGTGGGAGTAACGGAGACTTTCTATAGGTGATGACCATCCGTCCCGTGGTAGCCCGGCGCCAGAACAGTGGACACATACTGCATTATACCACACCGCGGCTAGACGGCGAGAGTAACGGAGACTCTCTAGAGTTGATGACCATCCGCCCCGCAGTGGCCCGGCGACAGCGCAATGTACATGTACTCCTTTAGACCAATCTGCGTATACTCGCAGCTGGAATATCGTTACATAGACATGTTTCATTAAGTAGTCAGTTGATAAGGAATGACATTCTTACTCACAGTCCAACCGCGCTGCAAATCTTTGGAAACCCGCGCAGCCCCGCATTTGCGCGAGTTATAGTTCATGATCATCCGTGCCGCAGTGGGCCGGCGACAGGACAGTGGACACATACTGCAACAGACCACACAGAGCGGGAGTAACGGAGACTCTCTATAGGTGATGACCATCCGTGCTGCAGTGGCCCGGAGAAAGGGCATTGGACACAAACTGCATCAGACCACACCAACGCTAAACAACGGGAGTATCGGAGATTATCTTCAGGTGATGACCATCAGTGCCGCAGGGGCCCGGAGAAAGGGCAGAGGACACATATTGCATTATCCCGGGCGGGAGTAACGGAGACTCTCTATAGGTGATGACCATCCGTCCCGCGTTAGCCCAGCGACAGGACAGTGGGCACATACGGCATTAGACCACACCGCGGCTAAGCGGCGGGTATAACGGATATTCTCTATAGGTGATGACCATCTGTGCCGCAGTGGCCCGGAGAAAGGACAGTGGACACATACTGCATTACACAACATCGCGGGAGTAACGGAGACTCTCTATAGGTGATGACCATCCGTCCCGCGGTAGCACAGCGACAGGACAGTGGACACATACTGCATTAGTCCATACCGCGGCTTAACGTCGGGAGTAACGGAGACTCTCTAGAGTTGATAACCATCCGCTCCGCAGTGGCCCGGCGAAAGGGCAATGTACATGTACTCCTTAAGACCAATCTGCGGATAGGCTGAGGGAGTAGCGGAGAATCGCTATAGCAGATGATGTGGCGCGGCGACAAAGCAGTGGGCACATACTACATTGGAACACGCTGCGACCCGCGGTAGCCCGGCGACAGGAAAGTGTACACATACTGCATTACACCACACCGCGGCTAAGCGTAGGGTGAAATGGAGACTCTCTTAGGGCTATGATCGTCCGTGCCGCAGTGGCCGGGAGAAAGGGCAGTGGACACATACTGCATTAGACCTCACCGCGGCTTAGTGACGGGAGTATTGGAGACTCTCTTCAGGTTATGACCCCCTGTCCCGCAGTGGCCCGGCGACAGCGCAATGGACATGTACGCCTTAAGACCAGACTGCGGATAGGCTGCGGGTGTAGCGGAGAATCGCTATAGGTGATGCTGGGGCCCGGCGACAAGACAGTGGACACAAACTACAATAGACCACGATGCGGTTAAACGGCGGGAGTAGCGGAGACTCTCTTAAGGTGATGATCATCCATGCCGCAGTGGCCCGGAGAAAAGGCAGTGGACACATACTGAATTAGACCACACCGCGGCTTAGTTGCGGGAGTAACGGAGACTTTCTTTAAGTTATGATCATCCGTGCCGCAGTGGCCCGGAGAAAGGGCAGTGGACACAAACTGCATTAGACCACACCGCGGCTAAGCGGCGGGAGTAACGGAGATTATTTTTAGGTGATGATCGTCCGTTCCGCAGCTGCCCGGAGAAAGGGCAGTGGACAAATCCTGCATAAGACCACACCGCGACTTAGTGGCGAGAGTAACGGAAGCTCTCTTTAAGTGATCATTATCCGTGCCGCAGTGGCCCCGAGAAAGGGCAGTGGACACATACTGCATTAGACCACACCGCGGCTTAGTGGCGGTAGTAACGGAGAGTCTCTATAGGTAATGACCATCCGTGCCGCAGTAGCCCGGCGACAGCGCAATGGACATGTACCTCTTTTAGACCAAACTGCGGATAGGCTGCAAGAGTAGCGGGGAATCGCTATAGGTGAAGACCGGAGAATCGCTAAAGGTCATGATCATCCGTCCCGCTGTGTCCCGGCGACAAGACAGTGGACACACACTGCAATAGACCACACTGCGGCTAAGCGGCGTGAGTAGCGGAGACTCTCATAAAGTGATGATCATCCGTGCTGCAGTGACCCGGAGAAAGGGCTGTGGACACATACTGCATTAGACAACACCGCGGCTAAGCCGCGGAAGTAACAGCGACTCTCTTCATGATGACCCTCTGTCCCGCAGTGGCCCTGAGAGAGCGCAATTGACATGTACTGCTTTAGACCAAACTGTTGATAGGCTGCGGGAGTAGCGGAGAATCGCTATAGGTGATGACCATCCGTTCCGCTGTAGCCCGGCGACAGGAAAGTGTACACATACTGCATTACACCACACCGCGGTTAAACGGCGGGAGTAACTGAGACTATCTAGAGTTGATGACCATCCGCCCCGCAGTAGCCCGGCAACAGGGCAATGGACATGTACTCTTTTAGCCCAATCTGCGGATAGGCTGCGGGAGTAGCGGAGAATCGCTTTAGGTGATGATCATCCGTCCCGCTGTGGCCCGGCGACAAAACAGTGGACACATATTACAATGGACCACGCTGCGGCTAAGCTCCGGGAGTAGCGGAGACTCGCTTAAGGTGATGATCATCTATGCCGCAGTGGCCCGCAGAAAGGGCAGTCGACACATACTGCATTAGAAGACACTGCGGCTAAGCGGCGGGAGTAACGGAGATTCTCTTAAGGTGATGATCGTCCGTGCCGCAGGGGCCCGGGCAAAGGGCAATGGACACATCCTGCATTAGACCACACCGCGGCTTAGTGGCGAGAGTAACGGAGACTCTCTTTCAGTGATGATTATCCGTGCCGCAGTGGCCCGGAGAAAGGGCAGTGGACACATACTGCCTTAGACCACACCGCGGCTTAGTGGCTGGAAAAACGGAGAGACCCTTTAGGTGATGACCATCCGTGCCGCAGTAGCCCGGAGAAAGGGCAGTGGACACCTATTGCATTACACAACATCGCGGCTAAGCGGCGTGAGTAACGGAGACTCTCTACAGGTGTTGATCATCCGTCCAGCGGTAGCCCGGCGACAGGACAGTCTACACATACAGCATTACACCACACCGCGGCTAAACGGCAGGAGTAACGGAGTCTCTCTAGAGTTGATGACCATCCGTCCCGCAGTTGCCCGGCGACAGGGCAATGGACATGTGCTCCTTTAGACCAAAATGCGGATAGGGTGCGGGGAAAGCGGATAATCGCTATAGGTCATGATCATCCGTCCCGCTGTGTCCCGGCGACAAGACAGTGGACACATACTGCAATAAACCACACTGCGGCTAAGCGGCGGGAGTAGCGGAGACTGTCTTAAGGTGATGATCGTCCGTGCCGATGTGGCCCGGAGAAAGGGCAGTGGACATATACTGCATTACACCACATTGCGGCTAAACGGCGGGAGTAACGGCGACTCTCTTTAGGCGATGACCATCCGTCCCGCAGTGGCCCGGCGACAGGGCAATGGACATGTACTCCTTCAGACCAAACTGTGGATAGGCTGCGGGAGTCGCGGAGAATCGCTATACGTGATGACCATCCGTCCGCCGTAGCCCGGCGACAGGAAAATGTACACATACTGCATTACACCACACCGCGGCTAAACGGCAGGAGTAACTGAGACCCTCTTGTGTTGATGACCATCCGTCCCGCAGTTGCCCGGCGACAGGGCATATGACATGTACTCCTTTAGACCAAAATGCGGATAGGGTGCGGGGGAAGCGGAGAATCGCTATAGGTCATGATCATCCGTCCCGCTGTGTCCCGGCGACAAGACAATGGACACATACTGCAATAGACCACACTGCGGCTAAGCGGCGGGAGTAGCGGAGACTCTCTTAAGGTGATGATCATCCGTACCGGAGTGGCCCGGAGAAAGGGCAGTGCACACATACTGCATTACACCACACCGTGGCTAAACGGCGGGAGTAACGGAGACTCTCCGTCCCGCAGTGGCCCTGGCGACAGGGCAATGGACATGTACTCCTTTAGACCAAACTGCGGATAGGCTGCTGGAGTAGGGGAGAATCGCTATAGGTGATGACCATCCGTCCGCCGTAGCCCGGCGACAGGAAAGTGTACACATACTGCATTACACCACACCGCGGCTAAAAGGCGGGAGTAACTGAGACCTTCTAGAGTTGATGACCATCCGCCCCGCAGTGGCCCGGCAACAGGGCAATGGACATGTACTCCTTGAGACCAATCTGCGGATAGGCTGTGGGAGTAGCGGAGAATCGCTTGAGGTGATGATCATCCGTCCCGCTGTGGCCCGGCGACAAAACAGTAGACAGATACTACAATGGACCACGCTGCGGCTAAGCTCCGGGAGTAGCGGAGACTCTATTAACGTGATGATCATCTATGCCGCAGTGGCCCGGAGAAAGGGCAGTCGACACATACTGCATTAGAAGACACTGCGGCTAAGCGGCGGTAGTAACGGAGATTCTCTTTAGATGAGTGCGTATGTGCCGCAGGGGCCCGGACAAAGGGCAGTGGACACATCCTGCATTAGACCACACCGCGGCTTAGTGGCGGGAGTAACGAAGACTCCCTTTTAGTGATGATTATCCGTGCCGCAGTGGCCCGGAGAAAGGGCAGTGGACACATACTGCCTTAGACCACACCGCGGCTTAGTGGCTGGAATAACGGAGAGTGCCTTTAGGTGATGATCACCCGTGCCGCAGTAGCCCGGAGAAAGGGCAGTGGACACCTATTGCATTACACCACATCGCGGCTAAGCGGCGTAAGTAACGGAGACTCTCTACAGGTGATGGTCATCCGTCCGCCGGTAGCCCGGCGACAGGACAGTGTACACATACTGCATTACACCACACCGCGGCTAAACGGCAGGAGTAACGGAGACTCTCTAGAGTTGATGACCATCCGTCCCGCAGTTCCCCGGCGACAGGGCAATGAACATGTACTCCTTTAGACCAAAATGCGGATAGGGTGCGGGGGAAGCGGAGAATCGTTTTAGGTCATGATCATCCGTCCCGCTGTGTCCCGGCGACCAAGCAGTCGACACATACTGCAATAGACCACACTGCGGCTAAGCGGCGGGAGTAGCGGATACTGTCTTAAGGTGATGATCATCCGTGCGGCAGTGTCCCGGAGAAAGGGCAGTGGACACATACTGCATTACACCGCACCGCTGCTAAACGGCGGGAGTAACGGAGACTCTCTTTAGGCGATGACCATCCGTCCCGCAGTGGCCCGGCGACAGGGCAATGGATATGTACTCCTTTAGACCAAATTGCGGATATGCTGCGGGAGTAGCGGAGAATCGCTATAGGTGATGACCATCCGTCCGCCGTAGCCCGGCGACAGGAAAGTGTACACATACTGCATTACACCACACCGCGGCTAAACGGCGGGAGTAACTGAGACTCTCTAGAGTTGATGACCATCCGCCCCGCAGAAGCCCGGCAACAGGGCAATGGATATGTACTCCTTTAGACCAATCAGCGGATAGGCTGCGGGAGAAGCGGAGAATCGCTATAGGTAATGATCATCCGTCCCGCTATGGCCGGCGACAAAAAAGTAGACACATACTACAATGACCACGTTGCGGCTAAGCGATGGGATAAGCGGAGACTCTCTTAAGGTGATGATCATCTATGCCGCAGTGGCCCGGAGAGAGGGCAGTGGACACATACTGCATTAGAACACACCGCGGCTAAGCGGCGGGAGTAACGGAGATTCTCTTTAGGTGATGATCGTCCGTGCCGCAGTGGCCCGGAGAAAGGGCAGTGGACACATCCTGCATTAGACCACACCGTGGCTTAGTGGTCGGAGTAACGGAGACTCTCTTTAAGTGATGATTATCCGTGCCGCAGAGGCCCGAAGAAAGGGCAGTGGACACATACTGCATTAGACCACACCGCAGCGTAGTGGCTGGAATAACGGAGAGTCCCTTTAGGTGATGACCATCCGTGTCGCAGTAGCCCGGAGAAATGGCAGTGGACACATACTGCATTACACCACATCGCGGCTAAGCGGCGTGAGTAACGGAGACTCTCTACAGGTGATGATCATCCGTCCCGCGGTAGCCCGGCGACAGGACAGTGTACACATACTGCATTACACCACACCACGGCTAAACGGCGGGAGTAACGGAGACTCTCTAGAGTTGATGACCAACAGTCCCGCAGTTGCCCGGCGACAGGGCAATGGACATGTACTCCTTTAGACCAAAATACGGATAGGCTGCGGGGTAGCGGAGAATCGAGATAGGTCATGATCATCCGCCCCGCTGTGTCCCGGCGACAAGACAGTGGACACATACTGCAATAGACCACACTGCGTCTAAGCGGCGGGAGTAGCGGAGACTCTCTTAAGGTGATGATCATCCGTGCCGCAGTGGCCCGGAGAAAGGGCAGTGGACACATACTGCATTACACCACACGCGGCTAAACGGCGGGAGTAACGGAGACTCTTTAGGCGATGACCATCCGTCCCGCAGTGGCCTGGCGACAGGGCAATGGACATGTACTCCTTTAGACCAAACTGCGGATAGGCTGCGGGAGTAGCGGAGAATCACTATAGGTGATGATCATCCTTCCCGCTGTAGCCCGGCGATAAAACAGTGGACACATACTGCAATAGACCACACTGGCGAGGGTGAACTGTGAGTAAGGATGGCATTTCTTAGGTAGAAATGTTTTATTCAGTTATCAGTTGATAAGAATGCCATCCTAACTCATAGTTCACCCCGCCGCAATTTTTTTAAAACCCGCGCAGCCCCGCGTTGAGCGGGCGGACCAACGCAACTAGACCGCGAGTTTGCGCGGGTTAAAAAAAAATGATTTAAAAATGTAAAGCTTTGTCTGTTTATTTCTAAATATTTAAAATGCTTAGCAGTTAATAAATAATGGTATCCTATAGTAAATGCAGCCTTTCGAATCGCATTTATAAGAACATCGTCAATTTGAGCAAATTAGGAACCGGGAACTGGTTCCTCGTTCCCGATTTGATTTAAAGGTATAAAGATTTGTCCGCTGTACATAGATATTTTACAAAGTATATCATTTGATAAATAGGGTTATCCTCAGTCAACTGCAGCCGTTTGAATAGCTGCTTTTGCCTTTTTATAGGTTTTGAGCAAATCGGAAAACCGGGAACTAGGACGGACGGGCTGCATAGTTGGCACTTTACGTCCGTCTCCTTCACTCCTGTCGCGTAACCCCGGTATGGTTTGATGCAGTATACACCTGTGCTTTCGGTCTTGAAATGTTCGCATCTTGCTCCCGGTTTGATATGCTCGAAGTCGCCGGAGCTGACGGACTGCATAGTTGGCACCTCTCGTCCGTCTCCTTCACTTCCAAACGTAAATCGATATAAGAACCCCCAACCCAACCAACACGCACACACCCAGTGTAATTCGTTTCACTGTCCGTTCCAAGGCGGTTCTTCTGTCGCGGTTTATTTTTGTTATGGTTGGTCTTTTTGAGTTTTTGTCTCAAATATTATTTTGCTTTGGATAGCCGGTTGGACATTTTGTGGGAATGTGACTGTCCTTTCGGTTTTCCGCGGTTGGCGCTTCCATTGGGATCTGTTGTTTCATTTTTGTGTTTCTTCCCCTTTGTTGTCTCTGTTGGGAGCTTTTGGTTAATTGTATCGATTACTGATCATTGCCTTCACTTCTATTTTACACCGGTCTGGGTTGATACAGTATACGACTGTGCTCTCGGGCTAATTGAAATGTGCGCATCTTGGTACCGGAGTGAAGTGATATGCTCGAAGTCGCCGGAAACTGACGGGCTGCATAGATGACAACTTACGTCCGTCTCCTTCACTCCAGCCGCGTTACACCGGCCTTGGTTGATGAAGTATACAAATGTGCTCTCGGGCTAATTGAAATTTGCGCAACTTGGTCCCAGAGTGAAGTGATATGCCCGAAGTCGCCGAGGCTGTCGGGCTGCATAATTGGCAACTTACATCCGTCTCCTTCACTCCTGCCGCGTTACACTGGTCTGGGTTGATACAGTATACACCTGTGCTCTCGGGCTAATTAAAATGTGCGCATCGTGGTCCCGAAGTGAGATGCGGACTGCATAGTTGACACTGAATGTGCGTCTCTTTCACTCCCGTCGCGTTACACCGGTATGGATTGATGCAGTACATCCATGCTCTCGGACTCTCTTAAAGTGCGCAGCGTGTCCCAGGAGTGATTTGTGGGCGTACAAAAATTTATGCATTATTTTTACCAAATTTGACTACTACTCCGTGACCGTTAAAATACCGCAGTGCTGCTACTTCTGTTGCTGTATTGTAGTATATGCCTCGACGTCCTCACGGTATGGGTCCGCAACATGGTTGGTCTCCAGCTTTAGCGAGGCTTCGTCGTCGGTTGTCGGAGACGGGACGAACGATCGCCCGGCAGCTACCGCGCTATTACAATCTTTCGTTAGCATACTTTGTCTGACCCTCACGCCTGTTGGACTGTGACGGGCGCTGGGGCGTCTATATCTCAGTGTAGGCCGAACGTTTCTAAACCGTTTCCCATAATCGGTTTAACTTTTTACGGAGTGCGACGAGCTGTGCTTGTAAAAATGTACTCCTGAGGTTTTTTGCCTCTAGCGGTCCCGCTTGAAGAGATACAGCGCTGATTTTATGCTCGCTAGTAAACGAATTTTGACAAAGAAACTGAATACCAAACCGACATCTCGCCTCGGGGCCAGCCCTTTCGGTCCAGTGCGGCTTGATGTAGTACAGGTGGGTCGTTATTTCCCCGTGTAATCCCCGAATGAGTGGGTTAGCCAGTCACTCCAACGTTGTGGGATCATGCAGGGTATGCCCTTCGTCTTTTCACTGAGGTCACACTGCATCGACTCTTGTAGCTTTGTTTCATGAGACTGACGGGCTGTATAGTAGCCACTTAATGTCCGTCTCCTTCACACTCGCCGCGTTTCCCCGTAATGGTTTGATGCAGTACACCTGTTCACTCGGGCTCAGAAAAAACGTCCAGCGTGGTCCCGGAGTGGTATGATCGAAGAAAAACTGGAGTTTATTTTGGGGGGGGGGGGGCTGTAAAATGGGGGGGGGGTAATTTTATTTTTCTTATTTCTGTTCCAATACAGAGTTATTGGGTACGCGTTAGAACATAGAATCACCTCAATGAGACGGTTCTAACGAGCACCCACAACCTATGTTTAAAGTACGATTATATTATATTATTTTTCTTATTTCTGCTCATGGAGACGATTCTATGTTCTAACTCGAACACATAACCTCTGTATTGGTGTGGGTTGATTCAGGTATGAGTTCACAGCGCATCTTAACTGAGCAGGCTCATGTAGGTTTTCTCCGGGGACTGATGCACTGTATAGTTGGCACCTAACGTCCGTGTCCTTCACTACCCCGCGTTACCCGGGTGTGGCTTGATTCAATACACCTGTGCTGTCTTGCTAAGTAAAAATAAAAGCGCGCAGCGTGTTCCCGGAGTAGTAAGCTCGAATTCGCCAGTGACTGTAGGACTACATAGTAGGCCTTCAACCCCACCGCATTACTCCGTTATGGTTTGTTATAGTTCACCTCGACTCTCTGAAAAGTGGGCAATGTGGTCCCGGAGGAATATGCTCGAAGTCGACAGGGACTGACGGACTTCATAGTTACCACCTTATGTCCGCCGCATTATACCGGTATGGGTTGTTGCAGTACACCTGTTCTCTCTGGCTCATTGAAAAGTATGCAACCTGGTCCCGGGGACTGACATACTTCTTAGTTGGCACGTTCCGTCCGTCTCTTTCTACTCCCGTCGCGTTTCCCCGACGGTATGGTTTGATGCAGTACACCTATGCTCTCGGACTCATTAAAAGTGCGCAGCGTGTCCTCGGAGTGATATGTACGTAGTCGGAGAAGTGTCTCCGGGCCAAACTAGAACTTATGCATTGTTTTTATGAAATTTTTATTCTACACTTTGACTGATATTCACCGTGGGCACGCCACAAGCTTAGTCACCAGCTTTAGCGAGGCTCCGTTGTGGGTTACGCAGCCTCAGTTAACGCCCGTAAGTGAGCCACCGCGCTATTACACTCTTTCGTCTGCAGTTGCTGTGGTAGCATAGTTTGGGCTACCCTCACGCCCGCCGGACTGTGCAGAGCGCTCGGTTGCCCATGGATCAGTGTTGGCCATACGTCCCTTAACCGTTTCAAAAAATCGGTTTCAATTTTCACATTGGCACTTGCTGTGCTTGTGAAAATGTACACCGGAGGTTTTTCGCCTGCAGTTGTCCCGCTTGAAGAGATACAGAGCTGATTTTTAGCCCGCTACTCAATTAATTTTGGCAAAGACTCGCTTTATCAAACCGGCATCTTGCTACGGGGCCAGAACATTTTGACCTAACCCTTAACGCCAAGTGCGGTTTGAGGCAGTACATGCCGCTCGTCTTTCCACCTGGAACCCCGGAAATGGCAGGAAATCCAGTCACTGTCACTCGCGCGGCGTTGGTTAATGCAGGACATGTCCCTCGTCCTTCCACTGAGGTGACATCGCATCTTCCATGATGCTGACTCATGTAGGTTTTCGCCAGAGACTGACGGACTGTACAGTTTGGGTGTTTCATTTTTGTGTACTCCTAGAAGTTGCACTAATGAGTTAGGAAGCCTTCATGCGAACTGAATAAATTATTTGTCTAAATCGCGACGAAAGTAAGGTCGAGGAATGCGGCCGCATAAAATCGATTTAAGCTCCATAGTGAAATACGCTTATCTAGACCTTCCATGGTGGTTTTTCTGTCGTGGTTAATTTTGGTTATGGTTTATCATTGAGTGTATTTATAGCGTATATTTATTTTGTTTGTTTTGGATTGCCAATTGGCCATTTTGTGTGAAAGTCATTGTTCTTTTGGCTTTCGCTACTGATGTTTCCATTAGTGTCCAAGTATTCCATGTTTGTATTTCTTTCCCTTTGGTGTCTCTGATGGGAGTTGTTGGTGATTGTATCGATTCCGGATCATTATACTCATTTCTATTTCCCATTTGATTTTGATTTTTAAACTTTCCAGTTATTGCTCCCATGGCCTGAAGATGATGAGGCAGTTCGATCACGAACCGTGATTAACCTTGGTTAACAAATGGTTAACCAAAGTGTGATCGAACTCAGTCTGGCAAGTCATGACGTTACTCTGGTCAAACCAGACTAAAGCGTAGCAGTTGCATCAAGTTTACTTGTATGTCCATCTGTCCGGATAACAGAAGTTATCCCGAGATATCCAACAGCAGGGTCCGGTATCTAAAGAACTTCTCCATCACACAGACCGGGTCACACCTTATTTGACGATTATGGCCCACAGAGAGGGTTGACGCGTCGTTTAAACACGATATCTTCATCATCCTCATACTTCAGGGCTAGGCCATGGTCTACCTCCAGGTTCCTCTGCTCGAACTCTCATTCCACTGCCTTATGGAAATGTTATCACCGTCTGGCCGCATAACGTAGTTTTTTCCCAGGATGCTCAATCCGCTAAAAATAAAGGATTATAGGTACTCTAAACTCACACTTGGTCACATCTTAGGCTAGGATTCGGACTTTACTTTTCAAACAGTTTAACCTCATGGTCTTGTATCCACATCTGGCCGGATGCTAACAAGCAGTGCCCGGTACCCAATGGAACCCTCTACCGCAAAGACCCGGTCATATCCCAGAGCTAGACCTTGCTCTACCTCCAGGTTCCGCTCCTCGAACGGGCATACCACTGCCTAACGGAAATATCCCCGTCTAGCCGCATACTGCAGGTTATCCCGGGATGCTCAGCCCGCGGAGGATAAAGGGATTAATTGTACTCACAACTGACAATGGGTTACATATCAAAGCTAGGCTTCTGGGCTCGGTCACAGCGTGTCCGTACTTTAATTTTCGCATTGCTTTACCCCATGGGCTTGTAAAACGCTTATATTATTTTATTTTGGATAGCCTTTTGGCATTTTTTTGAAAGTAACTGTCCTTTTGGCTTTCCGCTGTTGATGTTTCCGTTGCGGTCTGTTGCTTCATGTTTGTGTTTCGTTCCCTTTTGTATCTCTAATGGGAGCTGTGGGTTAATTGTATCGATTCCTGATCATTGCCTCTACTTCTGTTTTGTATCCCATTCCGGTCGGATAAGAGAGGTTATCCCGCGTCACTCACTGCCAAGGTCCGGTACCCAGAGAACCTCTCTACCACAAAGACCGGGTTACTCGCACCAGTTTCTGAGTGATCGGGCTTTACTTTTCGTAAAGTTTCACCCCATGGTATTCCCAACTGTCTGGATAACAGAGATTATTCCGCGGACAGAGGTTATCCCAGCGATATCCAGTAGAAGGGTCCGCTACCAAAAGGAACCCTCTGTCAAGCAAACCGGTTCTCAAGTCCGGACAAGGCCTGGCTCTACATACAGGTTCCGTTTCTAGAACTCCCATACCACTGCCGTTTTGGAAAAAATTATACCGCGCTCAGCCCGCTGAAGATACAGGGACCAAAAGTAATCAAAATTCACACTTCGTCAGACCCCAGGGCTACGCTACTGGGCTTAGCCAAAGTGGGTAGTGGGGTTCGGTGTTTGCTTTTCACATAGTTTCAATCAATGATTTTCTGTCCACATCTGGCTGGATCCCGCGATAAACACTAGCTGAGCCCGGTACCCAAAGGACCGCCCGAAGACACAGATCGAGTGATTCCGCAGGGCCAGGCCTGGCTGTTCCTCCAAGTTTCGCTCTTCTTACACCTATATCACTAACTTATTTTTAAGTTATTCCCGTCTGGCCGCATATCGGAGGTTATCCCGGGATACTCGCGCCGCCGAGTTTGAAAGAATCAAAGGTACTCAGAGGTGACACTGTGTCACATTTCAGGGCTATACCTCTTGGCTTGGCCATAGGGGTCGTCGAGCCTATTTTAACATAGTTTCACCCATGGTTTCGTATATCCATCTTACCGGATCAGACAGGTACCACTGCGATACCAAGTAGCAGGGTTCGGTACCCAAAGGACACCTCTACTACACAAGCAGGGTCATACCACTGAGCCAGGCATGGCTATACCCATACCACTGCTTTATGGAAAAGTCATGCCCCTCTAGCCCCATAACGAAGGTTGTCCCCTGACACTACCCCACGCAGGATAAAGCAAACAAAGGTACTCACAAGCTACACCGGGTCAAATCCAGGGCTAGGCTGCTTGCCATGCCCACATGGGATAGGGTGTCGGACTTCACTTTTCGCATAATTTCATCATATGGTTTTTTATCTGGCCGGATAACGAAGTTTATCCCGCGATATCCTCTAGCAGGGACCGGTACCAAAGGACCACTCTACCTCACAGAATGGGTCACACTCCTTATATGTGATATGAATTTTGGTGTCACCTTCCTACCTTCCGAAAACAAGATGCCTCTTATCTTGCTCACCTGTTAGAGTAAAGTGTGCATCTCTGCGGTCTTTGCTGGAATATTGAACATTACGGGAACTTCCCCGTGTAAAACGTAACCCTCATTTCCTATACTTCATAAAGTAAAACCGAGAAAACATCTGGTACCTCGTACATTTATGTTTAATCACCCTAGTGAGTATTATATATGGGGAAAATGTATTTCATAGTTAAGATCGCCTGGTTCATGTACTGAAAACAAGTATTAAGCTATTGGACACTTATTAAACCTTTCAAGCGCCAAACACTGTTCAGCAGATGACATTTTTTTTTCTTAATATTTTTCCGAAAAATCAGGTTTGACATTTAATGTGACTGATTTGCCCAGAAGACCATTCACATAAAATGTCAAAATAGAAATGAAGACAATGATCAGAAATCGATACAATCAACCCATTGCTCCCATCTAAAAAATGGCTACTTTTCTGATGAAATTAGAAAAATATTGTAAATCCCGTAAACCCCAGTTTTCCCTCTGCCAAGTGTGATTCAGGGGGGTGTTCGTTTTTGGAAATTGTTTACGTTGTGATATATAAACGTCCCATATTATACGCATATATCATAATAATCTTAAAAAAAAATGAAGGAGCTACCCTGTAAACAAGCGTTTTTTTTTTTCATGCTAAGCCTGTGGAACCTATCAGTTTCCATAGCAGTTAAAGCTCTGAAGCAATTTGCGTGAAATGCATAAGAAATCAATCCCCTGCACAAGGCAGGCTAATGATAAAATTTGGTGGAGATCTGCCAGCAGGTTAGAGACATATGAATGCATAAAGCGTCTGTGTTTGTTATAAAACCATAAGCAGATGTTTACAACAAGAAAAGTGTCATATCGATCATATTTTTGGGGAACTGGTCTGTTTTCTTTCAACTTGTCTGAGATGCTGTGCCTGAACTTATCATCTCTAAGTTTCGAACCAACCAAAGGAAGCATAAAGGCGCTCGGCTGGTCAAATATGGCTTCTTTTGGCAATAAAATAGACATTACTCCGATGTAAATTGTCAGTTCTGGCCAAATTGCAATCTTGTTGAAAATCTTGTATCCTTTCTTTCTCTCTGAGAATTGTTAAACAAACCAGATCCAAATAAAGGAGCTAGTCAAAACTGGATCCCAATATGGCCGTTTTTGACAATCAATTGATGTAACGCTGTCACCATAAACCTGACCCGATCCAATTTCGAACTTGTCCTAGATTTAATGCATATAAAATTATCTGCAAGTTTTATGGAGATTTAATAAAGACTGCAGGAGCTACGGTGTTCACGAATTTGAATAGGACTATATTTGACAATCAATGAGGCGTAACTCTGCCATCGTAAGTTCGATCTAATCCATTTTTATCCCCCGACCGAATAGGTTCGGGGGATATAGCGATCAGCCTGGCGTCCGTCCGTCTGTCCGTCCGTCCGTAGACGCAACCTTGTGCTGACCATAACTCCTATACCATTTGAGATTCATTGATGGTTCTTGGCACAATTGTTCACAAGGCTGAGACGGCGTGTCATGCGCAAGAACCAGAACTCTGGATGCCATACTTTTTGAGTTATCTCCCCTTTTAATAAAATAGAATGACTACTTTGTGATGGCCATAACTCCAATACCCTTAGAGATATATTGATGGTACCTGGCACAGTTGTTCACAAGGCTGAGACGGCGTGTCATGCACAAGAACCACAACTCTGGTTGCCGTGGTTTTTTAGTTATCTTCCCTTCGAATAAAATAGAGTGACAGCCTACCTTGTGATGGCCACATCTCCAATACTCTTTGAGATATATTGATGGTACTTCGTACAGTTGTACATAAAGTTGAACAGGAATGTCACGTGCAAGACCACTACTCTCGGTGCCCTGGTTGTTGAATTATCTCCCCTGACAATATAACCTTGTGATGGCCATAACTCCAATACCCTTTGAGATATATTGAGGGTACTTGGCACAATTGTATACAAGGTTGAGACGGCACTTCATGCCTAAGAACCGCAACTATGGGTGCTATGGTATTTGAGTTATCTCCCCTTCCAATATAACAGTATGACCACCTTGCGATCACCATACCTCCGATACCCTTTGAGACATATTGATGGTACATGATGTAGATGTACATGAGGTTAAGCAGGTGTGTCATGCTCAAGAATTACATCTCTGGGTGCACTGGTTTTTAGTTATCTCCCCTGACAATATAACATTGTGATGGCCATAACTCAACACCCTTTGATATATATTGAAGGAACTTGGCGCAATAGTATAAAGGTACAGAAGGGGTGTCATGTGCAAGAATCACAACTGTTGGTGTTGTGGTATTTGAGTTATCTACCCTTCCAAAATAACAGTATGACCAGCTTGTGATCACCATGTCTCCAATACCCTTTGAGACATATTGATGGTACTTCATACAGAAATACATACGCTTAAGCAGGCATGTCATGCGCAAGAACCACAATTCTGATTGCCCTGGTTTTTTAGTTTTCTCCCCTGACAGTATAATCTTGTGATGGCCATAACTGCAATACTTTTGTGATATATTGCTTGTTTAATTCTGGTGCACTATCTATTAGTGAACAATCTTCTGAAGGCCAAACTGGCTTTTGGTCGGGTGATTTGCCATCTTTTCCGATGGCTATTTTTTAACTTAATATCCGAGAAGTTTGCATGTCTAAGTTATCTACAGGTTTTATGAAGGTCCATTAAAAAATATTTGTATAAACACTGTTCATAAGATCAAATATGGCTTTTTGTGACAATCAAGGGAGGGGACGTAACTCTTCCACCGTAAGTTCGATCTGATAAATTTTCAAATGTCTCCGATTTTATATTGCATTTCTAACTTATCTGCAAGATTCAGGAAGATCGAATAAAAAATTTAATAAAACATATGCTTTTCACAAGAAAAATTTTTGACAATCAAAGAAAACATAACCCTGACACAGTTGGACCCATCGGACCCAGTTTTGAACTCGTCAACGATTTAGCACAATTCTTAGTTATTCTCAAGTTTCATGAAGATCAAAGACAGATTAAAGGAGCTACGCTGTTTACCAGGTCGATGTAGGCCTTTTTGGACAATCAAGGGGACGTTGTTTGGTTTTGGTTTTGCGGCCCTTTCAAGATTATTTCACTCATATCGAGTCGATCTATAATCAGAGGTGGGCGAAAACCGGATTACCCGGAGAAAACCTTCTGACCTTCCGCTGCAGAACTTGGCGTCTCACATGTGACCCAAGCGAGGCTCCAACCACAGCGGTGAGAGACCTAATGATCAAAAGATTAAGAGAACGTTACTATGCCAGTGCAAGAGCAATCTGATCCATTTTCAAACGTGCATGTCTATTTCGTCTGCATTTTTCATGGAGCTCCAAAAAATTGTGAAGAATCTAGGCTGTTCAAAAGGTCGATAATGGGCATTTTTGACATTCAGGTGAACATTTCTCTGCAATTCATGGCCCGACCGGACACATTTTCGAATTAATCAAAGATTTTAGGCACGTCTTAGTTATATGCAATCTTCATGAAGATCAATAAAATCATAACAAAGGAGCTACGCTGTTCACAAACATTTTCCATTTGCAATTATCGAAAAATGGATATGCAAGCAATCCTCAACCAAAACCTTAAGGTAAAATTGGGTTGAGATCTGCCAGCAGGCTACAGAGATATTGTAGTTTAAAAATGGGGACGACGGATGACGACGGCGGACGATGACGACGGAGACTCAAATCTGGAGCCTTCGACTCATACGAGCTTAAACAATGTTGTTATTTTTATGTTTAATTCTGCTGCAAGTACCGACCAGCTACCGGTAAAAACCCATAATTTATTTTTCTCCGCGGTAATAGGAGTTTTTTTTTCGCGGAAAACAAGCGAGAAATTTCTCAAAGAAGAAAGAAATTTCGCGTTTCAAAGCGGTTAATTTCACTGCGAAACGCCGCGAAATTTCTCCGCGAAAATTGCTTTTGTTTTGGAGAAAGATAATTAGTACAAGTAAAGACGTTCACGGTGTTTCTCCGCGAAATTTGCCTATATCTACATGTTCATTTGCTTGTATTTTTTATCCATTGAAATTTCGTACACAAAGTTTGAAGCATATGACGAAATGCATGTTCTTTGTTCAACCCTGTAGACCGGATAAATGTTTTTTTTTTGCACACTAACTTTAGACGAGACGGTTCATAATGTGTTGTCCCCTCACACTCTACACTGTTTTCCGTTCTTCGTGGGTATACACCTAAAGCCCCTTTTTTTGCAAGGTTAGACACTCCAAGCTTGATGCTGGAACAGTGCATTGTGAACTGAACTCTCGTGTATTACACGGGAAGGCTTGATGAGGCCTAATTGGCCGAAAGTAGATAATCTGGCCCAGAAAACATGTACGCTTCATATTTTCCAGTTCTGTGGTGTATTCCTTGCTTCCAAAGGATAACCCTTTAATATAACATATTTAACGTCACTACAGCATCACTACAGCTGGTGTCTGGGAATGTGTGGCGGCCGTAAAAAGTCTCCCTGTCCTACATCATAGTCTAGTTTATATTTTCTCTTGTCCTTTTGGATCATTGATTCCATTGTAGAAGTTTGAAAATAATTGAGGGTCACTGATGAGGCCTAATTGGCCGAAACTAGCTAGTCTTGCCCTGAAAACCTGTACACTTCATATGTTCTGGTTATGTTGTGTATTCCTTGCTTCCAAAGGATAACCCTTTTATAGAACATATTGATCCACGGACACAGTGGCGGAGTCCTGCCTCCGTTCTAAGCATAGCCCGGAGACCGTGCTCCGCTACGGGTATAGCTTTGAATACGGGCACAGTTACCTTGCTATGCTTCCCGTCCGCATCTGGCTGGCCGCAGGGCAAAAATGAGCTACAGAAAGCTTCTCTGTACGTTCTCAGGGACCGCGCTGGGCTTTCTCTTCGTCTCTGGTCTCAGGATCAGAGAGACATGATGATAGAAGACTTTGTCTACCGTGTCCGGGTCCACACTTGTCTTTGGTTTTGCTAAGTGAAGGCTTGGGACACGGGCACAGCGGCGGCGCTCAGCCTCCGTTTAATGCATAGCTTCGAGACCGTGCTCCGCTGCCGAAAGGCTTCGGGCATGGGCACAATAGCGACGCTGAGCCTCTGCTTTATGCCTAGCCCGGAGACCGTGCTACGCTACGGGAATAGCCTGGGAAACTGGCAGAGCTGCCGAGCTCTGCTTTCCGTCCCTATCTGGCTGGCCGCGGGACAGAGCTGAACTCAAGCAAGCGTCTGTGTTCGTTTTCCGTGCTCAGCTTTCTCGTCGTGTCTAGTCTCCCTGGCGGAGAGACAAGATGAAAGAAGACTATGTCTATCGGATTCGGGTCTGTGCTTTGCATTTGTTTTACTAATTGAAGGCTTTTAGACACGGCCACAACTTTTAGACACGGCGACAAAGTTTAGCTCGGAGACCGTGCTCCGCTACTAGACGGCTTGGGAAACGGGCACAGTGACGGCGTTCTGCCTCCGTTCGATATATAGCCCGGAGACCGTTCTCCGCTAAGGGAATAGCTTTGGATACGGGCACAGCTACGCGCTCTGATTTTCGTCCGTATCTGGCTGGCCACTGAGCAGGAATGAGCAGCAGGAAGCATTTGTGTACGTTTTCAGGGACCGCGTTTGGCTTTCTCTTCGTCTCTTGTCCCCGGGGCAGAGAGAACAAGATGATAGAAGACTTTGTCTACCGTGTCCGGGTCCACATTTCTCTTTGGTTTTGCTAAATGCAGGCTTGGAACACGGGCACAACGGCGGCGCTCAACATCCGTTCTATGCATAAATCGCAAACCGTGCTCCGCTGCGGAAAGGCTTGAGACACGGGCGGCGTTTCTGTCTCCGTTCTATACCAAGCCCAGAGACCGTTCTCCGCTACGGGAATAGCTTTGTATACGGACACAGCCACCGCGCTCTGCTTTCCGTCCGTATCTTGCTGGCCGCATGTCAGGATCGAGCTCCAGGAAGCGTTTGTGTACGTTTCCAGAGATCGAACTCGACTTTCTCTTCGTCTCTGGTCTCCGGGGCATAGAGCCAAGATGACAAGAGATAGTGTACCGGATCCAGGTCCGCGCTTGTCTTTGGTTTTCTTAGTGAAGGGGTGTGACACGGGCACAGTTGCGGCTCTCAGCCTCCATTCTATGCCTTCTCCGGAGACCGTGTCCGGCTATGTGAATAGCCTTGGATACTGGCACAGCTGCCGCGCTCTGCTTCCCGTCCGAATCTGGCTGACCGCGGGGCAGGGCTGAGCTCCAGGAAGCGTTTGTATACGTTTTCAGGGACCGCGCTCGTCCTTATCTTCGTCTCTGGTCACCGGGGCGGAGAGACAAGATGGGGGAAGACTTTGGATACCGGATCCGAGTCCCCGCTTGGATTTGGTTTTGCTAACTGAAGGTTTGGGACTCGGACGCAGTGGCAGGTCTTAGCCTCGGTTCTATGCCTTGCCCGGACAAAGCTTTACATATTTAAATCAATTTTTAAACCCGCGCAAACTTCCGGTCTAGTTGCTTTGGTCCGCCCGCTCAATGCGGCGCTGCGCGGGTTTTTAAAGATTTGCCGCGAGACTAAACTATTAGTAAAGATGGCATTCCTCATCAACTGATAACTGAATAAAACATTTCTACCGAAGGAATGCCATCCTTACTCACAGTTCACCCGCGCCAGTGTGGTCTATTGCAGTATGTGTCCCCTATCTTGTCGCAGGGCTACAGGGGGACGGATGATCATCACCTATAGCGATTCTCCGCTACTCCCGCAGCCTATCCGCAGTTTGGTCTAAAGGAGACCATGTACATTGCCCTGTGGCCGGGCCACTACGCGACGGATGGTTATCACCTACAGAGAGTCTCCGTTACTCCCGCCGCTTAGCCGTGGTGTGGTCTAATGCAGTATGTGTCCACTGCCCTTTCTCCGGGCCACTGCGGCACGGGTGATCATCGCCTTAAGAGAGTCTCCGCTACTCCCGCCGATTAGCCGCAGTGTGGTCTATTGCAGTATGTGACCACTGTCTTGTCGCCGGGCTACAGCGTGACGGATGATCATCACATATAGCGATTCTCCGCTACTCCCGCAGCCTATCCGCGGTTTGGTCTAATGAAGTATATG
The DNA here is from genome assembly GCA_963580285.1 of Lucinisca nassula. Lineage (NCBI taxonomy): Eukaryota > Metazoa > Mollusca > Bivalvia > Lucinida > Lucinidae > Lucinisca > Lucinisca nassula. Next base: position 37,662,505 of record OY757013.1, read on the forward strand.
TCCACTGCCTTTCTCCGGGCCACTGCGGCACGGATGATCATCACCTTAAGAGAGTCTCCGCTACTCCAACCGCTTAGCCGCAGTGTGGTCTATTGCAGTATATGTCCACTGTCTTGTCGCCGGACTACAGCGGGACGGACGACCATCACCTTTAGCGATTCTCTGCTACTCCCGCAGCCTATCCGCAGTTTGGTCTAAAGGAGTACACGTCCATTGCCCTGTCTGGGCAACTGCGGGACGGATGGTCATCAACTCCAGAGAGTCTCCGTTATCCCCCGCCCTTTAGCCGCGGTGTGGTCTAATGCAGCAAGTGTCCACTGTCCTGTCGCCGGGCTTCTGCCGGACGGATGGTCATACCTATAGATAGTCTCAGTTACTCTCGCCGCTTTGCCCTGATACGGTGTAATGCAGTATGTGTCCACTGCCCTTTCTCCGGGCTACCGCGGGACGGATGGTCATCATCTTAAGAGAGTAACCGCTACACCCGCCACTTAGCCGCAGCGTGGTCTAATGCAGTATGTGTCCACTGTCTTGTCGCAGGGCCACAGCGGGACGGATGATCGTCACCTATAGCGATTCTCCGCTACTCCCGCAGCATATCCACAGTTTGGTCTAAAGGAGTACATGTCCATTGCCCTGTCGCCGGGCCACTGCGGGACGGATGGTCATCACCTAAAGGGAATCTCCGTTACTCCCGCCGCTTAGCCGCGGTGTGGTCTAATGCAGTATGTGTCCATTGCCCTTTCTCAAGACCACTGCGGCACGGATGATCATCACCTTAAGAGACTCTCCACTACTCCGCCGGTTACCCGCTGTGTGGTCTATTGCAGTATGTGTCCACTGTCTTGTCGCCGGGTCACAGGGGGACGAATGATCATCACCTTTAGCAATTCTCCGCTACCCCCGCAGCCTATCCGCAGTTTGGTCTAAAGGAGTACATAGCCATTGCCCTGTCTGGGCAACTGCGGGACGGATGGTCATCAACTCTAGAGAGTCTACGTTACTCCCGCCGTTTAGCCGCAAGCAGCAAGTGTCCACCGTCCTGTCGCCGGGCTACCGCGTGACGGATGATTATCCCTATAGAGAGACCTCGTTATCTCGCCGCTTAGCCGCGATGTGGTGTAATGCAGTATGTGTCCACGGCCCGTTCTCCGGGCTACCGCGGGACGGATGGTCATCATCTTAAGAGAGTCACCGCTACACCGCCACTTAGCCGCAGCGTGGTCTAATGCAGTATGTGTCCACTGTCTTGTCGCCGGGCCACAGCGTGACGGATGATCATCACCTGTAGCGATTCTCCGCTACTCCCGCAGTCTATCCACAGTTTGGTCTAAAGGAGTACATCTCCATTGCCCTGTCTGGACAACTGCGGTACGGATGGTCATCAAACATAGAGAGTCTCCGTTACTCTCGCCCTTTAGCCGCGGCGTGGTCTAATGCAGTAAGTGCCCACTGTCCTGTAGCCGGGCTGCAGCGGGACGGATGATCATCCGAGAGTCTCCGTTACTCCCGCCGCTTAGCCGCGATGGTCTAATGCAGTAAGTACCCGCTGTCCTGTCGCCAGGCTGTCGCGGGACGGATGATCATCCGACAGTCTCCGTTACTCCCGCCGCTTAGCCGCGATGTGTTGTAATGCAGTATGTGTCCACTGCCCTTTCTCCGGGCTTCCGCGGGACGAATGGTCATCACCTTAAGAGAGTCTCCGCTACTCCAGCCACTTAGCCGCAGCGTGGTCTATTGCAGTATGTGTCAACTGTCTTGTCGCCGGGCTACAGCGGGACGGATGATCATCACCTATAGCGATTCTCAGCTACTCCCGCAGTCTATCCGCAGTTTGGTCTAAAGGAGTACATTTCCATTGCCCTGTCACCGGGACGGATGGTCATCACCTAAAAAGAGTCTCCGATACTCCAGCCGGTTAGCCGCGGTGTGGTCTAATGCAGTATGTGTCCACTGCCCTTTCTCCGGGCCACTGCGGAACGGATGATCATCATCTTAAGAGGGTATCCGTTACTCACGCCGTTAAGCCGCGGTGTAGTCTAATGCAGTATGTGTCCACTGTCCTGACGCCGCCAACCGCGGGACGGATGGTCATCACCTATTGAGAGTCTCCGTTACTCCCGCCGCTTAGCCGCGATGTGGTGTAATGCAGTATGTGTCCACTGCCCTTTCTCCGGGCCACTGCGCCATGGATGGTCATCACCTATAGAGAATCTCCGTTACTTCCGCCACTTAGCCGCGGTGTGGTCTAATGCAGTTTGTGTCCACTGTTCTTTCTCCGGGCCACTGGGGCATGGATGGTCATCACCTATAGAGAGTCTCCGTTAATCCCACTGCGGTGTGGTCTGTTGCAGTATGTGTCCACTGCCCTGTCGCCGGCTCACTGCGGCACGGATGATCATGACCTATAACCCGCGCAAACTTGCGGCCTAGTTGCTTTGTTCCGCCCACTCAATGCGGGGCTGCGCGGGTTTCACAAGATTTGCGGCGCGGGTGAACTGTGAATAAGAATGTCAATCCTTATCAACTGATAACTGAATAAAACATTTCTATCTAACGCAGGCAACTCTTTACATAGTCAAATCAAATCGGGAACCGGGAAATAGTTCCCGGTTCCTTATTAAATCGGGAACCAGGAAACTAGTTCCCGGTTTCCGATTTGCACAAAACCTATAAAAAGGCAATTGCAGCTATTCAAAGGGCTGCAACTAACACAGAATAACCCTAGCCTTGGTGTGGTCTAATGCAGTATGTGTCCACTGCCCTTTCTCATGGCCACTGCGGCACGGATGATCATCACATTAAGAGAGTCTCCGCTACTCCCGCCACTTAGCCGGAGCGTGGTCTATTGTAGTATGTGTCCATTGTCTTGTCGCCGGGCCACAGCGGGACGGATGAGCATCACCTATATTATTTTCCGCTACTCCCGCAGCCTATCCGCAGATTGGTCTAAAACAATTGTCCATTGCCCTGTCGCCTGGCCACAGCGGGACGGATGGTCATCAACGCAAGAGAGTCTCCGTTACTCCCGACGTTTAGCCGCGGTGTGGTCTAATGCAGTATGTGTCTTGTCGCCGGGCTACCGCGGGACGGATGGTCATCACCTATAGAGAGTCTGTGTAACTCCCGCCGCTTAGCCGCGATGTTGTGTAATGCAGTATGTGACCACTGCCCTTTCTCCGGGCCACTGCGGCACGGATGTTCATCACCTATAGAGAATCTCCGTTACTCCCGCCGCTTAGCCGCGGTGTGTTCTAATGCAGTTTGTGTCCACTGCCCTTTTTCCGGGCCACTCCGGCACGGATGGTCATCACCTATAGAGAATCTCCGTTACTCCCGCCGCTTATCCGCGGTGTGGTGTAATGCAGTTTGTATCCACTGCCCTTTCTCCGGGCCACTGCGGCACGGATGGTCACGGAGATAGTCTCGCCGCGATGTGGTGTAATGGAGTATGTGTCGACTGCCCTTTCTCCGGGCCACAGCAGTACGGATGCTCTTCACCTATAGAAAATCTCTGTTTCTCCCGCCGCTTTGCCGCGATGTTGTATAACGCAGTTTGTGTCCACTGCCATATCGCCGGACCACTGCGGCACGGATGATCATGACCTGTAACCCGCGCAAACTTCGGGTCTAGTTGCTTTGTTCCGCCCGATAAATGCGGGGCTGTGCGGGTTTTAAAGTTTTTGCGGCGCGGTTGACCTTTGAGTTAGGATGTCATTCCTTATCAACTGAAGACTGGATAAAACATTTCTATCTAACGCGGGCAACTCTTTATATAGTCAAAACAAATCGGGAACCGGGAACTAGTTCCCGGTTCCCGGTTCCTTATTAAATTAGTTCCCGGTTCCCGATTTGCACAAAATCTATAAAAAGACAATAGCAGCTATTCAAAGGGCTGCAGCTAACTCAGTATAACCCTTAGCCGCGGTGTGGACTAATGCAGTATGTGTCCACTGCCCATTCTCTGGGCCACAGCGGCACGGATGATTATCACCTTTAGAGAGTCTCCGCTACTCCCGCCGCTTAGCCGTAGCGTGGTCTATTGAAGTATGCGTCCACTGCCTTGTCGCCGGGCCACAGCGGGACGGATGATCATCACCGATAGCGATTCTCCGCTACTCTCGCAGCCTATCCGCAGATTGGTCTAAAGGAGTACATGTCTATTGTCCTGTCGCCGGGCCGCTGCGGGGCGGATGATCATCCACTCTAGAGAGTCTCCGTTATTCCTGCCGTTTACCCGCGGTGTGGTCTAATGCAGTATGTGTCCACTATCCACTCGCCGAGCTACCGCAGGACGGATGGTCATTACACCATAGAGAGTCTCCGTTACTCCCGCCGCTTAGCCGCGGTGTGGTGTAAAGCAGTATGGGTCCATTGCCCTTTCTCCGAGCTACTGCAGCGGATGGCCATCACCTATAGAGAATCTCCGTTACTCCCGCCGCTTAGCCGCGGGGTGGTCTAATGCAGTTTGTGTCCGCGGTCCTTTCGCAGGGCTACCGCCGGACGGATGGTCATCATCTATAGAGAGTCTCCGTTACTCCCGCCGCTTAGCCGCGATGTGGTGTAATGCAGTATGTGTCCACTGCCCTTTATCCGGGCCACAGCGGCACTGATGGTCATCACCTATAGAGAATCTCCGTTACCCTCGCCGCTTAGCCGCGGTGTGATCTAATGCAGTTTGTGTTCAATGCCCTTTCTCCTGGCCACTGCGGCACGGATGGTCATCACCTATAGAGAGTCTCCGTTTACTCCCGTTGCGGTGTGGTCTGTTGCAGTATGTGTCCACTGCCCTTTCTCCCTGCCACTGCGGCACGGACGGGCATCACCTCAAGACCGTCTTCGTTACTCCCGCCGCTCAGCCGCGGTGTAGTCTTATGCAGTGTAAGTCCACTGCCTTTTCTCCGGGCCACTGCGGCACGGATGCTCCTCACTTATAGACAGTCTCCGTTACTCTCGCCGCTTAGCCGCGGTGTGGTCTAATGCAGTTTGTGTCCACTTGTCTTTCTCCGGGCCACTGCAGCACGGATGGTCATCACCTATAGAGAGTCTCCGTTACTCACGCTTCGGTGTCGTCTGTTGCAGTATGTGTCCACTGCCCTGTCGCCGTCCCACTGCGGCACGGATGATCATGACCGAAAACCCGCGCAAACTTGCGGTCTAGTTGCTTTGTTCCGCCCGCTCAATGCGGGGCTGCGCGGGTTTTAAAAGATTTGCGGCGCGGGTGACCTGTGAGTAAGGATGTCATTCATTTTCAACAGATAATTGAATAAAACATTTTTATCTAACGCAGGCAGCTCTTTACATAGTCAAATCAAATCGGGAACCGGGAACTAGTTACCGGTTCCCGGTTCCTTATTAGATCGGGAACCGTGAACCGGGAACTTCCCGGTTCCCGATTTGCACAAAACGTTTAAAAGACAATAGCAGTTATTCAAAGGGCTGCAATTAACTAAGGATAACCCTTAGACGCGATGTGGTCTAATGCAGTATGTGTCCACTCCCCATTCTCCGGGCCACTGCGGCACGGATGATCATCACCTTAAGGGAGTCTTCGCTACTCCCGCCGCTTAGACGCAGCGTGGTCTATTGCAGTATATATCCACTGTCTTGTCGCCGGGCCACAGCGGGACGGATGATCATCACTTATAGCGATTCTCAGCTACTCCCGCAGCCTATCCGCAGTTTGTTCTAAAGGAGAACTTGTCCATTGCCCTGTCGCCGGGCCACTGCGGGACGGATGGTCATCAACTCTTCCGCCGTTTAGCCGCGGTGTGGGTTAATGCAGTATGTGTCCACTGTCCTGTCGCCGCGCTACCGCGGGACGGATGGTCATCACCTAAAGAGAACCTTAGATACTCCCGCCGCTCAGCAGCGCTTGTAGTCTAATGCAGCATGTGTCCACTGCCTTTTCTCCAGGCCACTGCGGCACGGATGGTTCTCACTTGTAGAGAGTCTCCGTTTCTCCCGCAGTTTTGCCGCGGCGTGGTCTAATGCACTGTGTGTCCACTGTCCTGTCGCCGTTACTCCCGCTGCCGTGTGGTTTGTTGCAGTATGCGTCCACTGCCCTGTCGCCGGCCCACTGCTACCACTGTCGCCTGCTACCGCGGGACGGATGGTCATCTCCTATAGAGAGTCTCCGTTACTCCCGCCGCTCAGCCGCAATGTGGTGAAATGCAGTATTTGTCCACTGCCCTTTCTCCGGGCCACTGCGGCACGGATGGTTATTACCTATAGTGAGACAATGGTAGCTATTCAAAGGTCTGCAGCTAACTCAGTATAACCCTTAGGCGCGGTGTGGTCTAATGCAGTATGTGTCTACTGCCCTTTCTCCGGGCGACTGCGGCACGGATGTTCATCATATAGAGAATCCATTACTCCCGCCGCTTAGCCGCGGTGTGGTCTAATGCAGTTTGTGTCCACTGCCCTTACTCCGGGCCACTGCGGCACGGATGGATTTCACCTATAGTGAGTCTCCGTTACTCCCGAAAGATTTGCGGCGCGGGTGAACTATGAGTAAGGATGTCATTCCTTATCAACTAATAACTTATTAAAACATTTCTATCTAACGCAGGCAACTCTTTACACAGTCAAATCAAATGGGGAATCGGGAACTAGGAACCGGCAACCGCGAAATTGTTCCTGGTTCCCGATTGGCACAAAACATTTGAAAGACAATAACAGTTATTCAATGGGCTGCAGTTAACTAAGGATAACCCTTAGACGCGCTGTGGTCTAATGCAGTATGTGTCCACTGCCCATTCTCCGGGCCACTGAGGCACGAATGATCATCACATTAAGAGAGTCTCCGCTACTCCCGCCGCTTAGACGCAGCGTGGTCTATTGCAGTATGTGTTCGCTGTCTTGTCGCCGGGCCACATCGGGACGAATGATAATCACCTATAGGAATTTCTCGCTACTCCCGCAGCCTATCCGCAGTTTGTTCTAAAGGAGAACTTGTCCATTGCCCTGTCGCCGTTCCACTGCGGGACGGATGGTCATCAACTCTAGAGAGTCTCCGTTACACCCAACGTTTAGCCGCGGTGTGGTCTAATGCAGTATGTGTCCACTATCAAGTCGCCGGGCTACCGCGGGACGGATGGTCATCACATAAAGAAAGTCTACGATACTCCCGTCGCTCAGCCGCGGTGAAGTCTAATGCAGTATGTGTCCACTGCCTTTTCTCCAGGCCACTGCGGCATAGATGGTCCTCACTTGTATAGAGTCTCCGTTACTCCCGCAGTTTTGCCGCGGTGTGGTCTAATGCAGTGTGTGTCCACTGTCCTGTCGCCGTTACTCCCGCTGCGGTGTGGTCTGTTGCAGTATGCGTCCACTGCCCTGTCTCCGGCCCACTGCGGCACGGATAATCATGACCTATAACCCGCGCAAACTTGCGGTCTAGTTGCTTTGTTCCGCCCGCTCAATGCGGGCTGCGCGGGTTGTAAAAGATTTAAAGCGTGGGTGAACTGTGAGTAAGGATGTCATTCCTTATCGACTGATAACTTAATGAAACATTTCTATCTAACGCAGGCAACTCTTAACAAAGTCAAATGTTCCCGGTTCCCTGTTTGCACAAAACCTATAAAAAACAATGTTAGCTATTCAAAGGGCTGCAGCTACATGTAACTCAGTATAACCCTTAGCCGCGATGTGGTCTAATGCAGTATGTGTAGACTGCCCTTTCTCCCGGCCACTGCGGCACGGATGATCATTACCTTAAGAGAGTCTCCGCTACTCCCGCCGCTTAGCCGCAGCGTGGTCTATTGCGGTATGTGCCCACTGTCTTGTCGCCGGGCCACAGCGGGACGGGTGATCATCACCTATTGAGAGTCTCCGTTACTCCCGCCGCTCAGCCGTGATGTGGTGTAATGCAGTATTTGTCCACTGCCCTTTCTCCGGGCCACTGCGGCACGGATGGTCATCACCTTTATAGAATCTCCGCTACTCCCGCCGCTTAGCCGCACCGTGGTCTATTGTGATATGTGTCCACTGTCTTGTCGCCGGGCCACAGCGGGACGGGTGATCATCACCTAAAGAGAGTCTCCGTTACTCCCGCCGCTCAGCCGCGATGTGGTGTAATGCAGTATTTGTCCACTGCCCTTTCTCCGGGCCACTGCGGCACGGATGGTCATCACCTATAGTGAGTCTCCGTTACTCCCGCAACGGTGTGGTCTGTCGCAGAATGTGTCCACTGCCCTGTCGCCGGCCCACTGTGGCACGGATGATCATGACCAATAACCCACGCAAACTTGCGGTCTAGTTGCTTTCTTCCGCCCGGTCAATGCGGGGATGCGCGGGTTTCAAAAGATTTGCGGCACGGGTGAACTGTGTGTAAGGATGTCATTCCTTATCAACTGATAACTTAATAAAACATTTCTATCTAACGCAGGCAACGCTTTACATAGTTAAATCAAATCGGAAACCGGGAATTAGTTCCCGGTTCCCGATTTGCACAAAACCTATAACAAGACAATAGCAGCTATTCAAAGGGCTGCAGTTAACTAAGGATGACCCTTAGACGCGCTGTGGTCTAATGCAGTATGTGTCCACTGCCCATTCTCCGGGCAACTGCGGCACGGATGGTCATCACCTATAGACAATCTCCGTTACTCCCGCCGCATAGCCGCGATGTGGTGTAATGCAGTTCGTGTCCCTTACCCTGGGCCACTGCGGCACGGATGGTCATCACCTATAGAGACTAATCGTTACTCCCGCTGCGATGTGGTCGGTTGCAGTATGTGTCCACTGCCCTGTCGCCGGCCCACTGCGGCACGGATGATCATGACCTATAACCCGCGCAAACTTGCGGTCTAGTTGATTTGATGATCATCTAAGACAGTCTCCTCTACTCCCGCCGCTTAGACTCAGTGTGGTCTATTGTGGTATGTGTCCACTGTCTTGTCGCCGGGCCACAGCAGGAAGGATGATCATCACCTATATAGAGTCTCCGTTACTCCCGCCGCTCAGCCGCGATGTGGTGTAATGCAGTATTTGTCCACTGCCCTTTCTCCGGGCCACTGCGGCACGGATGGTCATAACCTATAGAGAATCTCCGTTCCTCGCGCCGCTAACCCGCGGTGTGGTCTAATGCAGTTTGTGTCCACTGCCCTTTCTCCGGGCCACTGCTGCATTTAACTAAGGTATCCCTTCGCCGTGATGTGGTGTATGCAGTATGTGTCCACTGCCCTTTCTCCGGGTCACTGCGGCACGGATGGTCATCACCTGTAGACAATCTCCGTTACTCCCGCCGCATAGCCGCGATGTGGTGTAATGCAATTTGTGTCCCTTACCCTGGGCCACTGCGGCACGGATGGTCATCACCTATAGAGACTCATCGTTACTCCCGCTGCGATGTGGTCGGTTGCAGTATGTGTCCACTGCCCTGTCGCCGGCCCACTGCGGCACGGATGATCATGACCTATAACCCGCGCAAACTTGCGGTCTATTTGCTTTGTTCCGCCCGCTCAATGCGGGGCTGCGCGGGTTTTAAAAGATTTAGAGCGCGGGTGAACTTTCAGTAAGGAAGTCATTCCTTATCAACTGATAACTGAATAAAATATTTCAATCTAACACAGGCAACTCTTTACATAGTCAAATCAAATCGGAAACCGGGAACTAATTCCCGGTTCCTGGTTCCTTATTAAATCGGGAACCGGGAACCGGGAACTAGTTCCCGGTTCCCGATTTGCACAAAACATATAAAAAACAATGGTAGCTATTCAAAGGGCTGCAGCTAACTCAGTATCCCTTAGCCGCGGTGTGGTCTAATGCAGTATGTGTCCAATACCCTTTCTCCGGGCCACTGTGGCACGGATGATCATCACCTTAAGAGAGTCTCCGCTACTCCCGCTGCTTAGCTGCAGCGTGGTCTATTGTAGTATGTGTCCACTGTCATGTCACCAGGCCACAGCGGGGCGGATGATCATCACCTATAGCGATTCTCCGCTACTCCCGCAGCCTATCCGCAGATTGGTCTTAATGAGCACATGCCCATTGCCCTATTGCCGGGCCACTGCGGGACGGATGATCATGACCTATAACCCGCGCAAACTTGCGGTCTAGTTGCTTTGATCCGCCCGCTCAATGCGGGCTGCGCGGGTTATAAATGATTTACAGCGCGGGTGAACTGTGAGTAAGGATGGCATTCCTTATCAACTGATAACATTTCTATTTAACGCAGGCAACTCTTTATATAGTCAAATCAAATCGGGAACCGGGAACTAGTTCCCGGTTCCCGGTTCCTTATTAAATCGGGAACCGGGAACCGGGAACTAGTTCCCGGTTCCCGATTTGCACAAAACATATAAAAACAATGGTAGCTATTCAAAGGGCTGCAGCTAACTCATTATAACCCTTAGCCGCGATGTGGTCTAATGCAGTATGTGTAGACTGCCCTTTCTCCCGGCCACTGCGGCACGGATGATCATTACCTTAAGAGAGTCTCCGCTACTCCCGCCGCTTAGCCGCACCGTGGTCTATTGTGGTATGTGTCCACTGTCTTGTCGCCGGGCCACAGCGGGACGGATGACCATCCATATAGAGAGTCTCCGTTACTCCCGCCGCTCAGCCGCGATGTGGTGTAATGCAGTATTTGTCCACTGCCCTTTCTCCGGGCCACTGCGGCACGGATGGTCATCACCTTTAGAGAATCTCCGTTACTCCCGCCGCTTAGCCGCGGTGTGGTCTAATTCAGTTTGTGTCCACTGCCCTTTCTCCGGGCCAATGCGGCACGGATCGTCATCACCTATAGTGAGTCTCCGTTACTCCCGCTGCTGTGTAGTCTGTTTCAGAATGTGTCCACTGCCCTGTCGCCGGCCCACTGTGGCACGGATGATCATGACAAATAACCCGCGCAAACTTGCGGTCTAGTTGCTTTCTTCCGCCCGGTCAATGCGGGGATGCGCGGGTTTCAAAAGATTTGCGGCGCGGGTGAACTGTGTGTAAGGATGTCATTCCTTATCAACTGATAACTTAACCCATATATGCCTAGTGGCCCTTTTTTGGGACTTTGGCAAACAGTGTAGACCCAGATCAGACCCCGCATAACGCGGCGTCTGATCTGGGTCTACACTGTTTGCTCAAAGAACATACATTTTTGTACAACTTACATTAAACAAAACAAATCTGACACCCCTATAATTGAAAATGGACAACTCTAAATTTATAAGATGGAAGATTCCATTGTCATATATGGGTTAGTTAAACATTTCTATCTAACGCAGGCAACTCTTTACATAGTCAAATCAAATCGGGAACCGGGAACTAGTTCCCGGTTCCCGGTTCCTTATTAAATCGGGAACCGGGAACTAGTTCCCGGTTCCCGATTTGCACAAAACATATAAAAAACAATGGTAGCTATTCAAAGGGCTGCAGCTAACTCAGTATAACCCTTAGCCGCGATGTGGTCTAATGCAGTATGTGTAGACTGCCCTTTCTCCCGGCCACTGCGGCACGGATGATCATTACCTTAAGAGAGTCTCCGCTACTCCCGCCGCTTAGACGCAGCGTGGTCTATTGTGGTATGTGTCCACTGTCATGTCGCCGGGCCACAGCGGGACGGATGATCATCACCTATAGAGAGTCTCCGTTACTCCCGCCGCTCAGCCGCGATGTGGTGTAATGCAGTATTTGTCCACTGCCCTTTCTCCGGGCCACTGCGGCACGGATGGTCATCGCCTTTAGAGAATCTCCGTTACTCCCGCCGCTTAGCCGCGGTGTGGTCTAATTCAGTTTGTGTCCACTGCCCTTTCTCCGGGCCACTGCGGCAAGGATGGTCATCACCTATAGTGAGTCTCCGTTACTCCCGCTGCTGTGTGGTCTGTTTCAGAATGTGTCCACTGCCCTGTCGCCGGCCCACTGTGGCACGGATGATCATGACCAATAACCCGCGCAAACTTGCGGTCTAGTTGCTTTCTTCCGCCCGGTCAATGCGGGGATGCGCGGGTTTCAAAAGATTTGCGGCGCGGGTGAACTGTGTGTAAGGATGTCATTCCTTATCAACTGATAACTTAATAAAACATTTCTATCTAACGCAGGCAACTCTTTACATAGTCAAATCAAATCGGGAACCGGGAACTACTTCCCGGTTCCCGATTTGCACAAAACATATAAAAAACAATGGTAGCTATTCAAAGGGCTGCAGCTAACTCAGTATAACCCTTAGCCGCGATGTGGTCTAATGCAGTATGTGTAGACTGCCCTTTCTCCTGGCCACTGCGGCACGGATGATCATTACCTTAAGAGAGTCTCCGCTACTCCCGCCGCTTAGCCGCAGCGTGGTCTATTGTGGTATGTGTTCACTGTCTTGTCGCCGGGCCACAGCTGGACGGATGATCATCACCTATAGAGAGTCTCCGTTACTCCCGCCGCTCAGCCGCGATGTGGTGTAATGCAGTATTTGTCCACTGCCCTTTCTCCGGGCCACTGCGGCACGGATGGTCATCACCTTTAGAGAATCTCCGTTACTCCCGCCGCTTAGCCGCGGTGTGGTCTAATTCAGTTTGTGTCCACTGCCCTTTCTCCGGGCCGCTGCGGCACGGATGGTCATCACCTATAGTGAGTCTCCGTTATTCCCGCTGCTGTGTGGTCTGTTTCAGAATGTGTCCACTGCCCTGTTGCCGGCCCACTGTGGCACGGATGATCATGACCAATAACCCGCGCAAACTTGCGGTCTAGTTGCTTTCTTCCGCCCGGCCAATGCGGGGATGCGCGGGTTTCAAAAGATTTGCGGCGCGGGTGAACTGTGTGTAAGGATGTCATTTTTTTTTTTTTTTTTTTTGGTTTGGGTTTTACGGCCCTTTCAAGATTATTTCACTCATATCGAGCCGATCGTTAATCAGAGGTGGGCGAAAACCGGAGTACCCGGAGAAAAACCACCTGACCTTCCGTTGCAGAACTTGGCGTCTCACACGTGGCCCGAGCGATTAAGGATGTCATTCCTTATCAACTGATAACTGAATAAAACATTTCTATCTAACGCAGGCAACTCTTTACATAGTCAAATCAAATCGGGAACCGGGAACTAGTTCCCGGTTCCCGGTTCCTTATTAAATCGGGAACCGGGAACCGGGAACTAGTTCCCGGTTCCCGATTTGCACAAAACATATAAAAAACAATGGTAGCTATTCAAAGGGCTGCAGCTAACTCAGTATAACCCTTAGCCGCGATGTAGTCTAATGCAGTATGTGTAGACTGCCCTTTCTCCCGGCCACTGCGGCACGGATGATCATTACCTTAAGAGAGTCTCCGCTACTCCCGCCGCTTAGACGCAGCGTGGTCTATTGTGGTATGTGTCCACTGTCATGTCGCCGGGCCACAGCGGGACGGATGATCATCACCTATAGAGAGTCTCCGTTACTCCCGCCGCTCAGCCGCGATGTGGTGTAATGCAGTATTTGTCCACTGCCCTTTCTCCGGGCCACTGCGGCACGGATGGTCATCGCCTTTAGAGAATCTCCGTTACTCCCGCCGCTTAGCCGCGGTGTGGTCTAATTCAGTTTGTGTCCACTGCCCTTTCTCCGGGCCACTGCGGCACGGATGGTCATCACCTATAGTGAGTCTCCGTTACTCCCGCTGCTGTGTGGTCTGTTTCAGAATGTGTCCACTGCCCTGTCGCCGGCCCACTGTGGCACGGATGATCATGACCAATAACCCGCGCAAACTTGCGGTCTAGTTGCTTTCTTCCGCCCGGTCAATGCGGGGATGCGCGGGTTTCAAAAGATTTGCGGCGCGGGTGAACTGTGTGTAAGGATGTCATTCCTTATCAACTGATAACTTAATAAAACATTTCTATCTAACGCAGGCAACTCTTTACATAGTCAAATCAAATCGGGAACCGGGAACTACTTCCCGGTTCCCGATTTGCACAAAACATATAAAAAACAATGGTAGCTATTCAAAGGGCTGCAGCTAACTCAGTATAACCCTTAGCCGCGATGTGGTCTAATGCAGTATGTGTAGACTGCCCTTTCTCCTGGCCACTGCGGCACGGATGATCATTACCTTAAGAGAGTCTCCGCTACTCCCGCCGCTTAGCCGCAGCGTGGTCTATTGTGGTATGTGTCCACTGTCTTGTCGCCGGGCCACAGCGGGACGGATGATCATCACCTATAGAGAGTCTCCGTTACTCCCGCCGCTCAGCCGCGATGTGGTGTAATGCAGTATTTGTCCACTGCCCTTTCTCCGGGCCACTGCGGCACGGATGGTCATCACCTTTAGAGAATCTCCGTTACTCCCGCCGCTTAGCCGCGGTGTGGTCTAATTCAGTTTGTGTCCACTGCCCTTTCTCCGGGCCGCTGCGGCACGGATGGTCATCACCTATAGTGAGTCTCCGTTATTCCCGCTGCTGTGTGGTCTGTTTCAGAATGTGTCCACTGCCCTGTTGCCGGCCCACTGTGGCACGGATGATCATGACCAATAACCCGCGCAAACTTGCGGTCTAGTTGCTTTCTTCCGCCCGGCCAATGCGGGGATGCGCGGGTTTCAAAAGATTTGCGGCGCGGGTGAACTGTGTGTAAGGATGTCATTCCTTATCAACTGATAACTGAATAAAACATTTCTATCTAACGCAGGCAACTCTTTACATAGTCAAATCAAATCGGGAACCGGGAACTAGTTCCCGGTTCCTTATTAAATCGGGAACCGGGAACCGGGAACTAGTTCCCGGTTCCCGATTTGCACAAAACATATAAAAAACAATGGTAGCTATTCAAAGGGCTGCAGCTAACTCAGTATAACCCTTAGCCGCGATGTAGTCTAATGCAGTATGTGTAGACTGCCCTTTCTCCCGGCCACTGCGGCACGGATGATCATTACCTTAAGAGAGTCTCCGCTACTCCCGCCGCTTAGCCGCACCGTGGTCTATTGTGGTATGTGTCCACTGTCTTGTCGCCGGGCCACAGCGGGACGAATGATCATCACCTATAGAGAGTCTCCGTTACTCCCGCCGCTCAGCCGCGATGTGGTGTAATGCAGTATTTGTCCACTGCCCTCTCTCCGGGCCACTGCGGCACGGATGGTCATCACCTTTAGAGAATCTCCGTTACTCCCGCCGCTTAGCCGCGGTGTGGTCTAATTCAGTTTGTGTCCACTGCCCTTTCTCCGGGCCACTGCGGCACGGATGGTCATCACCTATAGTGAGTCTCCGTTACTCCCGCTGCTGTGTGGTCTGTTTCAGAATGTGTCCACTGCCCTGTCGCCGGCCCACTGTGGCACGGATGATCATGACCAATAACCCGCGCAAACTTGCGGTCTAGTTGCTTTCTTCCGCCCGGCCAATGCGGGGATGCGCGGGTTTCAAAAGATTTGCGGCGCTGGTGAACTGTGAGTAAGGATGTCATTCCTTATCAACTGATAACTGAATAAAACATTTCTATCTAACGCAGGCAACTCTTTACATAGTCAAATCAAATCGGGAACCGGGAACTAGTTCCCGGTTCCCGATTTGCACAAAACATATAAAAAACAATGGTAGCTATTCAAAGGGCTGCAGCTAACTCAGTATAACCCTTAGCCGCGATGTAGTCTAATGCAGTATGTGTAGACTGCCCTTTCTCCCGGCCACTGCGGCACGGATGATCATTACCTTAAAAGAGTCTCCGCTACTCCCGCCGCTTAGCCGCACCGTGGTCTATTGTGGTATTTGTCCACTGTCTTTTCGCCGGGCCACAGCGGGACGGATGATCATCACCTATAGAGAGTCTCCGTTACTCCCGCCGCTCAGCCGCGATGTGGTGTAATGCAGTATTTGTCCACTGCCCTCTCTCCGGGCCACTGCGGCACGGATGGTCATCACTTAGAGAATCTCCGTTACTCCCGCCGCTTAGCCGCGGTGTGGTCTAATTCAGTTTGTGTCCACTGCCCTTTCTTCGGGCCACTGCGGCACGGATTGTCATCACCTATAGTGAGTCTCCGTTACCCCCGCTGCTGTGTGGTCTGTTTCAGAATGTGTCCACTGCCCTGTCGCCGGCCCACTGTGACACGGATGATCATGACCAATAACCCGCGCAAACTTGCGGTCTAGTTGCTTTCTTCCGCCCGGCCAATGCGGGGATGCACGGGTTTCAAAAATTTTGCGGTGCGGGTGAACTGTGTGTAAGGATGTCATTCCTTATCAACTGATAACTGAATAAAACATTTCTATCTAACGCAGGCAACTCTTTACATAGTCAAATCAAATCGGGAACCGGGAACTAGTTCCCGGTTCCCGGTTCCTTATTAAATCGGGAACCGGGAACCGGGAACTCTAGTTCCCGGTTCCCGATTTGCACAAAACATATAAAAAACAATGGTAGCTATTCAAAGGGCTGCAGCTAACTCAGTATAACCCTTAGCCGCGATGTGGTCTAATGCAGTATGTGTAGACTGCCCTTTCTCCCGGCCACTGCGGCACGGATGATCATTACCTTAAGAGAGTCTCCGCTACTCCCGCCGCTTAGCCGCATCGTGGTCTATTGTGGTATGTGTCCACTGTCATGTCGCCGGGCCACAGCGGGACGGATGATCATCGCCTATAGAGAGTCTCCGTTACTCCCGCCGCTCAGCCGCGATGTGGTGTAATGCAGTATTTGTCCACTGCCCTTTCTCCGGGCCACTGCGGCACGGATGGTCATCACCTTTAGAGAATCTCCGTTACACCCGCCACTTAGCCGCGGTGTGGTCTAATTCTGTTTGTGTCCACTGCCCTTTCTCCGGGCCACTGCGGCACGGATGGTCATCACCTATAGTGAGTCTCCGTTACTCCCGCTGCTGTGTGGTCTGTTTCAGAATGTGTCCACTGCCCTGTCGCCGGCCCACTGTGGCACGGATGATCATGACCAATAACCCGCGCAAACTTGCGGTCTAGTTGCTTTCTTCCGCCCGGACAATGCGGGGATGCGCGGGTTTCAAAAGATTTGCGGCGCGGGTGAACTGTGTGTAAGGATGTCATTCCTTATCAACTGATAACTTAATAAAACATTTCTATATAACGCAGGCAACTCTTTAAATAGTCAAATCAAAATGGGAACCGGGAGCTAGTGCCCGGTTCCCGGTTCCTTATTAAATCGGGAACCGGGTACCGGGAACTAGTTCCCGGTTCCCGATTTGCACAAAACATATAAAAAACAATGGTAGCTATTCAAAGGGCTGCAGCTAACTCAGTATAACCCTTAGCCGCGATGTGGTCTAATGCAGTATGTGTAGACTGCCCTTTCTCCCGGCCACTGCGGCACGGATGATCATTACCTTAAGAGAGTCTCCGCTACTCCCGCCGCTTAGCCGCAGCGTGGTCTATTGTGGTATGTGTCCACTGTCATGTCGCCGGGCCACAGCGGGACGGATGATCATCACCTATAGAGAGTCTCCGTTACTCCCGCCGCTCAGCCGCGATGTGGTGTAATGCAGTATTTGTCCACTGCCCTCTCTCCGGGCCACTGCGGCACGGATGGTCATCACCTTTAGAGAATCTCCGTTACTCCCGCCGCTTAGCCGCGGTGTGGTCTAATTCAGTTTGTGTCCGCTGCCCTTTCTCCGGGCCACTGCGGCACGGATGGTCATCACCTATAGTGAGTCTCCGTTACTCCCGCTGCTGTGTGGTCTGTTTCAGAATGTGTCCACTGCCCTGTCGCCGGCCCACTGTGGCACGGATGATTATGACCAATAACCCGCGCAAACTTGCGGTCTAGTTGCTTTCTTCCGCCCGGTCAATGCGGGGATGCGCGGGTTTCAAAAGATTTGCGGAGCGGGTGAACTGTGTGTAAGGATGTCATTCCTTATCAACTGATAACTGAATAAAACATTTCTATCTAACGCAGGCAACTCTTTACATAGTCAAATCAAATCGGGAACCGGGAACTAGTTCCCGGTTCCCGGTTCCTTATTAAATCGGGAACCGGGAACCGGGAACTCTAGTTCCCGGTTCCCGATTTGCACAAAACATATAAAAAACAATGGTAGCTATTCAAAGGGCTGCAGCTAACTCAGTATAACCCTTAGCCGCGATGTGGTCTAATGCAGTATGTGTAGACTGCCCTTTCTCCCGGCCACTGCGGCACGGATGATCATTACATTAAGAGAGTCTCCGCTACTCCCGCCGCTTAGCCGCATCGTGGTCTATTGTGGTATGTGTCCACTGTCATGTCGCCGGGCCACAGCGGGACGGATGATCATCGCCTATAGAGAGTCTCCGTTACTCCTGCCGCTCAGCCGCGATGTGGTGTAATGCAGTATTTGTCCACTGCCCTTTCTCCGGGCCACTGCGGCACGGATGGTCATCACCTATAGAGAATCTCCGTTACACCCGCCACTTAGCCGCGGTGTGGTCTAATTCTGTTTGTGTCCACTGCCCTTTCTCCGGGCCACTGCGGCACGGATGGTCATCACCTATAGTGAGTCTCCGTTACTCCCGCTGCTGTGTGGTCTGTTTCAGAATGTGTTCACTGCCCTGTCGCCGGCCCACTGTGGCACGGATGATCATGACCAATAACCCGCGCAAACTTGCGGTCTAGTTGCTTTCTTCCGCCCGGTCAATGCGGGGATGCGCGGGTTTCAAAAGATTTGCGGCGCGGGTGAACTGTGTGTAAGGATGTCATTCCTTATCAACTGATAACTTAATAAAACATTTCTATCTAACGCAGGCAACTCTTTACATAGTCAAATCAAATCGGGAACCGTGAACTAGTTCCCGGTTCCCGATTTGCACAAAACCTATAAAAAGACAATAGCAGCTATTCAAAGGGCTGCAGTTAACTAAGGATGACCCTTAGACGCGCTGTGGTCTAATGCAGTATGTGTCCACTGCCCATTCTCCGGGCCACTGCGGCACGGATGATCATTACCTTAAGAGAGTCTCCTCTACTCCCGCCGCTTAGACGCAGCGTGGTCTCTTGTAGTATGTGTCCACTGTCTTGTCGCCGGGCCACAGCAGGAAGGATGATCATCACCTATAGTGAGTCTCCGTTACTCCCGCTGCTGTGTGGTCTGTTTCAGAATGTGTCCACTGCCCTGTCGCCGGCCCACTGTGGCACGGATGATTATGACCAATAACCCGCGCAAACTTGCGGTCTAGTTGCTTTCTTCCGCCCGGTCAATGCGGGGATGCGCGGGTTTCAAAAGATTTGCGGAGCGGGTGAACTGTGTGTAAGGATGTCATTCCTTATCAACTGATAACTGAATAAAACATTTCTATCTAACGCAGGCAACTCTTTACATAGTCAAATCAAATCGGGAACCGGGAACTAGTTCCCGGTTCCCGGTTCCTTATTAAATCGGGAACCGGGAACCGGGAACTCTAGTTCCCGGTTCCCGATTTGCACAAAACATATAAAAAACAATGGTAGCTATTCAAAGGGCTGCAGCTAACTCAGTATAACCCTTAGCCGCGATGTGGTCTAATGCAGTATGTGTAGACTGCCCTTTCTCCCGGCCACTGCGGCACGGATGATCATTACATTAAGAGAGTCTCCGCTACTCCCGCCGCTTAGCCGCATCGTGGTCTATTGTGGTATGTGTCCACTGTCATGTCGCCGGGCCACAGCGGGACGGATGATCATCGCCTATAGAGAGTCTCCGTTACTCCTGCCGCTCAGCCGCGATGTGGTGTAATGCAGTATTTGTCCACTGCCCTTTCTCCGGGCCACTGCGGCACGGATGGTCATCACCTATAGAGAATCTCCGTTACACCCGCCACTTAGCCGCGGTGTGGTCTAATTCTGTTTGTGTCCACTGCCCTTTCTCCGGGCCACTGCGGCACGGATGGTCATCACCTATAGTGAGTCTCCGTTACTCCCGCTGCTGTGTGGTCTGTTTCAGAATGTGTTCACTGCCCTGTCGCCGGCCCACTGTGGCACGGATGATCATGACCAATAACCCGCGCAAACTTGCGGTCTAGTTGCTTTCTTCCGCCCGGTCAATGCGGGGATGCGCGGGTTTCAAAAGATTTGCGGCGCGGGTGAACTGTGTGTAAGGATGTCATTCCTTATCAACTGATAACTTAATAAAACATTTCTATCTAACGCAGGCAACTCTTTACATAGTCAAATCAAATCGGGAACCGTGAACTAGTTCCCGGTTCCCGATTTGCACAAAACCTATAAAAAGACAATAGCAGCTATTCAAAGGGCTGCAGTTAACTAAGGATGACCCTTAGACGCGCTGTGGTCTAATGCAGTATGTGTCCACTGCCCATTCTCCGGGCCACTGCGGCACGGATGATCATTACCTTAAGAGAGTCTCCTCTACTCCCGCCGCTTAGACGCAGCGTGGTCTCTTGTAGTATGTGTCCACTGTCTTGTCGCCGGGCCACAGCAGGAAGGATGATCATCACCTATATAGAGTCTCCGTTACTCCCGCCGCTAAGCCGCGATGTGGTGTAATGCAGTATTTGTCCACTGTCCTTTCTCCGGGCCACTGCGGCACGGATGGTCATCACCTATAGAGAATCTCCGTTACTCACGCCGCTTACCCGCGGTGTGGTCTAATGCAGTTTGTGTCCACTGCCCTTTCTCCGGGCCACTGCGGCAAGGATGGTCATCACCTATAGAGAATTCTCCGTTACTCACGCCGCTAACCCGCAGTGTGGTCTAATGCAGTTTGTGTCCACTGCCCTTTCTCCGGGCCACTGCTGCATTTAACTAAGGTAACCCTTCGCCGTGATGTGGTGTATGCAGTATGTGTCCACTGCCCTTTCTCCGGGCCACTGCGGCACAGATGGTCATCACCTATAGACAATCTCCGTTACTCCCGCCGCATAGCCGCGATGTGGTGTAATGCAGTTTGTGTCCCTTACCCTGGGCCACTGCGGCACGGATGGTCATCACCTATAGAGACTCATCGTTACTCCCGCTGCGATGTGGTCGGTTGCAGTATGTGTTCACTTCCCTGTCGCCGGCCCACTGCGGCACGGATGATCATGACCTATTGCCCGCGCAAACTTGCGGTCTAGTTACTTTGTACCGCCCGCTCAATGAAAGGCTGCGCGGTTTATAAAAGATTTACGGCGCGGTTGAACTGTAAGGAAAGATAGCATTCCTTATCAATTGATAACTGAATAAAACATTTCTATCTAACGCAGCCAACTCTTCACATAGTAAAATCAAATCAGAAACCGGGAACTAGTTCCAGGTTCCCGGTTCCTAATTAAATAAGGAACCGGGAACTAGTTCCTGGTTCTCGATTTGCACAAAACCTATAAAAAGACAATAACAGTTATTCAAAAGGCTGCAGTTAACTAAGGATAACCCTTAGCCGCGATGTGGTCTAATGAAGTATGTGTCCACTGCCCTTTCTCCGGACCACGGCGGCACGGATGGTCATCACCTATAGAGAATCTCCGTTACTCCCGCCGCTTAGCCGCGGTGTGGTCTAATGCAGTTTGTGTCCACTGCCTTTCTCCGGGCTACTGCGGCATGGATGGTCATAACCTATAGAGAGTCTCCGTCACTCCCGCTGCGGTGTGGTCTGTTGCAGTATATGTCCACTGCCCTGTCGCCGGCCCACTGCGGCACGGATGATCATGACATATAACCCGCGCAAACTTGCGGTCTAATTACTTTGTTCCGCCCACTCAATGCGGGGCTGCGCGGGTTTTAAAAGATTTGCGGCGCGGGTGAACTGTGAGTAAGGATGTCATTCCTTATCAATTGATAACTGAATAAAACATTTATATCTGACGCAGGCAACTCTTAACATAGTCAAATCAAATCGGGAACCGGGAACTAGTTCCCGGTTCCCGGTTCCTTATTAAATCGGGAACCGGGTTCCCGATTTGCACAAAAACTATAAAAAGACAATAGTAGCTATTCAAAGGGCTGCAGTTAACTAAGAATAACACTTAGCCGCGATGTGGTCTAATGTGGACACAGTATGTGTCCACTGCCCATTCTCCGGGCCACTGCGGCACGGATGATCATAACCTTAAGAGATCCTCCGCTACTCCCGCCGCTTAGCCGCAGCGTGGTCTATTGCAGTATGTGTCCACTGTCTTGTCGCCGGGGCGCATCTGGACGGATGATCATCACCTATAGCAATTCTCCACTACTCCCGCAGCCAATCCGCAGTTTGGTCAAAAGGAGTACATGTCCATAGCCCTGTCGCCGGGCCACTGCGGGACGGATGGTCATCAACTCTAGAGAGTCTTCGTTACTTCCGCCGTTTAGCCGCTGTGTGGTCTAATGCAGTATGTGACAATACGGGAATCGGGAACCGGGAACTGGAATCGGGAACCGGGAACTGGAATCGGGAACCGGGAACGTGAATGGGGAACCGGGAACAGGGAACTGTAATCGGGAACCGGGAACTGGAATAATCGGGAACCGGGAACTGGAATCGGGAACCGCGAACTGTAATCGGGAACCGGGAACTGGAATAGGGAACCGGGAACTGGAATCGGGAACCGGGAACTGGAATCGGGAACCGGGAACTGGAATCGGGAACCGGGAACTGGAATCGGGAACCGGGAACCGGGAACCGGGAACCGGGAACTAACTTTACGCTCATTGTAATATGATTCTTTTTGTCTTTTAGGGCTATGTTTAGAATTAAGTCATTGGAGCCGCATTTTGAAATAGTGACAGCCAAATTCAGGCTGTCGGTGTACTCAAACTTCACATACTCTTTACAAATAGCCTCTTCGGAAACAGTTGATCAGAAGCGCACCAGGCACACATTATCGCGTGCTAATCTTGATCTTTTTGAACTTTCTTCCGACATTTGTCACTATAGGTGAAACATAGGTCCATCATTTTACTCCAGAGAACAACAAACGAAACAATGGAAGCACCCTGCCTCACCCCGCCAAAGAAGCAAAGACTGTTCCATCAGCTGGGGAGGTTATGGTCTCGGTTTTCAAGGGTGCAGATGTTAGTCTGCTGATAGATTAACTCTAAAAGGGACAAACATTCAATGGCAAATACAATGCTTCACTTCTGACGCAGTTACGGGAAAATATTAAATTTAAGCGCCGCGGAAAGCTCACAAGATGTGTTGTTCTATTAGAGTCACGGAGTAGAGTCATGCAATGGAGAGATTAAGTGGAGACTGGGGTCAAATTTTGAAGCCGTCGCAGTACATGTATAAACCGATCCTATGCAATACGCTTAGCCTAACATTTTCACCAACTTTGACTCTACACTCCATTCCGATATCTTTCTTAGATTCGGCTTCAGCACTCTAATTCATTAAAACATAGTTACAGTGACTCTGTGTATTCTCTGTGGTGGAGTCAAAGAGTGAAATGCTGTAGTGTATTGGTGTCTGCCGTCAGATAGAGCAGTTTGTGTATAACCGGATATATCCTGACCTTGATCTAAATTTTTCACGAAATTTTTGCTTCAAACTCCACTCTGTAGAAAACTTATGACAGACTTGTCAACAGGAGCATTATCCTAATGGAACAACACCTTAAGTGAACTTTCCGCGGCGCTTTAGTTTAATATTTTCCGTAACTACGTCAGAAGTGAAACATAATTTGTGCCGTTGATCTTTTGGAGATAATCTACCAGCAGAGTACCATCTGCATCTCTGAAAACCGAGGTCATAAGCTTCCCATCTGATGGTAAGTCTTTGCCTTCTTTGGCGGGGTCAGCCAGGGTGCTTCCATTGTTTCGATTGTTGTTTGGCCTCTTGGATAAAATGATGGCCCCACGTTTCATCCATGATGACAAATCTCTGAACAAGCTCAAAATGATTAGAACGCGGTAGTGTGCTTCTGATCAACTGTTTCCGAAGAGGTTATGCGTTAAGAGAATGTGAAGTTTGAGTACACTGACAGCCTGAATTTGGCGGCCATTCTTTCCAGAAAACGGACCCAGTGACTTTATACTTAACATAATCCCCAAACGACATAAAGAACCACATTTCATGATTTTCATTCAAAAATCGTTTTCCATTATAATCTCCATTAGTCAAATTGTCGGTTTCCAGTCATTTCGTACTCTAGTCATTTCGTACCAAAGTCATTTCGTACCATTTTGGTCATTTCTTACCCGTTTTAGTTTTAGTTTTAGTTTTAATTTTGGTCACTTCGTACCCATTTGTGTCATTTCGTACCCACTTTGGTCATTTCGTACCCACTTTTATTTTTTTTCTGGGAATCGATTTTGGTCATTTCGTACCCAGTTCTTCAAAAATAGGTACGAATTGACTTTGGTGTGTTGAAATGTTTTAAAGCTGATTTTACAAGTGACGGGTAACTTTGGTGCGTAATGGCTTGGTTTAGAGTAAGGATGGCTTCTAGTGTAAAATAAGATATTTGTTTCAATTATTTTCTATTTTAACAAATTATCAATTTATATCTGTAACATAAAATTGAACGTACTGACACCGTTTAACAATACAAACAGATTGGACAATACCATACAATATATTTTACACAAGTCGCCGGGGTTATAGCTGGCCTCGGTAGCTCAGTCGGATGCGTGTCTGACTGGTGATCAGGAGGACGCGGGTTCGATGCCTGCCGGAATCGGCAACATTCTTTCGTGGAAATTGATTGTGAAATCTTTTCTACGGCCGCTGATTCAAGAAGGGTAGTTGTCAGTTTTTGGCGAAAGAATGTGTACTGCTTACGTATAAACCTTACAAGGCATTGTGTGGATAGATAAACTGACTGGCTAAAAATGGCCTAAAATAATGTTATACTCCAATACAAACTCCAATACAAACAACTATACCAATGCGAGTATGTGAGTATCCAAAAATAAAACCTCACCCTGCATCATACTGTTAGTGCCTACTACTGTCAAACATAGGTTTTGAGTACCGTTTAAAACTATTCCACAGAGTTTCCACAAACTTTGTTTTGACCTCAACACAGACACATACCAAAGAGTTCTCACAACATATGTTTTCACCGCAATCAGTAAAACATGGAAATTCCAATTTTCCGTATGTTATGTGTGGTTTACATTAAGTGAGGTTTACATGTGTTCATCACATGGAGTCGACATGCTTAACATGAAAACAACTACTCGACAACATCCCCTTTTGAGCTTGTCGGAGCGTACAACATTGAACAAGACTACAGAAGCTTTGATGTGGTCTTCTTTCCTTCTCTGTACTCGCACATGCCTAAGATCCATGCATCGATCGCTCTCCATTCATCCATCCATCCGAAAGGCTTTGAAAATTGTCGTCCTTTTGTGTGGCAAATTAGCAGTTTAGTTAGCATAATTAAAGACGCGCAAATTTTAACAAGAAAACCATTCTTGACAATTATCCAGTTTTACAGAGTCGCTTTGATGGGTCCGTCTGTCCTCCTATCCATTATGGTCCGGATAATGATGTTTATAAACATATATTGAATAGTTTTTGCGATAGCAAGTTCCTTCTCAACTATATATTTAAAAGTAGCCCCGTCCGGTCTCTGTGTCAGGTCAGGTTCATTGCTGCTACTGGTAACCTGTATTTTTTTTTAATAAAATACTGACTCCCCCTATTGGGCTGACTGTCCTCGCGTTACTTTGTGCACATCTGTGGTCGTCCAACGAAACCCTGTATTGATGCTTGGTCATTCTGGCTGTGCGCATGGAAGGCATGGAACTCATGGTGGTTCCTCTGCGACTACCAGGGGTAGATGGAGCTCTCAAGCCCTGGCCGGCAATCCATCTAGGAGAAGGCAACTCAAAGCAAAAACCTACATATCTGGATTTGCTTGTTCCAGCTATGCATCCGGGCTTAGCTCAGGATGTCTCGACACTGTCTTGCCTCACGATCCAGCTAGGTTAGGACGAGAGAGTGAGGTTGACTCTGCGCGCCTCTCCCTCACTATAATCCAATTCACAGCGCTTGTCATCATAATCATATACACACAGTCACTGCAGGCACACATATGCATGCAACTCAAAAAGCCCTGTGGCGATGGGCGAGCGGCGAAGCAGCAGCCAGTAACATTTTTCAAATATGATTAAGATAGATCATTGTCAAGAACTATGATTAGCCCCGTCAGCCCAAAGTCTGTCAATCCAAAACAACAGAGTATTGCCAGGTACGATATTACCAAATGTATTGGTACGCACTGACTATGCTAAAGTCATTTCGTACCAATTTCGGTCAATTCGTACCCGGAACGAAATGACCAAAACGGTAACGAAATGACTTGGGTACGCATTAGAAAAAGTGGTTGTTAGTGGGTACGAAATGACAAAAAAGCAGGTACGAATGACCAAAATGGTACGAAATGACTAGGGTACGCAATGACTTGGGTACGAAATGACCGGTTACCAAATTGCCCACCTCATTTCAAATTGACCTCCGATGCAAAAATGGTCTGAGCATTGTAGGGAAAACGTGTAGATATATAAAAGTATGTCTTGGAAGCAGGTATGGTATCGCCGTATCTGACTGCAACAAAACGTGTTCACTGAAAGCTTGTCATGGACAAGCAGAGCAAATTCACCTGTGTTTGCTGACTTTCTACTTTCGATTCCACCACTGAGCGTGCGGGACAAAAATAGTTGCAACGAAACGCCTGAAAACCTTTCAATAACACTTGGTATGAACATGCAGGTGCAAAAAAAAAACTGATAGAATAACATTCTCCGATTTTCAAGATATATTTTTGATCAAGAATAATCAAACGAATAGCAATAACAGGAAACGTTCAACTTGAATTCCGGATAAAAGTCAAATTGTTTTCAATTGACTACCGGCTGAGGTCAATTTGAATGTTTACAGTCCGTGATCTGGCTATGGCGTCACAACTGTCAGTTTCAAAACATAAACAGATCGCCATTTTGAAGACAGCATTTTTACACATCAAAGAGTGATTTTCAAGGATTTTATCGATAACATATGAATTTTGCTGAGAAAAAGTAGTTCGGACTGCTAGTGTGAAAATAGCAAGGTCATGTTATTAGTGATTTCATATATTTTCATAGTGTGAAAATATCATTTTTTTTTTATTTGTTTCAGATATGCATTGATTTCACTGCAGAGTATATAATAAAACACTCTATGAGATATTGCTAAAAATGTATACCTTTTTCTAATGTAACAATTCAAGCAAATTTTGAAATACATGTAATTCATTTGGAAATTTCAGTTCAGCCTTAGCATGACAAAATCTTCAAAACAGATGTGAGTGAGTGAGTGTTTGAGTTTTACGTCCAACCAACAGCTAAGGTCATACGGAGACGGGACCTCGGTTTAAAGACTCATCCGAATGTCTGGAAAAGCCCGGGATCGATCCTGCGATCCCCGGTTTACAAGGCGAGTAGCATAACCATTACATCACGTAGGCTTCTCAAAACAGATGTGAATACAGTGATCAGGAGACGATACAACTACCCAACACGTCCAGTCAGAGACACCAAAGGGAAAGAAACACGAACATAAATTAACTAAACACTTATGAAAACATCACAAGTTGAAAGCCAAAAGGACAGTTACTTTCCCACAAAATGGCCAAACAGCTATCCAAAATAAAAAGATGTAAGCAATACATACACGCA
This sequence comes from Lucinisca nassula, assembly GCA_963580285.1. NCBI lineage: Eukaryota > Metazoa > Mollusca > Bivalvia > Lucinida > Lucinidae > Lucinisca > Lucinisca nassula. The sequence continues at coordinate 37,689,927 of OY757013.1, forward strand.
AAGACGAACTTTTTCAAAAATAAACCGCGACAGAAGAACTGTCTTGGAACGGTCATTAATATAAGAATCATAAATGAGTGTGAGGGGTGGATGGAAAAATCTGTCCCGAGGGTCACTGTCCGGCATCACGAGGCTTGCCTCGTGATGCCGGACAGTGATCCCGAGGGACGGATATTTCTTTCCACCCCTCACAACCATATAGGATTCTTTTTCTTGCATACCTTCCATTTCTTAGCGCGGATTTTTAATGCTGCAGTCATTTCGGTTACCGAGGTTCGCCATATTGTGATGGAACTCGGGAATGTTCAGTGACATCACGTAACGTGCTGTGACGTCAACCTTAACGACGGCGTATATGAGGTCGAATTCCAAAACACCCGATTATGTTCGATTTTGGGTCGGAACACCAGGGTCAGAACATAAATTTCTAACCCAGGGTAAAATCACGGATTTCCTTGTCTGGTGTGCAAGAAGGGGCTTAAATCTATTTTAAGTGGCTACAATCCTCGTCCTTGGTTCCGTCGCAGTTTAGACGAATACTTTGTTCAATCCGCATAAAGGCTTTCTAACTCATCAGTACTACATCTCCGAGAACATAAAATCGAACGACCAGAGAGACGAAATTACGATGAAATGCGAGCAAAATAAAACCATTAGAGACAGAGAATTACCTTAACAGTTTGATTAAGCCTATACGCTTGAGCCGTCATAGAATCTGAACCTGTGCATCCATACAAGACTAAGATAAGCCTGTACATCAAGACATTATGGTAAGAGTATTTGCTTCTTACTGTTTGTGTGGCACAGATGCTATAAAATGCTAAGAGTCTTATTAGGCCTTATCAGTCTCTTACGAAAGAGCATTAGGGCCAGGTATACTTTTTTCTTTTGACAGGTATCTCGAAATTTCGACATAGTATCTCGAAATCTCGACTTAGTAACTCGAAATTTCGACTTATTAACTCGAAATTTCGACTTCGTATCTCGAAATTTCGACTTAGTAACTCGAAATTTCGACTTGGTATCTCGAAATTTCGACTTAATAACTCGAAATTTCGACTTATTAACTCAAAATTTCGACTTAGTATCTCGAAATTTTGACTTGAAGTTAGTTACTCGAAATTTCGACATCCTATCTCGAAATTTCGACTTAATAACTCGAAATTTCGACTAAGTATCTCGAAATTTCGACTTACGAGATATTAAGTCCTATACACACAGTTAATGTTAAACACCCCCGTTTCATTATACCCCAGCTTTGAAAACAAGTTTACATCAAGCAGATTATGCAAATTATCTGATAACATTGTGAGACTATGGTCATTATCGGCTTACTTGTATCGTGTAAACGCCAATGACCTTTCTCGGTGTATTTTTTCACATGTTCTTTCATTCTTCTTTCTCTCTATATTGGCCAATGTTAATTTTATCAAATATTTCTCAAGAACTATAAAACTAAGGGCTCAAAACATATGTATCATGTAAAAATCAGAAGGTTTTCTGTCTCATCAGGACGTCGCGCATTCAATCCCCTTTCGCGGCCCCCGCCCATCGGGGCTTGAATAAATTGATAGGCTGCATGGTGCCTCAACGCAGAGCTGAAATCCGACCACACATGAGTACTGGTAAACCGCTTAGAGGAGGTCGGACCGTCCATGCTTATAAACCATATTGGTTTCATATCGGTTTCATTTGGCGACAGGGCGGTCCCCGCCCATCGGGGCTTGAAGAAATATATGGGCTGCATGATGCTTCCACGCAGAGCTGAATCCGACCCGCACACGAGTACTGGTAAACCGATTAGAGGATCTAAGCCAGCCCAGGCAAAGCGGTGCGCACGAGTCGGACCGTCCATGCTTATAAACCCTATCGGTTTCATTGGGCAACAGGGCTTGAGATGTCATTTCATCTCAATGTCGGGTAAAAGTCCCACAAAATTGGAAGCAACGTCTCCAAAATGACCTTTACAGTGTTGACGGGGACGTTAAATCTCAAATAAAAAAAAACAATGCGACAGGGCTTCAGAAGTCATTTCATCACAACGTTGGGTAAAAGTCCCACAAAGGTGGAAGCAACGTCTTCAAAATGACCTTTACAGTGTTGACGGGGACGTTAAACCTCAAAGCAAACAAACAAATTCAACCCCGTTTCAGTAAAATAAAAGTGGGCTAAAAGTCATATTTGACAGGTTTTTTTTTCGGTATCAAACTTTCTCATCGTGTGCTGTAAAAACCATGTATAGATCAAAGCACTGACAGCACTGGTGGGTCGATTGTCTTCGAGTGTGGATTTGAACATGTTTCGTTTATCCTTTAAATTCCTATACTTTAAGCAAAATGTGTAGATTCTGATCAGACGCCGCACTTGGGTCGATTAATTATCAATTGACTAAAAGTTACTAACTACAGAAGCTTCCTGCCTTCTATTGACCTCCTGACTATCACTGACCCTGTTCAAAATCCAGGTCGAGCTATTTATAGCAGCGCTATAGTCTTTCCTTGTGAAGTCAGTGCGCCAAGTAGACTGGGCTGGGGAACATGGACATTGCAAACAGTGTAGACCCTGATCAGACGCCGCAGAAGAGAGCTTCATTAAATAACCGGTATGTTCATGTGTAGATGGTCAGCGATAGTCACGTGGAAAATAGCAGGCGAGAAGCTTCTGTAGGTTGTTACTTTGGGTCGAAGGAAAAAAATCGACCCAAAAGATGGTAAACTATGCAACACGAACACCATGACTAACTTAACAAAGCAACAACAGGACAGAAAATGCGGTATCAGAATACGTTGCGTGTTCAAGATGTATCATTTTGACAGAGCAGCAGATTCCTAGACACTTCGTTTCATCCCATCGGTCAGACGTCTAAATTGATGGCTGGTCAGCTCTAGCGACGCGTGTGTGTGGTGGTGGGAGGGGGGGGGGGGCGTGGGTGTGTTCAAAGTTCTGTTTTCGACGCCCAAGAATCTCCCAAGTATGTTCAAGGGGTTTCAAATCCGGGCTTCTAGCTAGCCAAGCCAATGTCTCAATTTCGTAACGGCGGGGTCTAGCACACAGGTCCAAAATGAGGCATGACTTCTGGCGCTAAACATGCAAAAATATCCAAACTTCATATTTGAACCGTGATAATGAAGTTGTGGAAACTTGGTTCTGAGATCTGAGGTCTTCTTTCAACTCTGAGTTGACCATAACAAGATTCCTGTTATGGCTAATCCCTATTCAGAGTTGAATGCACAGCGCAGATCATTGAGTCAGTTTCGAGTTAGTGTGTCGCAATTTCTAAATAGTAAGTCGAAATTTCGAGATAGTACGTCGAAATTTCGAGATAGTAAGTCGAAATTTCGAGTTATTAAGTCGAAATTTCGGGATAATAAGTCGAAAATTCGAGATATTAAGTCGAAATTTCGAGTAACTAAGTCGAAATTTCGAGATATGAAGTCGAAATTTCGAGTTATTAAGTCGAAATTTCGAGATAATACGTCGAAATTTCGAGTACCTAAGTCGAAATTTCGAGATACTAAGTCGAATTTTCAAGATATTAAGTTGAAATTTCGAGTTAATAAATCGAAATTTCGAGATACTAAGTCGAAATTTCGAGATATTAAGTTGAAATTTCGAGTTATTAAGTCGAAATTTCAAGATACTAAGTCGAAATTTCGAGATAGTAAGTCGAAATTTCGAGTTATTAAGTCGAAATTTTGAGATATTGTCGAAATTTCGAGATATAAAGTCGAAATTTCGAGATACTAAGTCGGAATTTCGAGTTACTAAGTCGAAATTTTGAGATAGTACGTCGAAATTTCGAGATAATAAGTCGAAAATTCGAGATACTAAGTCGAAATTTCGAGATACGAGTCAAAAAAAATAAAAGTTTAAGTGGCCCTAATGCTCTTTCGTAGTCTCTGCCTAGCCCGACAGGTATACTAATATGCTGTGCGCCAACCCAACTACGCAGTATGGAAATTATGGCTCTATTAAACATTCACAAATTATTCACATGCGTTTGATACAATAAATTAAACCTAAAGAAAAGCATGCACGTTTATAACATGCACACGTCAGTGGTGTCAGATGAACAATGCAATTCGAATTTGAAAGTCTGATGAGCTTCATTGTTTCACAAATTAATAAATGAGCAAGCGCATGACAAACCCACAATAAGACATGTGCGCCCAACGCAGTCTGATCAGAGTCTTCGTTGTGCGCTCTTAGGATGACAAAACATACAATAAGACATGTGTGCCCAATGAATACTCAGATCAGCCTGCGCATCCGCGCAGTCTGATCAGAGTCTTCGTTGTGCACTCTAAACCTAAAGAAAAGCACACGTCAGTGGTGGCCAGGGGTATAACAAAGGGCCCAATGCTCCTTGATGTAGCAAGAGAAGTCTCTGGTCAGACAATATGGATACCCAGGTGGATCTGACTCTTCGCTGTGCGCACATGTAAATTGTAGGAAATGCTATGCCCCGGCTCAAATTTAAAACTTCCTTGTGATTTTATTCCACTTTAATGAAGATGTCGGAGGAGTATGCTTGAAACCATCGATTTTGATGAATACGAGTAAAAGAATGTTTGGTCGCATTTCACACATTATTTTACCGATGACATTACGAAAACACGCCTATACAAAGACATTGAAAATTTTACCGCCGAAAAATGACAATTTTCAGATAAAAATTGTGATATTTTTCTTATTTCTGCTCTTAAATATAGATTGTGGATACTCGTCGGTGCAGAAATAAGAAAAAAAAATTGGTTTACCCCTGTAAACCCCAGTTTTACTATACAAAAGTTGGGTCCAAAGGGGTCAAAAGTATATGGGAGTGTTTTCGTGATGGGCAGACGCTACAAACATTCTACAACAGGCGCCTGCGCCTAACTAGTTATCTTTTTCATTGTATTTAATACATCACTGAAGAGAGATTTCACAGGGGACATGACTTCATTAGTCATTAAAGAACTATCCAATGACTACAAACATACTACAACAGGCGCCTGCGCCTCAACAGGCGCCTGCACCTAACTAGTTATCTTTTTCATTGTATTTAATACATCTCTGAAGAGCGATTTCACAGGGGATATGACTTCATTAGTCATTAAAGAACTATCCAATGACTACAAACATACTACAACAGGCGCCTGCGCCTCAACAGGCGCCTGCACCTAACTAGTTATCTTTTTCATTGTATTTAATACATCTCTGAAGAGCGATTTCACAGGGGATATGACTTCATTAGTCATTAAAGAACTATCCAATGACTACAAACATACTACAACAGGCGCCTGCGCCTCAACAGGCGCCTGCACCTAACTAGTTATCTTTTTCATCGTATTTAATACATCTCTGAAGAGCGATTTCACAGGGGATATGACTTCATTAGTCATTAAAGAACTATTCAATGACTACAAACATTCTACAACAGGCGCCTGCGCCTCAACAGGCGCCTGCACCTAACTAGTTATCTTTTTCATTGTATTAAATACATCACTGAAGAGAGATTTCACAGGGGATATGACTTCATTAGTCATTAAAGAACTATCCAATGACTACAAACATTCTACAACAGGCGCCTGTGCCTCAACAGGCGCCTGCGCCTAACTAGTTACCTTTCTTCATCGTATTTAATACATCACTGAAGAGATTTCACAGGGGATATGACTTCATTAGTCATTAAAGAACTATCCAATGACTACAAACATACTACAACAGGCGCCTGCGCCTCAACAGGCGCCTGCGCCTAGCTAGTTATCTTTTTCATCGTATTTAATACATCTCTGAAGAGCGATTTCACAGGGGATATGACTTCATTAGTCATTAAAGAACTATTCAATGACTACAAACATTCTACAACAGGCGCCTGCGCCTCAACAGGCGCCTGCACCTAACTAGTTATCTTTTTCATTGTATTTAATACATCACTGAAGAGAGATTTCACAGGGGATATGACTTCATTAGTCATTAAAGAACTATCCAATGACTACAAACATTCTACAACAGGCGCCTGTGCCTCAACAGGCGCCTGCGCCTAACAAGTTACCTTTTTTCATCGTATTTAATACATCACTGAAGAGAGATTTCACAGGGGATATGACTTCATTAGTCATTAAAGAACTATCCAATGACTACAAACATACTACAACAGGCGCCTGCGCCTCAACAGGCGCCTGCACCTAACTAGTTATCTTTTTCATCGTATTTAATACATCTCTAAAGAACGATTTCACAGGTGATATGACTTCATTAGTCATTAAAGAACTATTCAATGACTACAAACATTCTACAACAGGCGCCTGCACCTCAACAGGCGCCTGCACCTAACTAGTTATCTTTTTCATTGTATTTAATACATCACTGAAGAGAGATTTCACAGGGGATATGACTTCATTAGTCATTAAAGAACTATCCAATGACTACAAACATTCTACAACAGGCGCCTGTGCCTCAACAGGCGCCTGCGCCTAACTAGTTACCTTTTTTCATCGTATTTAATACATCACTGAAGAGAGATTTCACAGGGGATATGACTTCATTAGTCATTAAAGAACTATCCAATGACTACAAACATACTACAACAGGCGCCTGCGCCTCAACAGGCGCCTGCGCCTAACTAGTTATCTTTTTCATCGTAATTAATACAACACTGAAGAGAAATTTCACAGGGGATATGATTTCATTAGTCATTAAAGAACCATCCAATGACTACAAACATTCTACAACAGGCGCCTGCGCCTAACTAGTTATCTTTTTCAGCGTATTTAATATATCACTGAAGAGAGATTTCACAGGGGATATGACTTCATTAGTCATTAAAGAACTATCCAACGACTACAAACATTCTACAACAGGCGCTGCGCCTGCCTTCGCCTAACTACTTATCTTTTTAATTGTATTTATTACATCACTAGGTGATTTAACACAGCGCGACAATATAGGCAATGGAAAATAACTGTGCTTATCACGGCAAGGAAGAGCGTGACGAGCGACGTCATTAAAAACTGTCAATTTATGACGTCACTAGTCGATTTCCTTGACGTTAGACGGTGTAACGTCATGTTCTTGCATCGAAGACGTTTGAAAAGGATATGAATGCATGTGTTTCAGTCGATAATTTTAGCGGGATTTCGTCAAACAATTGCGAAAAGTTTTGAGATTTTAAAGGAAACAACAGCATTATTGCCGATTTCCAGACTTATACTCGAAATTTATTAGCTCTAGTTTGTGATTTGTTGAATAATAAATCACAGTATGTGGGTCAGTTGTAAGTCGACAAATCACACGCGTTACGCGCCCGTGATTTGTTTACTTTACAACTGACTTCCAAACTGTGATTTATTACTCAACAAATCACAGCTAGAGCTGATATATTTCTTAATTAAAGAACTATCCAATGATTCAAAGGCCATCGCCTTTAGATTTTAGATGTTCTCAGTCAGTTTTGCTATCGCGGTCATCATGCACTAGCTGTTCATGGAGTTTTTTTTTTTACGATGATAAGACCAAGCCTATAAAACCTGTCTGTATTAGCCAGCAGCACAGGAGATACAGCAAATCATTTGGGGCATTGCAGACTTGTCAGTGAGACAACCCAATTGTCTTTCATTAATCAGCTGATCAGGTTCAAAATCAAAATTTATCTCAGAGTCTGATTCATCATATCCCGCACTCTTCTTTTGACGTTTTGGAGCTGGTTTGCCAGTTGCTCTGTTAAATGAGCCAGCGCATGGCAAAACCTACAATAAAACATGTGCGCCCAACGAAAACTCGCATCCGCGCAGTCTGATCAGAGTCTTCGTTTTGCGCTCTAAAGATAGCTTCAGTGCTCCTTCATGCAACAAGAGAAGTCTCTGGTTAGACTATATGGATGCGCAGTCTGATCTGAGTCTTCGTACGGCGCACCGGACTTGTTGTAGGTTTTGTCGGGCGCTGGCTCATTAATGAAGCTGAAGCACCTCTGATTTTGGTCGTTCGATATTTACAATCCAGGATATATTGACGGAAGTCAGCAGTAGCTAAGTTGATCAAAATTAAAAAAAGAAACCATCAGGAACTGATACAATCAAATCAAGACTTGTCGAAGATTGATTATTATTTATTTACATATATAGACCTTAATGGAAACACCAAAACCAAAACACCAAAGCCAAAAGGACTGTTACATTCCAACAAAATGGCCCATCTGACTTTACCCCATTCGTTTCAATGCATTTTATTTACAGGCCTTCGTTCTTGACTCATTACGAAACTACGCCTTCATAATTTTGACCCCCTTTAACCTCACTTTTATATAGTAAAATTGGGGTTTACAGGGGTAAATATTATTTATCGAGACGGTTCTAACGAGTACCACGATCTATATTTTAAGCAGAAATAAGAAAAATATCACAATTTGTCATGTTAAAATGTTCGTTTTTTGGCGGAAAGTTTACAATGTATAGGAGTGTTTTCGTAATGAAAGCCAAATGAACAATCAAAGTTTAAGGGAGCGGATACACCTGGCAAACGTTCCTCCAATTTTCAAATGGAGACAATTTTCGGGGCTTCCTATTCGCTTTATTATAAATTCTGTCCCAGGGAAATTGGAATCTAGACTAAACGGAAAGAATTTGCTCCTCAGGAGCAAATTCTTTCCTTTAAAATTTGAGCCATATTGACATGAGAGACAAAAGTACTTGCCTTCCCTGAAGATGTACTCCTTCCCCCCTAATAAAACGACCACTAGCGACATGGTTCAGTTTGCACAACTGGGCCAAGGTCTCTGCTTTGGGCTACCACCACAGTTGTCATAGAGCAGTGGTTTGTTTGTTTGAATAGATATACTATTTAAACTCCGTTCAGAAAATCTGAATCATCGATTTTTTTCGTTTCGTCCTTTTAACCCTTTACCACTCAGGGATTTTTTTTAATTATGCTGATTTTCACAGTGTTGCACCTGACAGCAACTTCAACTAGCCATTGTTTCATAATGGATGGTCTGTTTTACACCAAACTCGGTATGAATGTTCATTGGGCAGTAGGCTTTCAAATGCAACCTTTCATGACTTGATCATTGTTGTCCTGGTAAAGAGGGGGCATCTCAAAGTTGGCAAAAAGTGTGTTTTCACATGAATTTTTGACCACATTTTAATCTTCACATAGCTGTCAAGGCTACAATTAAGGTGTTTGACACTGGCCGTTTTCACTGTTTGCAGCATGTTTTATCAGCATCAATTTTCAGGCATTTTTGACCCCAGACACTCTCAGATATAAATTTTAGCGGCCGGTTGGGCCATACACCCAAAATTTTTCGGGATGTGAGGGGGGCGTTGCCCCCCCCCTTCAATCCCCCCCGAATATTTTTAGTGGGGAGGCGCGCGAAAAAACAGGTCACTTTTTTGCCCAACAAATCCAAAAGCAAACATAACTATCCAGGAGTAGAAATGCAGATTTAGGTGCTTCTGGGGCTTAAAATGGGGGGGGGGGGGGGGGAGTGCAGACACGTAAAAACATGTATCTGAGTGGTAAAGGGTTAACTGAAATCTGGGAACATACTGAATTTTAGTCTAAAATGCATTAATTATTTCTGAAAAATTGTTTCTTGCAATAAAATGATGAAAAAACATTATTTTGGTCAGTTGGGATTTTCTTCATTAACCCTTTACCACTCAGGGATTTTTTGAATTTTGCTGATTTTCACAGTGTTGCACCTGACAGCAACTTCAAATAGCCATTGTTTCAGAATGGATGGTCTGTTTTACACCAAACTCGGTTTAAATGTTCATTGGGCAGTAGGCTTTCAAATGCAACCTTTCATGACTTGATCATTGTTGTCCTGGTAAAGAGGGGGGCGTCTCAAAGTTGGCAAAAAGTGTGTTTTCACATGAATTTTTGACCACATTTTAATCTTCACACAGCTGTCAAGGCAACAATTAAGGTGTTTGGCACTGACCGTTTTCACTGTTTGCAGCATGTTTTATCAGCATCAATTTTCAGGCATTTTTGATCCCAGACACCCTCAGATATAAATTTTAGCGGCCGGTTGGGCCATACACCCAAAATTTTTCGGGATGTGAGGGGGGCGTTTCCCCCCCCCCCCTTCAATCCCCACCCCCCAGAATATTTTTAGTGGGGAGGCGCGCGAAAAAAACAGGTCACTTTTTTGCCCAACAAATCCTAAAGCAAACATAACTATCCAGGGTTAGAAATGCAGATTTAGGTGCTTCTGGGGCTTAAAATCGGGGGGGGGGGGGTGTGCAGACACGTAGAAACACGTATCTGAGTGGTCAGTTGGGATTTTCTTCATTAACCCTTTACCACTCAGGGATTTTTTGAATTTTGCTGATTTTCACAGTGTTGCACCTGACAGCAACTTCAACTAGCCATTGTTTCATAATGGATGGTCTGTTTTACACCAAACTCGGTATGAATGTTCATAGGGCAGTAGGCTTTCAAATGCAACTTTTCATGACTTGATCATTGTTGTCCTGGTAAAGAGTGGGCATCTCAAAGTTGGCAAAAAGTGTGTTTTCACATGAATTTTTGACCACATTTTAATCTTCACACAGCTGTCAAGGCAACAATTAAGGTGTTTGGCACTGGCCGTTTTCACTGTTTGCAGCATGTTTTGTCAGCATCAATTTTCAGGCATTTTTGACCCCAGACACCCTCAGATATAAATTTTAGCGGCCGGTTGGGCCATACACCCAAAATTTTTCGGGATGTGAGGGGGGCGTTGCCCCCCCCCCCCTTCAATCCCCCCCAGAATATTTTTAGAGGGGAGGCGCGCGAAAAACCAGGTCACTTTTTTGCCCAACAAATCCTAAAGCAAACATAACTATCCAGGGGTAGAAATGCAGATTTAGGTGCTTCTGGGGCTTAAAATGGGGGGGGGGGGGGTGCAGACACGTAAAAACACGTATCTGAGTGGTAAAGGGTTATTACTCATTTTAGCCCATACATCACTATGGGAAAGTTGTAGACCTCACCCTCCGCCGATTTCTCCAACAAGTCGTATGCATCTGCGACACCCAGGAAAGGCTGTGATTTTTTGGAGAAAATTGCAAAATCTAAATTTTCGTTCACAGACTAAGACATTCTGACAGGTTCGACACACCCTTTAAAACCATATATAGAAGTAGTTACTGCTCTTGTAAATTACAAGGCGTCTATATTTTTGGCACGGTCACTTCATGGAAAACCATTAGCTGTGACACCACATCTGATATCGGTATATTCATTTTGACCACTGTTGACAGCACATCGCGCTAATGGCTCCTCGTTCCTAGTGAGCTTCTATCTAGCCATTCGAATGTAAGGTATGTCGTAATTGCATATATATTTATAAAGTGCATCACATGGATTTGAATATGTATTATTTTACCTGACAATCATCATCAAATGGACTTAGTCTGTGGTCTCATTTCTTTGTTTTGCAATTTTCTCCAAATAATCACAGCCTTTCCTGACTGTCGCAGAGGAATACGACTTGCTGGAGAAGTCGGCGGAGACGCAGGTCTAAAACTTTCCGATAGTGATGTATGGGCTAAAATGAGTATTAAAAGGAAGCAATGAAAAAATCGATGATTCAGATTTTCTGAACGGAGTTAAGGTCATTTTAGAGACGTTGCTTCCAATTTTGTGGGACTTTTACCCGGCATTGGGATGAAATGACTTCTCAAGCCCTGCCGCCCAATGAAACAGACAGACAAAACTTTATTCTCTTCAGTCATCTACATGACATATAAGGAATGACATATTAATACAGATATATGGTAGCTAAGGTGGTATAGTTGTTGTGTCGTGAGCTACCCAGAAACGCCGACCCGGAAGGTGATGGGTTTTACCCACTTCGGTATTTCATGGTACCCGGGAAGCGAGAAAAACATGCAGAAGAGACCACGCTCTTCAGTCTAGCCCGGCCTCTTGAAGAGACAAGACCAAATTATTGCTAGGGGAAAACCAACCATTTATCCAGGTAGGACTTCTTCCCTGTCCCGTCCCCAGTCCTGGTCCCGCATTCGGGCTATTAAAAATACATTATTTGGCGACGAGCGATAAAACGGAAGGGGGAATTCTCCGGTCATTTCGTTAGAAGTGTATTACTACTTCACGAGTTATCCTCGGATTCGTGAGGGACGGTGAACATGATACGCGGTCCACTTCGTTATTTATTTAACGTTGGGGATTGTGAAGGGTTCAAATTTACTTCACGTTTTCGGACGTGTGGGACGGAGAACGACGGTGAACATGATACGCGGTTTCTTTTGTTTACAAAGGGAACTGTGAAGGGTTCAACTCTTAATGGCCTGACGGGTTGAAATTGTAGGCAGGTAAAGTTCTGAGGCATTTAGCTTCTTGGTTTGCCCTGTTCATTTTTTCAACATCGTGGAGCCAGTCAGTTTTGGGGACAACCGGTGAGTTTGGCATTTAGCTGAATGAACCAATTCTTAAGGCAGTCTTAAATTAATTTAAGTTTAGGAATTTTGATTGATTTTTGTTTGTCTTCTGCCAGTTTTTTCTTGGGGTAATTTTCAGTTTGGAAAAATTCTAAATTGTCCCTTGCCAGTTGGGGTTTAGTTTTGCCTGGTTGGGTGGCTGATTTTCTCCGTGGAATGGCAGAGGAATACCTGGTTGTCAAGAAAGAAGAAAAGGTAATCTCTGTGTTTTCTAAACCAAGATTTACATGTACTTTTCTTCGATTGTTCGCTGTATTTTATACGCGACCATTATTATAAAAGAAATCCCTAACCTGTATCATTGTGGTATTAATTCAAGAAACCTGCGTAAAATCTTTGGCGTATTCTATACACAAAGTACTTTCTTGAATAAAATTGGTGACAAATAGCTGTCTGCATTTTTAAGAAAGGGTTGATTGGTTGGTTACAGACGACAAAGGGCTATTTTCTTGAGATTTCTAAACCGAAAATAGTCATTTGTCTTCAATTTTGTTGTATTGAAAAGTATTGGCAAACAGCCATCTGTTGCAAAAGCATAGTTCTTACATTTTAGGAGTATTCTATACCAAAAATAGTTAAAAAGACATGCTTATTACTTGAAGGAAGCCAGCCATCTATTGAAAAAGCATTGTTCTAACGTTTTAGAAGTAATATATTCTCAAAATTGTCAGTAAATAACTGCTTATCACTTAAAAGACAGTCTTTTCGAAGGTTTTCGCAGTATTCTATACGCGAAAATTATTGAAAAGTGTCTTGCCTGTCGAAAAGCCAGAAAAAAAGGATACATATTTTGGGAAAGAATCTCTGGAGTATTCTTTTCACGGAGGTTATTCTTGAAATATTTATATTACACTTTACACAAGTTTGTGTTTGTCACTCCTTGCACAAATAAAAGATAGCAAATGTTGAGGCAAAGATTATTGACTAGATAGATGGCTTGATGGAGCATTAGTCGTCTTCTAGATACACAGGCGCCGGTTGGGTTGATTTCTAATCCCCATGACCAAGAACAGTAGAGCAGTCATGGAGTTGATTTTTAATCCTCATGGCTAGGGAGAGTAGAGCACATTGGGTTGATTTCTCATCCCCATGGCTAGGAAGAGAAGAGGACAGGGAGTGTATTTCTAATCCCCTTGCCCAGGAACAGAAGAGGACATGCAGTGGAATTCAGGAAGAGTTTAAGAATTAACAGAAAGAAGTGACTGATCAACCAGATGGTTCACCTGAGTGCTTGGGGTCTTCTAGACACATGCGTTTCGGTCAACATCATAAGACAAGAATGAAAAAAAAAAATAGTTTCATATGAAAAAGTAGTCTATGGTCTCAGTTTGGACTTTATCAGAAAAATGCCAGTGAATATGATTCCTACAGCCGAGAATGCCATTCATGGTCAAGGTCACATGGTAGGAAGTTCGAAGAGCCCAGAAGTTTACTGTCGTTGTCAAGAAGGCAAACCAGACAAAGGTTAAACTCCAGGAGTTAAAGGTCAATACCACCCACAAGAGGGCAGATTAAGCCAAGAATGGAGACAACTTCTAGAAGGCATAGAAGGTCAATCACACCTTCAGGAAGACAGAAATTGTCAAGGTCACCTAGGAGGGAAGGTCAAGCTCACCTTCAGGACAGGAATTTTCAAGGTCACCTAGGAGGCTTGGAAGGTTTTAAGCTCGCCTTCAAGAAGACATGGATTGTCAAGGTCACCTTTTAGAGGGCATGAAAGGTCAAGATCGCCTTCAAGATGGCATGTTGAGGAAATCACCTTCAAGGTCAAGATGTCAAGGTCACCTTCAGGAGGGTAAGGAAGGTCAGTCACCTTCAAGACGACGTGAAGCGTCAAGTTCACCTTCAAGAAGGCATGGAATATCAAGGACATCTAGAAGGCATAACATGTCAAGGACACACAGAAGGCATGACAGGTTTACTCTAAAAGAAGGTATGGCAGGCCAAGGTCACCATCAAGAAAGTATGACAGGTCAAAGTCACCAAGAAAGCATGACAAGCCAAGGTCATGCTCCAGATATGCAAGGTCAGGGTCGCATACAAGATGATACGCTCGACACCGGATGTCAAGGTCACCAAGGACATATTCAAGGTCGAGCGTGTCAAGACACTAATGCTAGTACTTCTAGGTCAAGGTCACCATGGCATACCGCTACTGATATGGGAAAAAGCGAGTGATGATAATATATCACATCCTGAGGAGTCTTCTAGACACTCAAGGAGAGAGAGAGGCGTGGTGAGCCGAAAACAGCTTCCAAAGTGGATTTGATGGAAATGTGTGCTGGATGTTTTTTTAAACAGACACAAGTTTGAAAGTAGTTAAGGTCGTAGTACCAAAGCGTTAATCCAAAATCACTAGTCCATAGACAAAATGGCAAATATCAATGTTCCTATCAACAGACATGGACTCAAGAATAGTATAATTAGGCGTCCGCGGATAGTAAGCCTTACTTGGTAAGCAAGCTTCGCCCACCATGCCAATCGACCCGATCGAAGAAATGGTGCAAATGCCGAGAAGGGTATGTCCGAGATTTTGGAAGTCTTCCTATGGCTTTCTATTGGCAAACATATCAGAAATGATTCTGGAAATGGCCACATTGTACGGATCAACAAGATCATTGTGCCTGCCATAGAATTTCTTTAGTGTTGATACCAGGTTGGTTTTTTGATACCTCTGGCATAACAACCTGGTAGTGAGCACCTTCCCACGTTCCATAAAGTCCTGATACTTGGAACAGGCTCTAGCATAACGGATTAACTGTGTAACGTAAACTCCATATGCTGGTGCAGACGGGATATTATTGCTCAGGAAGGGGAAGTTAACAATGGGAAAATTGAAGTCATCTCGTTTATCGTACAGCCTAGTAGTAAGCTTCCCGCTGTCAATATAGAGATAACAAGCCAAGTATGAGGAGGAGGTTGCAGTCTCTGTTGTTTCCTTAATTTCAAGTTCACGTGGATAGATGAATTCCAAGTACTCTGCGAATTTAGCATTTTTCAGAGACAATAAATCATCTATATATCTGTAGGTGAAATTGAATTGTTGTGCAAGGCGTTTCTTGCCTGCTTTGAGGAGACCTTGTACAAACTCCGCCTCATACGAGTACAAGAACAAGTCGGCAAGCAACGGCGCACAATTAGTACCCATTGGTATGCCAATTGTTTTCTGAAATAATAGGCCACTGAACTCCACGAAAATATTGTCAATTAGATATTTCAGCATCCTTATGACATCTGCATCAGTGTACTTTTGTGGTGCATCAGAGTGATCTCGAACGAAGTATGTGTCTTTGTAGCCAAGGACAACATACTGGTAGCGACGGTTACCATTCTTGTGGAAAAACATTGATTTATGATTTCCTTGAGTTTATATTTCAATTTATCACGAGAAATAGTTGTTTAGAGTGTTGAGAAATCAAAGATTTTATGCTGTTTACTGAGAGAAAAGACTGTGACTGAAGATGTTCTAGAAGCTCTTTGGAGTTTTTCAAGATCCACATCTGATTCACACAACTCCAGGCATATGCAGTGTCACAATATTTCTGAAGGCCATCTTTAACTGCAGTAAGGATTCGTGTTAGGATCTGTGAAAGAGGCTTGGTTGAGCACTTAGCTGAACCCGCGATATATCTCTGCTTGTATGGATTCTTGTGAGGCTTAGGAATCCAGTACAACTTTAAAAATTCCATATCTTCCTCTGGGAGGGAAATTCCAAACGAAAGCATCACCGATTGGTGGTTTTGCAGAATTTCATCTTTGGACAAAGAAGAAAGATTATATGTTGGGTTGCCTGTCATGGTGCTCAAACCAAACTCTTCTTTTAAGCAGTTTATATAGTGTGTTTTGCAAACAAACACAATATTGTTAGATGCCTTGTCAGCTGGAACAACGACAAACTTTTGATGGTTTTCAGCTAACTCAGCAGCAACATCTGGATTATCAAACACCGAATAATGTCGGCGAGACATGGTTCTGCTGAGTACTGTTATACGTCTGTTTACCAAGGCCATTACAAATTTTACGCATTCGGAGAGGTTGTCAACCTCCGCATCCTCTTTCCTAGCCCAGCGTCGTGCATACTCTTCAACAGAATCCAAAATTAATTTGGAATTCTGTTTCCAAGTAAACGACTTTGGTTCCCTGTATTTGGGGCCTTTTGAAAGAATGTCTCGAAGTTTGTCATTTCTAACAATATTGAGGTCTCCTGTAATGATGTGACCTGCTGGATTGTAACAAAAATCTGAGACATTACATGAACATTCGGAGGGGGTTTTGGCAATGGTCTCGGCATCTAGACCGTGCAGCACGGTTTTATAATTGAATATTTTGGGTGCAATCGGAGTAGACTTGGGTGCAATCGGTGTAGACTAACTGTAGGAAATAATTGGTGGGCTCTGGTTTTTTAAATAAGCTGGTACGTTTGAAGTCACTGTTTTATTGTTTAGAATATTGCCAATGTTAACAGCGTCAAGACCTTTATTTCTGAATTCAAGCTTCAGAAATTCACGAGGTGGAGTCTCTTCTGGAGAAACTATTTGTACTGGCTTGTAAAACCGAAACATATCAACATCCGCAATAATAGCAACCAGCTTATATTCAGGAGAGTTTGGATCGAACGTGTTCACATCCAAAGCTTCATTCTGCAAAAAGCGAAGTTTAGTAACCGGCAGTTGATACAGTTTGGTACGAATATGATGAAGTCATAAAGGTTGGTGGACGTGTGGAAGGAGATTGTCGAATGTCACATCAGCATGAAAAATTCGGACGGTTATAGTGACGATGTCCATGACTTCTACTACGTCGTTGAGAGCTGCCAGAGAGCCTCATCACACTGACCGAGCTGCATCCAGGGCTGGTAAGATTTCCTACAGAGTCTATCTTTTCATTGCAACCGTAGGGTGCTGCAGTGCCTAATTCTCTAATCCAGAACTCCTGCCGTTTTCTACGAAGTGGTGTGCTCAAGCTGGGATTATTAGTAGGTGGTATATTTTTTCCAATATTCTTACCCTGAAGGACAAACTAGAATGATCTGTTAGGTTTAAATGTTCGTATAACAACTGATTGCCTCCATTATTCACTTCATACCTGTGACCAGACATTCTAGTACGCAGTTGTCCTATTGTCTCACCTACGTACATGTATATCAGCCCGCAAAGTGAACATTCCACTCCATAGACAACATTTGAGGACTTACAGTTGAGATCGTCCCAGCTCCGAGTGTGGTATGTTTTATTAGTGAGTCCACTAGTCAATTTTGTATCCGTGATCAAAATTTTACAAGTTTTACAATTTTTTTAATTGCATGATGTTATATTGCAATGTGCCTCGCTGTCATCAAATTTCAAAATATCACGTAATTTAACTGTACAGTTTTTTTATCTGTTTGTAAATATCACCATCACGGTACCAAAGGGATTTGTCATCAGACTGTGAGTATGTCATTTCTTGTATATCTTCCAGAAGTATTTTAGGGGCACCTAATCGAGCTGCAGATCCCGTGCCCTTGGAACCTGCAGGAAATGTATGTTCGGGTTAACTTATCGCGGAAGCAACCTTTGATATTCGGGACCTTTTTATAGCGGGCGTCGTCCCAGCCACTATCTTATCTATGTATTTGTGTCTGACCATGTTTAAAATACTAGGTTGACGGTACCCGCGGGGTTGGACAGACCATCCACCAGGCATGGACACCAGCCTAGTGGTGAAAAGTAGTTAAGGTCGTAGTACCAAAGCGTTAATCCAAAATCATTAGTCCAAAGACAAAATGGCAAATATCAATGTTCAGATCAACAGAACATGTACGCCAGAAGAGTGTAATCAGGCGTCCCCGTTTGAAAGCTGCAGGGCAGTTTTAAAATGGTCCGACAGAGAATGTTGTGATTGCCTAAATTGGTCATTAGAGGGCAAAGCTTTGGAATTCTTCACAATCACTGCAGGACTGGGAGGAGATTTGAGGATAGATTGGGAAACAGCAAGAATAAAATTCCAGCAATCATTTCAAGACAGTAAAGATCTTTGGAAGAACAGCTGACAGAGTTCTGACCCTTGCCACTGCCACATTTAGAGACCTGCCTGAAAAGCATCGGATGCTGGAGGCTATTTCAAAATACTGTTTGGGATATGCTGATAGACAGCCAAGCATGCTTCAGTATGAAAGCTGTTCTTAATAGAGTAAAACACCAGTGCAAATCCCAAGCTGTGTAAGGAAAGAGACATTCCAATGGGTAAAGAAAAGATGTCTTCCGTTAACAGTCAGCTCACTAACAGAATCCTGGGTACAATGACTGACTGCTGGCGGAACTGATGGACAAGAATCTGAAGGACAGAAGAATGAAACATCAAATGGAATGATCCACGTTGTTATTTTTAGATAATTGGTGGAAGTACCAGTAGTTTGTCTTATGGCTTCTACACTAAATTTTGTAATGGCTTGATGAAAACAGTTTCTAAGTAGGCTTCTAGCCACTAGGAAAAGTTTTCACTAAAGAAAAGGCAAGGAAATAGCAAGTAATTTGACAAATGCAAACTATGACAGGCAAAACTAGTCAAAATAATGATGACAAATAAGGCTTTTAAAACAGCAAAAAAAAAAAAAAAAATGTCCAAACCTAATGATACAGGTCCCTTTATTTTGATAGGTGAATGCTTCCAAACGTTTGAAAGTTTAAAATGGAGTAGAAAGAGTATAGGCTTATGAAATAGCAAGTTCTCTTTTCCTCCATTTGTTGAATGAACAAAAATAGATTTTAGCTGGAGTTGAAAGAGTATAGGCTTATAAATAGCAGTTGCTCTTTGCCTCCGTTAAAAACACATTTGAATGAACAGGAATGAGATTTTTGCAGGGTTCTCCCTACGGTTTTTAAAATTGGAGTAAAATGCAGTCCTCCAGAAAAAGTGGGAGTTTCACCATACTTTTCAAAAAAGTTTGGAGGCAGAAATGAAAAAGTTGGAGTAAATTACTCCTAATTTGAATTAACTAGAACTATGTTTAGCCACCGTATTGTTTACCAGTTATCTTGGGTACTATCTTCTAGGCAAAATTCTGAGAAGGCTCATTCAAGTTTAACATTGGTCTTGTTAATGTTCATGGAGCCTCAAGGGTCAGCTAGCGCAATGGGTTGAGGGGTTATCTCAATGAAGCTTAACCTGAAAATACAGATTGTTAAGGAATTAAGATCCTCTGATGCCATGTGCAGCATACCGCACATGAGTACTAGTAATTTACTTAAGGGGTCCGGGCCTGCCCGGACGGGGTAGTGCGAGTCAGACTGTCCATGCATACAGGCTATGCTGGTTTCCTTAGGCGGCAGGAATTGAGATGTCATTTCATCTCTGGTAAGGATGGCGCAGGGTTGGGGGCGGCGTCTCCGGGGTGGCCTAGGCGGTGTTGATGGGGACGTTGGGTCTCGGGTCAGTCAGGTAAACAGAAAATTTATCTATCTGACACACAAGCTGTAGTTTTGCCCTGCGGTGGTTGTCATTACTGCACCAGGCCAGATGTTTAATGGGTCAGGTTCACGGAACATGTGGGTGGCTCCATTCAGGTACAATTAGCTGGGCAGGGAGAAAAAATGATGGCATATACCATAAGTAGACAACCACAGAGATGAAAGACAAATTATTACAAGAAGATGCACACGGATAAAGAATATCCCGGTAACCAATAGGTATACTGATTACTTAAGTTCACTGGTTCACAAACTGTGCTAATGTTTTGGAATTATCCACATAGAATAAAGGAACGATTTTCTAGATCACACAGATCCAGAAATGTGTCTTCTAGACAAGTCTATCCGTGGATTTCTGTTATAGTCCACTAAATGACATTAAGCTCCTAGTTCTGTCAAGATTTCTGGACTTCTAGTTCGAAATCTGTTGGACTTAACAAGATGGCCAGACAGCAAATTGAAAGCATGTCTTCTTTGTCCGCTCAAGCTGTCAAATAACAAACTAGACTCAACACAGCAGCTTGCAAATGAGGCTTCTTCGTCTCCTTCAAGCCAGACAATAGACGGTGAGACTTCTAGTCTCCCCCAAGCCCGAAGTGACAGTGGGACATCAGTCTCACTCAAGGATGAACCTGGCAGCTGGTGACAAGGCCTTCAAGATAAAGTGTCGTGAGCTACCCAGAAATGCCGACCCGGAAGGTGATGCGTTTTACCCACTTCGGTATTCCATGGTACCCTGGAAGCGAGAAAAGCATGCAGAAGAGACCACGCTCTTCAGTCTAGCCCGGCCTCTTGAAGAGACAAGATCAGAGTATTGCCAGGGGAAATCCAACCATTTATCCAGGTAGGACTTCTTCCCTGTCCTGTCCCCAGTCCTGGTCCCGCATACGGAATATTAAAAATTCATTATAATGGTCGCAGATAAAATTGACTAGGCGGAGCTATTCAGGTGTTGTCAATATATGTCAAATTCGCTGAGTCCACTAGAAGATTCGGTAGAGTGCCTTTCGCATGTTTTGTACAAGCGGACAAAATGGTCATATACGCCACAGCTATGCTTGTGTTACAGTTGAATTCACACAATCGGGTGACTTGGTTTACCTGTTTGTTAATGGAATATTCCTAAGGCAGGTACAAATGATAGCTCCACCTAGCCAATTTTATCTGCGACTACTATACAAGGTTATAAACTATTAATAGTATGAGAGAGAATATGCAACTTATATGCTGCATAATAAAAGGACCCTTATCGCACATGGAGACTGTGATGGCCTAGTCCCGCTTGAGCAGCTGTACAGTCGAATCAAGGTCATCACCGTCTGTATTCTGCATAAGTGTAACATGTAGGTCCCGGGCTTAGTAAAGTGCAATGGTGCAATAAAGTTCCTCTCCCACATTCTATTTAAGTACGTAGCAACTTCAGATAATAGCCGTAGGCTTGTTCTTCATACCTAGGAAAAGTAAATAAATGCGACAAACAACATGTCCGGATCTGCTCCCTGTACCGAATTACAACAACAACAACATCAATGATAGAATGCTAACAAAAAGGCTTGTATGTATTGGACGATCTAACTCACATCACATTGCCTGGGCAATAGAGCAGTTGACGGAGTGGCTATTTAACATACTGTTTAAATATTAACTGTTCACCGTTATCCCTCTGAATAATAAATCCAGATTACTTTATGTCACTTACTCCCACAAATTTCACATACTGAATGACAGTAAAACTACAAAGATTACGTCCTGCCGATATTTTTGGTTAAGCTTTTCGGCAGTAAAATAGAAGTGAAGGCAATGATCAGGAATCGATACAATTCACCCACAACTCTCATCAGAGACACCAAAGGGAAAGAAACACAAACACGAAATGGAAACATCAATAGCGGAAAACCAATAGGACCATTACTTTCCCACAAAATGGCCAATGGGCCAGACTAGCTAGTTTCGGTTTGATTATATTGGCCCGCAATTTTGAATACCACATATCGCGTTTGAGAATGTGTATTCGTTCGCTAATCCACTGGTGGATTAAATTTGCAAATACGCATCGTAACGTTACATGTATGGCGTTCTTAACGACATAGCGTTTACTAATGGCGAAATATTGACATTCCTGTAAATCAGTCGTGAATAAAATGCGTTCTAAGTGTCATTTGATAATTAAGGATAGAATCTTGCATTCGTTTTTATGTTTTATGAAATTTATTAAACTCGTTGAGGAAAAGGGATAAAATGCTCGGCAGGGCCTCGCACTTTATCCCTTTTCCTCAATTCGTTTAAAAATTCAATAATACATGGAAACTCATGTAAGATCCCGAAAAATCAGTGTTCTTTTACATGGTACGGAACCACACTGCATAGATTTGATACGTACCGGTACTTTTTGAAAATGGCAATTTGGCGTGTTTCCAACAAAACACATGCGTCAACATTCACCAAAATAAAAAAGCCCATCGGGGCTTGAAGAAATAGATGGGCTGCATGATGCTTCCACGCAGAGCTGAAACCGACCCGCATACGAGTACTGGTAAACCGCTTAGAGGATCTAAGCCTGCCCAGGCAAAGCTATGCGAGTCGGTCCGTGCTTATAAACCCTATTGTTTCAAAGGGCAACAGGGCTTGAAATGTCATTTCATCTCAACGTGGGGTAAAAGTCCCACAAAATTGGAAGCAATGTCTCCAAAATGACCTATAAAGTGTTGACGGGGACGTTAAACCCCAAATCAAACAAAAACAAAAACAAATAAAAAATGGGTTGAGCTGACACGAAATCATATACAAATAGACGTATAATCAATTTGTGTCCGCAAAACTGAAAATCGTACACTTTAAACATACATTACACTATTTCTGACAAACACGAAACGGGCCAAATTAAATGAGTAAATAGATTTCCGGAACTTATCGAATTAGAACCCAAAGCCAACAACAAACATCAAAGGGAAAGACGGAAAAAACATATCTAAACAACAAAATCACAGGCGACATTACGAGAACACGCCTATATAATTTTTACCCCCTCATACCCCACTTTTATATAGTAAAACTGGGGTTTAAGGGAGTATATATTATTTTTCTTATTTCTGCTCAAAAACATAGATTGTAGGCACTCGATAGAACCGCCTCGTCGAGGCTCTATGTCATAAGAAAAATATCACAAGTTTTCATCTAAAAATTTCTAATTTTTGGCCAAAAAACTGGCAATGTATTTGTACTAGAAGCTCAATGTCATAAGGAAAATATGACAATTTTTCATCTTAAAATTTCTAATTTTGGCCAAAAAATTGGCAATGTATTTGTATAGGCATGTTTTCGTAATGACAAGCCGATTTAGCAGCTCTTTCCCAAACAGTTGGCAACTCAGTAACCTTTACTGAACTAAATAATTTGGACACACAGAAGCATTGAAATGAAAATAATATCATTACAATAACACACCCGTGCGTCATAATGCTTTTTTACATCTCCAAATCAGTCAATTTTCTGATGAAACTTTGTGATATTATTCTTATTTATACCCAAACATAGATTTTGGGTGATCGTTAGAACCG
This sequence comes from Lucinisca nassula, assembly GCA_963580285.1. Taxonomy (NCBI): domain Eukaryota; kingdom Metazoa; phylum Mollusca; class Bivalvia; order Lucinida; family Lucinidae; genus Lucinisca; species Lucinisca nassula. The sequence goes on from OY757013.1 coordinate 37,713,363, forward strand.
CCTCAAATGAGGCGGTTCTAACGAGTACCCACAACCTATGTCTATGAGCAGAAATATATTAAATACATGGTTAGTGTATTTAATAATAACATATAATTTGTGAGCCTTAGATACTTTTAAAACGGCGAGCTTTAGCGAGCCCCTATAAAATTGTCGGGGCGAACCGATTATATTTTATTATTAAAGACACTATCGATGTATTTAGTTTATACCGCAATTCAAAACAATCAATGGGTTTTGCAATAATTCAGCAAATTTAAGAAAAAAATACAGCAGACAGTGTGACATGTTAAACGACATTCAGTGCCATGGCGCGCACACGTAGTATAACGTGACGTCAACGAGTGCAAAGTTTCTGACGTCACCACGCCACAAAGACGTAGAAAACAACATGGACGCTCGAATAAAAGTTTCTCAGCGCTTTACTTTCTGTATGAAAATCTACAAATAAATAGTTTATTTTAGCTTTAAAATATATTTTCGAGGTTGAGACGCAACTGCAGTAGCAGTGCGCAGTTATTCCAACGGACCATTCAAACTAAAAAAAGCCAAGAAGGTAAGAATTTAGATGAAATTTCTGAAAATCTGTTTAAATAAATATTGCAAAGATTTTAATTTGCACTTTCGTTGTTTTCCCATGTATGAAAGGATGCACGTTATTGTTTATACTTGTAAAATAGGGACCTGAAAAGTAGGTCCGGTCTATAAAGGCCAATAGACGTATTATAGGTCAGTAGAAGATATTATAGGTCACTGCAGTTATTCAGCCCCGTTTATTAGGTTACTAGAATGCCTGATTGCGGTATAAATAGAAAATAATGTACACCCCACTAAACCGCCGTTTTCTCTATATAAAGTGGGGTGTAAGGGGATGTTCATTTCACGGCCTTGTTAGCGTGATAAAAACCGCAACTTAAGAACCGCTTTGGGACGACCAGTAATAGTTAGCAGAAGTTTAAACCGATTGCGTGGGGCCCAAAACTTCACCCTCATCTTCCACCGGGGTGTACACAATTTATTTGTCTGTTCGGCTGAAATGGAGGTCTTTTAGCTTACCAATGTATCATCACGGGCAACAATTAAAATCAACAAAAAGGCCGTGATAAAACGTTGATGAGGACTCGACAGTTACAACGCATTGAGACACCCGGAGATACGTGGGACGTCAAGGACACTGGAGCAAAAGATTGTTTCCAAGGCATGCGATGATTGGTGGAAGGCACATGGGAAGAATAACATTTCTTTTCATCTGAATTAAGAATTAGGTCAGCTCTAACTGTTATTTGTGGAGTAATAATCACAGTTTGGAGGTCAGTTGTAAAGTAGATCAAATCGAGAGCGCGTAATGCGCGTGATTAGTCTACGAACAACTGACATACATACTAAGATTTATCACTCAATAAATCACATACTAGAGCTGTTCTTTTTAGATTCTAACACACATAAGAAAACAATCCCAAGTGCATGGTGAGACGGTCAATGAATGTTTTAATATCACTGCAACGCATACATTTCGGGAAAAATGCAGTTAACATTCTACAGTAGTACTGGTTATAGATCTTCCGAAAAGGAGAAACACTCTAGAAAACGACAGACACTAGTTAATACAGATGGCCCTCAAGGAACAAAAACGTGTTCAGCAAAACATCAGAAGACACACGCAAGAATATATTTCAACAATACTATGATGTCAAGATGGCATGTGAAAGAAAAGGGGATTTCATTTGCAGTCATGTCATTGTTACAAGCAAAAGAAACAATTATTAGCTTAATGCCAGACAGATCCTGTAAATTGCCATCACTGGGTAAAGTAGAAGTAAAACAAAGATCAGGAATCGATACAATTAACTTACTCCACCCATCAAAGACACCAAAGGGAAAGAAACACAAACATTAAGCGACCAGACCATAATGGAAACCTAAACAAAGGAAGACCATAAGGACAGTTACTTTCCCACAAAATGGCCATATGGCCATCCAAAATAAAAAGACACAAGTGATACACACAGTAAGTACCAAACAACAACATAAATAAACCGCCACAGAAGAACCGCCTTGAAACGGTCAGTGGAAAGATTTCCACTGGGTGGTGGTGGGGGGGGGGGGGGGGCTTAAATCGATTTTACGTGGCCACAATCCTCGCCCTTACTTCCGTCGCGATTTAGACAAATAATTTGTTCAGTCCGCCTGAAGGCCTCCTAACTCATCAGTGCAACATCTCCGTGAACACAAAAAATCGAAGAACCACAGAGGTGAGACAACGGTGAGGACTCGACAGCAAGAAACCACTGAAATGCTGGAGCAAAAGAAAACCAACAGTTAGACTCCGATGGGCCCGACCAGAGACAGAGCATCAGGCACCAACCAACATTACCAAGAATTAGATCTCTCTAATTCTCAAAAAGCCTTTACGTTTGAGCCGTCATAGAATCTGAGGCCCGACCCACCGGCGTGCAATTAAAGAGGGAAGCAAAGTTGTCAACCGTGATTGGTTTAACTACCATGCATGCAGTCTGTTGTATAACATCCATGTTGTACCCAATCTTTTAATATCGAAGAATGATTTTACGAAATTGGGTGCTGAAGTCATTGCGGTTATATATTTTTCTGAATTTATATACTAAGTCACCATAAAATTCGGGTTCCAATAGACCTTGTTTTAGAAGAGATTTAAGTCCAATATTGAATTTAGAAATTAAATCAGAATGGCGTCTATAAAATTTTGAAAAGGCTTTGCGTAGTTTATGGTACCGATAACCCTGATTAAGTAGTTTAGCCGTTAATAATTTATTACGAGTGTTGAAGTCAGTTACATGACTACACACTCTAGCAAATCGAATTAACTGCGAATTATAAACGCCATAGGATGGCGCACGAGGAGCATCACCATCCAAAAAAGGAAAATTTACAATCTAAAAATCAAAGTCATCGCGTTTATCATAAATTTTGCACGAAACAAACCCATCTACAATAGATAGATGTAAATCCAAAAGCGGGGCCTCGGTATCATAAGAATTTGCTTTATTTAACTGAAGTTCTGGGGGTAAATCTGACTGATCAAACCATCGAAATAGGTATTATCAATATTTAATAAATCATCTAATATCTAGAAGTGGAGCTAAAAGCTTCAATAATTTCAGATTGGTTATCAATGGAAAGCGACAACATGAAGTCTCTTTCATATCAATACAAGAACAGATCAGCCACAAGAAGTGCGCAATTCGTACCCATCGGAATACCCACAATTTGTCTAAATAACTTAGCACCGAATCTAATATAAATATTGTCAAGTAGAAAGGTGAGGGCATCACACACTTTCTGACATGACCAAAGTGTATAATTCTTATGCTCTTTAGAAGTGAAAAATGCATTTCTGACATTACATGCAAGGTAGAGAGAATCTTCTCTGTGAAAAGCCCATTCATTTAAATCATTAAGCTTTTCTTGTATAAGATTATGAGGAAGTGTAGTGTAAAGAGTGGAAAAATCGTAAGTAGACAGACTTGAAGCACGAAAATGTCTGGATTTCAATTTATTTAAAACCTCATTCGAATTTTTATAGACCAAAACAGATTTCTTCCTGATCTTTCAAAGACTTTATCACAATATTTAATCACATGCGTTTTAATAGCAGTAAGACAGGAAGTTAATAATTTAGAAAGTTCAGTGGTAGTGCAAGAGCTAGAATTTGCGATAAACCGTGCTTTGTAAGGTCTTTTATGAAGTTTTGGTAACCAGTATAGCGTAGGAAGCTTGTCTTGGCCTTCGGTAACACACACAGCAAACTTGGTGGCTGAATGATAAACATGTTTATCAACTATAGCTCTCTCTTCAGCTAAAGGCTGAAGTTCATAGGCCTTAGTACCACCAAGATCCTGCTTAAGCGTGTTAACATAGTGGAGCCGTTACACAACGACGACGTTGTTAGCGGCCTTGTTTGCAGGGGCCAAAACAAACTTCTTATGAAATTTTTGAATACCTAGTTTAAGATGACGTAAAGACGTCTTGGGCTTAGGAGGTAATAAGTTAGTATTTTGAGAATAGAAAGAAATGCGTTTATTCACTAGTTTTAAAATGCTAAGTTTCCAGTCCTTAAGGGCTTTATGCTCAACATACATACATAAGTGCATTAATGTATGTAAACAATTATTTTTAAGTACACTCCCAAGAAGTGACAAAATGGTCAGGTACACTCTTGAAAGGAAACAACATGGATCCTTTTCTGGAAAAGACATGAAAGGAAGACAAAAACTTGGAAAGAAGGTTTCACCACAGCTGGTGTTAAGGGAATGTGGGGCGCCTTCCATGATATTCTAGGTTATATGTTCTAAGCATTCTGTAACTAGTGAACAAACGCATTTCTTTCTACTCTCAAAATACGAACTTATTACCTCCTAAACCTAGGACGTCTTTACGTCAACTTAAACTAGGTATTCAAGAATTTCGTAAGAAGTTTGTTTGTTTCCAGCAGATACGGCCGCTAACAATGTGGTCGTTGTTTGACGGCTCCACTATGTTAACACTCTTCAACAAGAACTTTGGGTTACTAAGGACTATGAACTGCAACATATGGTTGTAGAGATGGCTGTAGAGATTTGTTTCTTGTTGTCGAGTCCTCACCGTTGTTTCATCTCTGTGGTTGTTTTATATTTTTTTTGTGTATTCATGGAGATGTTGCACTGATGAGTTAGGAGGCCGTCATGCGGACTGAACAAATTATTTGTCTAAATCGCGACGGTAATAAGGGCGAAGATTGTGGCCACGTAAAATCGATTTAGCACACCCCCTAATGGAATTCATTTCACTGACCTTCCAAGGCGGTTCTTCTGTCGCGGTTAATTTTTGTTATGGTTTGTCTTTGGTGTTTATATAGCTTATATTATTTTATTTTGGATAGACAGTTGGCCATTTTGTGGAAAAGTCACTGTCCTTTTGGCTTTCCGCTGTTGATGTTTCCATTAGGGTCTGTTGTTTCATGATTGTGATTCTTTCCACTTGGTGCCTCTGGTGGGAGCTGTGGGATAATTGTATCGATTCCTAATCATTGCCTTCACGTCTATTTTAGGTGATGACCACATTTGTCGTTCAGCACAAAAATAGAAGTAGAGGCAATGATGAGGACTCAATATAATTAACCCACAGCTCCCATCAGAGACACAATGGGAAAGAAATACAAACATGAAGCAACAGACCCCAACGGAAACACCAACAGCGGAAAGCCAATAGGACAGTTACTTTCCCACAAAATGACCAAAAGGCTATCCAAAATAAAACCATATAAGCGACACAAACACCCAAAGACAAACCATATCAAAATTAAACCGCTAGAGAAGAACCGCCTTGGAACGGTCAGCGGAAACGAATTCCACTGGGGGCTTAAATCGATTTTATGTGGCCACAATCCTCGCCCTTACTTCCGTCGCGATTAAGACAAATAATTTGTTCAGTCCGCATGAAGGCCTCCTAACACATCAGTGCAACATCCCCGTGAACACAAAAATCAAACAACCACAGAGATGAAACAACGGTGAGGACTCGATAGCAAGAAACAACAGAAATGCCGGAGCAAATGGAAACCACAGTTAGACTCCGGTGGGCCCGACCAGAGACAGAGCATCAGGTACCAACCAACATACTACTTTACGTTGGAACCGCATAGAGTCTGAGGCCTGACCAACCGGCGTGCAATTAAAGAGGGAAGCAAAGTTGTCAACCGCGAATGGGTTAACTACCATGCATGCAGTCTGTCGTATAACATGTATGTTGTACCCAATCTTTTTATATCGAAGAATAATTTTACGAAATTGGGTGCTGAAGTCATTGCGGTTATAAATTATTCTAAATTTATTTACTAAGTCACCATAAAATTCGGGTTCCGATAGACCTTGTTGCAGAAGAGATATAAGTCCAGTATTGAATTTTGAAATTAAACCAGAATGACGTCTATAAAATTTTGAAAAGGCTTTGCGTAGTTTATGGTACCGATAACCCTGATTAAGAAGTTTAGCCGTTAACAATTTATTACGATTGTTGAAGTCAGTTACATGACTACACACTCTGGCAAATTAATTGTGAAATATAAATGCCATGAGATGGCGCACGTGGAATATCACCATCCAAAAAAGGAAAATTTGCAATCTCAAAATCAAAATCATCGCGTTTATCATAAATTTTGCAAGAAACAAACCCATTGACAATAGATAGATGTAAATCCAAAAACGGAGCCTCGGTATCAGACGAATTTGCTTTATTTAACTTAAGTTCTGGGGTGGGGGTAAATACGACTGATCAAACCATCGAAATAGGTCTTATTGATATTAATAAATCATCCAAATATCTAGAAGTGGAGCTAAAAGCTTCAATGATTTCAGACTGGATATCAGCAGAAAGGGACGTCATGAAGTCTCTCTCATAACAAAACAAAAATAGATCAGCCACAAGTGGTGCGCAGTTAGTACCCGTCGGAATACCCACAACTTGTCTAAATAACTTAGTACCAAATCTTATTGTAAATATTGTCAAGTAGAAAGGTGGGAGCTTCACGCACCTTCTGACATGACCAAAAAGTATAGTTTTTATGCTTTTCAGAAGTGAAAAACGCATTTCTTACATTACTTTACCCCCACCCCAGAACTTAAGTTAAATAAAGCAAATTCGTCTGATACCCTACATCATAGTGTAGATTATATTTTCTTGTCCTTTGGGATCATTGATTCCATTGTGGAATTTTGAAAATATCTGAGGGTCACTGATGAGGCCTAATTGGCCGAAACTAGCTAGTCTGGCCCAGAAAACACGTACACTCCATATTTTTCACTTCTGTAGTGTATTCCTTGCTTCCAAAGGATAACCCATTTATAGAACATATTTCTTACATTACATGCAAGATAGAGGGAGTCTTCCCTATGAAATGTCCATTCAATTAAATCACTAAGTTTTTTTTATAAGATTATGAGGAAGTGTAGTGTAAAAGGTGGAAAAAGCATAAGTAGACAGACTAGAAGCACGAAAACGCCTGGATTTCAATTTATTTAAAACTTCATTAGAATTTTTATAGACCAAAACAGATGTCTACCTGATATTTCGAATACTTTGTCGCAATATTTTATCACATGTTATTTGATGGCGGTAACACATGAAGTTAATAATTTGGAGAGTTCAGTGGTGGTACAAAAGCTTGAATTTGCAATAAACCGTGCTTTGTATGGTCTTTTATGAAGTTTAGGTAACCAATATAACGTGGAAAGCTTGTCTTGACCTTCTGTAACACAGACAGCAAACTTAGTGGCTGAATGACAAATGTGGTCAACAACTAAAGCCCTCTCTCCAGCTAAAGGTTGCAGTTCATAGGCCTTAGTACCACCCAGTTCTTGCTGAAGAGTGTTAACATAGTGAAACCGTCAAACAACGACCACATTGTTAGCGGCCTTATCACCTGGAGCCAAATGTATGTGTTACAGAAGGCCAAGACAAGTTTCCTACGTTATATTGGTTGCCTACACTTCATAAAAGACCATACAAAGCACGACTTAATGCAAATTTAAGCTCTTGTACCACCACTGAACTTTACAAATTATTAACCTCATTGTTTTCTGCCATCAAAAACATTTGACTAAATATTGTGACAAAATCTTTGAAAGATAAGGAAGAAATCTGTTTTGGTCTATGAAAAATTCTAATGAAGTTTTCAATAAATTGTAATCCAGACGTTTCTTGCTTCAAAATAGAGGTGAACGCGATGACCAGGAATCGATACAATTAACCCACAGCTCCCATCAGAGAAACCAACGAGAAAGAAACACAAACATGAAACAACAGACCCTAATGGAAACATCAACAGCGGAAAGCCAAACGGACAGTTACTTTCCCACAAAATGACCAACTGTGATTGGGTTAACTACCATGCATGCAGTCAGTCGTATAATATTTATGTTGTACCCAATCTTTTTATATCGAAGAATGATTTTACGAAATTGTAATTGTTAACTGCTAAACTTCTTAAACAGGGTTATCGGCATCATAAACTACGCAAAGCCTTTTCAAAATTTTATAGACGTCATTCCGATTTAATTTCAAAATTCAATGTTGGACTTAAACCTCTTAAGCAACAAGGTCTATCGGAACCCGAATTTTACTTGTGACGCAGTATATACATTCAGAAAAAAAAATATATAAATGCAATGACTTAAGCACCCAATTTCGTTAAATCATTCTTCGATATAAAAAAATGGGTACAACATAAATGTTATACGACAGACTGCATGCATGGCAGTTAACCCAATCACAATTGACAACTTTGCTTCCCTCTTTAATTTCACGCCGGTGAGTCAGGCCGCAGATTCTGTGACGGTTCTAACGTAAATACTTACTGAGAACTAGAGAGTATCTTATTTTATGTAATGTTGGTTGGTGCCTGATGCACTGTCGCTGGTCGGGCCCATCGGTCATCTTTTGCTCCAGCATACTGTCGAGTCCGCACCGTTGTTGCATCTCTGTGTTTGATTGTTGTGTTCACGGAGATGTTGCACTGATGAGTTAGGAGGCCTTCATGCCTACTGAACAAATATTTGGTCTAAATCGCGACGGAAAAGAGGGCGAGAATTGTGGCCACGTCTAAGCGATTTAAGCCCCTCCCCCCCCCCCCCCAGTGGAATTCGTTTCACTGACCTTTCCAAGACGGTTCTTCTGTCGTGGTTTACTTTTGTTTTGGCTTGCTTTTGATTGTGTGTATCGCTTTAGATAGGCAAATGACCATTTTGTGGGAAAGTGGCTGTTCTTGAAGCTTTCCGCTTTTGATGTTTCAATTAGGGTCTAGTTGTTTCATGTTCGTGCTTCTTTCCCTTTGGTGTCTGTGATGGGAGCTGTGGGTTAATTGTATCGATTTCTAATCATTGCCTTCACTTCTATTTTCAAAGGTTTTTTACCAAATAAGGTCAGGACGGCCATCTTGATCATGTGATCAAGACAAATAATATACACATATGCGGGCCCTGATCAGAAACCGCGTTCGGATGCGGCTGATCTGGGTCTAAGATCGATGTTTGATCTTTTTAATCCCCCCCCCTCCGAAAATCTTTGATTCGGAGGCATATAGTTTTTGCCCTGTCTGTCTGTTTGTTTGTTTGTCTGTCTGTCCGTCACAAAAACTTTAACCTTGGCCATAACTCCCACGGGGGGGGGGGGGATTGGTCGCCTACAGTGACAGCTCTTGTTTTCAAACTAAGATTTTCAGGTTGTAAACAATCCGAAGCAACACAAAGATTGTTCAAATAAGCACCTCGGTCGTTTGTGCATCTATGAAATAGAGCTTATTCGGAAAAAATGAATTTTGGAATCTGCATGGTTCCAGCATAAACTTTGCTAGTGTTTGGAAGGAATCGGCGAATATGATAATTCGGAAAATATCAAGTTATTTTTTTCATCTGTTTATTTCCAAATGTGTTTATTTTAAAGAAAAATGATTAATACAAACTCGTATCAGTCGAAAAATGCGCTTAATATTCTCATTACGATAACACACCTGGGCGACATATAGCATTTTTCACATCTCCAAAATGGTAATGTTTCTGATGAAAATCCGTAATTTTTTTCTTATTGATACTGCAAACACATGTTGTGGGTGCTCGGCGGTTCTAACGAGTACCCACAACCTATGTCTTTGAGAAGAAATAAGAAAGATAATGTATACCGCCATAAATCTCAGTTTTCTCCATATGAAGTGGGGTTTAAGTTCGTTTTACGGACTTGTTCACGTGATGTGGCATTTTGGCGCATGTGTGCCAAATGCTAACACTTTATTTTAAAGACGAAGCATTATATGCAGCCAGAACTATTGTACCAGTCATAGGCAGAATCTCTGTATTTTTCAACGTGTTCTATATATCTGAAGGCATTATTTTCAGGGTTGGCTTGGTGAGGCGTAGGCGTCGTATATCTTGCATCACTGGGGCGTCCAACTGATATTGGTTTACAGCTGAGTAAGGCCTGCTGTCCTTGCAGCAGGTAAGGACAGAGCGGAGAATGCTGTTTCTTCAGTTTCTGCATTCATCTTCATTCCTCTTCCTCTGTATCTCTAGAACTAACATTTTTCAGGTGAAATTGTTTGATTTTTTTCTTATTTACAGTCCAAATAGAGATTGTTGGTGCTCGTTGAGGCGGTTTTAACGAGAACCGACAATCTAAGTCTTTGCGCAAATATAAGGAAACTAAGAACCATCCCCGTTCATTAGCCTCACATATAGTGGGGTTTGGCGGGGTCTTCACGGACTTATTAGCCTGATAATTTCTCCATGATCTATGGAGAAATTGTGCGAACCGTGTAATCTTTGACCCCTTATTTCAATCAACACGCATTTGCGTAGCTTCGATTCACTGACCGGTATTAGCTGGTTGTTTTATGGATACAGATAAGTCAGCGAAAAACTTACCCATTTACGCATGTTATGCGTGAATGAGAAGGGTTTATTATGGTATTGACACCTTTCTGTTCCGACGTTCTGTTGTAATCAACTAGTTTTATGACACGTACGTGCACCTACGAGACATACAACTGTTGATCAATATACAACCTGCATTTTGACAGTAACTTACCGTTACGGCAACTTCAATCAACATGCAGGACCGGTACCTAAAATATAATCTTCAGCCCAATAAGCAAATTCAACAATTTTATCGTATGCAGATAATTGAGTTTTCCATTATGTTTTCTCTCTTCCATATTATTCTGTAAACGTTCTCGGAAATAAACTGAAAAGCTTTGTTCAAAGTAAAAAAAAAACAAAAAAAAAAAAAAAACAATCTGAAACAACAAAAACAAAAGCAAATAAAAAAAAAAAAAAAAAAAATGGGTAATGAAAATGTAGTATAGCGCGAATAGTTACGCAGTATTGATTGGTTGATTTTGAAAGGCGGAGGAGTCTGAGAATGTGCAGTACCTGCGTTTTTTGAACCGCAGATTTGACTGGTTGAACTGTGATACGAATGCGAGACAACTGTGTGTGTGCTTTCAATTTTCACGCGGGTGTATCTGTACCTACTGACCGAATGCTTCTTGAGACGGACAATGATTCTATTTGGCTGTATTGAGGTTTTACGACCACCCCACCCCTCAACAGTCAATGTCAGTTTGGAGACGTTGTTGTGGGACTTTTACCCGACACTAAGATGAAATTACATCTGAAGTCCAACCGCCAAAAGAATTCGCTAAGGTTTACGAAACAGCTCTAAGCCTGTCCAGGAACCGCCGTGCGAGGCGGACCGTCCATGCTAATAAACCCCATTGGTTTCATTGGGCGACAGGGCTTGAGATGTCATTTCACCTCAATGTCGGGTAAAAGTCCCACAAAATTGGAAGCAACGTCTCCAAAATGACCTTTACAATGTTGACGCGGACGTTAAACCTCAAATCAAACAAACAAACGAAACAGCTCTATATAAGTCCTACCGCCCAAAGAATTCGCTAAGGTTTAAGAAACGGCTCGACACGCACCACTTTTCCTGGATAGGCTTAGAGCTTCAAAGCGGTTACTACTATTCAAGTTCGGTTGGTTTCAGCTCCGCGCTGAAGCACCCATACAGCCCAAACTATTTTCTCCAAGCCTCGATGGGCAGGCGCGCCAGACAGAGAAAATCATGGATGCGCATAGGAACAGAAAGGTAAGTATTTTGTGATATCCGAAGAATAGTTTTTGCCAGTTCTCCATAAAAATCTATGTTGTGGGTATTCATTAGAACCGCTTCGCCGAGGCGGCCGTTATTAGTACCCACAACAAAGGTTTATATGGTGAAATAGGGAAAACTACACTTCAATTATCAAAAAAACTTAGTATACCTTATCTGTTGCTATGGATGCGCTCGCAGACTTAAGTCTTCGATACGCGCAGATACATGTACCCGACTACATTAGCTTAAATAATTTATATTCTTTACGCAGAGAAATGGCATGATTTACAAGGTTATAGGCCTGCATTTATTTGATATATTTCTACCCAAATTTATGGTTTGTGGGCACACGTGAGAATCGCCTCAGTGAGGCGCTTCTCATGGGTACCGAAATCTATCAGGAGACATAAAAAATGCTTAAATAACACTTTATCTGACCATTCTAAGACAACTGGTTCCCGTCAAGCGATTTTGGTACTTATAATATCGCTTATGCGAGCAGCGAAGGTTCAGGCGAGCCTGCGCATCCGCGCAGTCTCGCCAGAACCTTCGCTGCTCGCTCATACAAGCAGTGAATCAAGAGGAACCTTCAGACAGAAAGCCATATCCCTGGCCCCTCTGAATGGCTGGGAATGCGCAGTTAAAATTTGTCATGACGGAATGCTCGAAGACACAAATTCGCTTGGCGGGGCTCAATTTTAAGTTAGAGTGTTTAATATACATGTTATATCATTAGTTTGTCTACATACTTTTTCGGATGTGAATTATTTGTTTGACATTCCGAAAGCTGGCGTGTTTCATTATCGATAAACATTTAGGTTATGAGCCTGGAAAAGGAGGTTGTGGACCCAGCTTTTAGCCATGTATGAGACAATAGTCACATTTGATTGGATATAATTATGAAACTGATGAGAAATACTTAGCTGTTATTTTTTTTCTTGCAGGGTATTATATGTGCATTAAACACATAAAGAAAACAAAGTGAACTGTCTCCTGAATTTTCTGTTGTGATAATAATTGTACATGTGGTATCTCTGAATTTCCAAGACTGAATTTTCACTTTGAGGCAGGGTTACCTCCCTTAGACAGTTAGAATGCTTGAAATTGCCACATGACACCCTTGTTTTTTTGTATAATTTTGTAGTTGGCAGTTTGTTTACCATGTTTTGGGGTAAGAAAATCAATTTGAAATGCAGATTTATCAGGTACAGGGTCAAATATTAACATGTAAGCTTATGGAAATGTAAATAGAAGACCATAACCTAAACCGAAAGTAGAAAATCATCACCTCTGTCCTGTTTTTGGTCATTACATAATATTTTCACAAATTTGAAGGTTCTATGTAATTCTGTGTCATAAACTGGATCTTCCTGACATGTATTTTGCTACAAAAACTGTAAAATTTGTAACTTTAGTGCTAATTTAGGTCTAACTGGGCCATTTGATCAACTTTGTGCTTCTGATCCATGTAAATGGAGGGGGGGGGGGAAGGGGGTAGGGGTTGCTTTGCTCTAAAGCCATGTTAATCAGTGTTGTCATTGGTCTGTTTGGAAAGGAGTCTTGCAGTAGGTGTATGAACATACCATAAGTAAAAGAATCTACTCCATCTGGAATATATGGCATCAGGCTTGGTCCAAAGCAAAATTTCAAAAATTATTTCTCCAAACAGCCCGCTGCAATATCGCGACAAGTTTTCTCAACTGTTATAAGTTCTAATTGGTTAGATTCATGTTACTGGATCTGAACAGATATTTTCAGCTGTTTCTTATGGCATTAAAGCATTTATGACCATTTTCATCAATGTTTTGTCTTCAAAATATCCTCAAAATGCCTTTTTTTACTTAAAGTATGGGGTATAGGTGTAGGAACAACCATAGCTTCTACATAGGTGTGCTATTTAGGCATAATTTAGTGGATTTTAGGACTGAAGTATTCCAAAGACACATGAGAAGAATCACTGATGCAAGCCGGTTTCTGGGTTCCAGTCCAGAAAGAGGTAAACTTTGCGCTTTTTCACAAAATATGGTTGTTCGGCTTTCGTCGTAAAATCTGAAGGCGATAACTTTTTTGCAAACTTGAAAGATTCTTTGTCACTGAACATTTAGTATGCATGACTACATTATTATATATGATCTAAATTTCTATTTGGCAATTCTTTTGATGGATTATAAGGAAAATAAGGTTTGGTTTAAGGTTATGAGCCTGGAAAAGGAGGTTGTGGACCCAGCTTTTAGCCATGTATGAGACAATAGTCACATTTGATTGGATATAATTATGAAACTGATGAGAAATACTTAGCTGTTATTTTTTTTTCTTGCAGGGTATTATATGTGCATTAAACACATAAAGAAAACAAAGTGAACTGTCTCCTGAATTTTCTGTTGTGATAATAATTGTACATGTGGTATCTCTGAATTTCCAAGACTGAATTTTCACTTTGAGGCAGGGTTACCTCCCTTAGACAGTTAGAATGCTTGAAATTGCCACATGACACCCTTGTTTTTTTTGTATAATTTTGTAGTTGGCAGTTTGTTTACCATGTTTTGGGGTAAGAAAATCAATTTGAAATGCAGATTTATCAGGTACAGGGTCAAATATTAACATGTAAGCTTATGGAAATGTAAATAGAAGACCATAACCTTTAGATGACAAAAGCGAATTAACAAGTATTGCAATATAACAAATGAGAACTAAAGATTCGAAATTACTTTCAGTTCGTTTATTTATGCTGTGTTCTGGGGAAAATAACTGATAATCAGGAATATAATAAGCACCGAGTTAGGCATTCAACAAACACTGTGCAAACAATATTACCATCTCCGAAACAGGAATTTCGCGAACATCGAGTGCGGACTGAATATTGTAATGTACACAACTTGACAAACGTTAGTGGTAACCAGCAGAAGTCAGTGATCCGGGTCTACGCTTCACATCTCGGCCTCTTCTGTCTTTCCTTGCCAGTCAAGATTATTTATTTATACGCTTGCAGTGACTTTATGAATAATTCTAACGCAAAACAATGGATACCAGCCATCATTAAGGGGAATACGTACACGTGACATATTTCCCGCCAGTTTTGCAAGGGAGACAACTTTCATGTCGTCGTTCTTCATGCTTGCTATTCCGCCATGACGAAAACATGCCTATACAAATATATTGTTAATTTAACCGCCGGAAAATCGATAATGTTAAGATGAAAAATTGTAATATTTCTGCTCAAAATAAAGAGTGTGGGTACATTTTAGAACCGCCTCATCGAGGCGGTTCTTACGAGTACCCACAGTCTATATTTTAGCGCATAAATAAGAAAAATAAGGTGTATACTGTAAACCCTAGTTTTACTATATAAAAGGGGAGTTCAAGGGGTCAAATTATTTTGGCATGATTTCGTGATGGCATAGTTTGCTTCTCCGAAAATGAAATCGGGTCTACTGTTTCTAAGGAAACAATTTGCTTCTTAGAAGCACGTTCTTTCCTTAAAGTGAAAATACCGATTGGCAAGGGAGACAAACTCCTTTCAAAGAGTTGCATTCCCTGAAGGTGTAACATTTCGCCTTAATCAACAACGCTGGAATGATTCTGTGAACTATGAAATAAACGACAATCTTCCAATAATGTCAGTTGCTAGCTTCATATTGGTTAAAGTCGTGGGTGTTGTCGGGAGAATTCAGTTTCCTATCATTATTTTTCATTCAAAACGCCGATGAGGACGAACTGTTAAGGGCTCGTATGACACCGACAAAATCTTCGGAATTTTCGCCAACAATTGTAATACTTTAAGTCTGATGCCTTGGGACATGCATATGCGTTTGTGATGAAATATCTCCTTATTTCCGAATATATAATTAGTTTAACAGTTCAATTTAATCATTCACACAACAAGCCTCGAAAAGTTTTGTTGGGAAAGTTTGAAGCTGAGTTGCGGAATTATATCTTTTAGCGGATTTAGTAATGAGGCTATGCATGCTGCTTGCTACCTTTATTTTGTGTCTTCAAAAAGAGGTAATATTCGCCGGTAAAGATAAATCACGTGGATGTCGAAGCTGGCGCTGTAGACTGAAACAAAGTAGCAGACTAAAATACTTTAAAAACTTCTCAAAACAGTTCAGCCCGAGTTCAAATTCTTTAGAGTTAGCACTTAGGTCATTACATGAAAGACAAGATGGCAGTTTTGGTTCTTTCAGTCGAGAGGAATCGGAGGGATATGATATTCCGAAAATAGGTAAGGACAATATGGTTTTCTTTATACAACCAACTTTCGATGGCTTACATTACGATAACTCACACGTGCGACATAGTGCATTTTTCACATCTCCAAAATGGCTACTTTTCTGATGAAAACCCTTGATATTTTTGTTATAAATATTTAAAACATAGGTGAGGGTGCTCGTTAGAACCGCCTCCGTGAGGCGGTTCTAACGAGTACCCACAACCTATGTCTTGGAGCAGAAAAAAGGAAAATAATGTATACCACCGTAAACCCCAGTTTTATCTATATAAAGTGGGGTTTAGTGGGTGTTCATTTCACGGACTTGTTCACGTGATGAACATCTTCTTGACTCTGGTATTTTTTCTTCAGACAGGGGTAGTTCTATCACTTTGCTCCACCTTCAGTTTCCAACCAAATAGATAATAAAGAAATTCAAACTTCAACTCGTAATTGCTTTCATCATATAATTTTGACCCCCCCCCCCCCCCTGAACCCCACTTTTATACAGAAAAACTGGGGTTTACAGGGGTAAACTTTATTTTTCTTATTTCTGCTCTAAAATATAGATTGTGGGTACTCGTTAGAACCACCTCGATGAGGCGGTTCTAACGAGTGCCCACAATCTATATTTGGAGCAGAAATAAGAAAAATATCACAATTTTTCATCATAAAATTTTCATTTTTTCGGCGATAAAGGTGGCAATGTATTTGTATAGGAGTGTTTGCGTAATTGATTATTTTCCTGCATATTACGAAAACATGCATTTTTTTTAATATTTTGAAATTTTTACCACAAAAAATAAAAAATCAGACAAAAGTTCTGATATTTTTCATATATCTGCTTAAAACACAGATCGTTGGTACTTGTTGGGACAGGCCTCGGAGGCATTTCGGAGTACCCAACAATATATGATTTTGAACAAAAATGGTAGAAATAATGTGTACCCCTGTATACCCCAGTTTTACCATACAAAAGTGGGAATGAAGAGGGTCAAAATTATACATCACGAAAACATGCCTATAATATAGACCCCCTTAAATCCCACTTTAATATAGTAAACTGGGGTTTACAGGGGTACAGGTAAGCCTTATTTTTCTTATTTTTGCTATGACATATAGATTGTGGGTACTCGTTAGAACCGCCTCGATGAGGCGGTTCTAACGAGTACCAACAATCTATGTTTTGAACAGAAATAAGACAAATATCATAATTTTTCGTCTTAAAATTTTCGTTTTATCAGCGGTAAAATTTACAATGTATTTGTATAGGCGCATTTTCGTAATGTAGGCATGTTTTAAGACCACTTTTGAACAGTCCCAAAGGCGGACCCTGACCAGAGGACAGTGTGTGCAGAAAACACGAAGACCCTTCTAAATACGCTTTTTAGAGCAGAAGCAGACTAAATTTTAGGTGATCTTAACCCTTGTGCTGCTGAGCCCGGATATGTCTTATCTTTCAAACAATGAAGATCCAGTTCAGATGGCTTCTGAATTCAGCAGGTTAAGGGTTAATAGTTGAATTTGACTGTATGTCAGTAAATTAAGTATGACTTCCATTTTATTCTAAGTTCTTTTTTTCTCTTCAAATAATCACATTACGATAACTCACCCGTACGATATAGTGCATTTTTCACATCTCTAAAAAGGGCTAATTTTCTGATGAAAATCTTTGATATTTTTGTTATAAATGTTCAAAACATAGGTTGAGGGTGCTCGTTAGAACCGCCTCAGTGAGGCGGTTCTTACGAGTACCCACAACCTATATCTTGGAGCAGAAATAAGAAAAATAAAGTATACCCCCGTAAACCCCAGTTTTCTCTCTATATATAAAGTGGGGTTTAGGGGGGTCTTCGTTTCACGGACTTTTTCACGTGATTTACATTACAGATATACGCTTCAACAAAATTCAAAGAAGATTCGAAGAAGGTATGTCTTCGCAATTAGTGCAGAGGCTACTGAGAGTTGCCTTCATGCTTTTGGTTTCCTCTCTTTGTCGCCTCTCTCTCTCTCTCTCTCTCTCTCTCTCTCTCTCTCTCTCTCTCTCTCTCTCTCTCTCTCTGTCTCTGTCTCTCTCTCTCTCTCTCTCTCTCTCTTAGCCGAATTACCACACGCATGTAGTAAACTGTTGAGACTTAGTCGTCTCTTTGCCGGATGCCAATTCATTTTGTTGAAACTCAATACTATATCGTCGCATTGCCAGGAAACTTTTACTGACAAACGGTTTATCTGATCCGTAAAGTATCAATCTTGGATCTTGAATCCGTAATTGGCTAAATTAAGCACCATAATCGTTCTATGTTTCCGCTGTTATTTCGCCTATACAGTACAACTTCGATGGCTCGTTTACCATGGATGTGTCGAACCCATTCTTGAGCCCCTAGCGAAATCCTCTACATAAGAAATAGTGGGGGATAATAAAGGAGATTTTAGTCTTTTATCTTGCAAATATATGCTGTGTGTACTCATTAGAATCGCCTCAATGAGGCGATTCTAATGAGAACAAAAGCATACATTTTCATTATAGAACACCGAAAAGATGCCTAACAGATTTTCGAGGTCCCAAAGGTGTTTGAGCCATTGAAGTTGGACTGTATTTAAATTTTTTGTACATTTACAGATATCCCCTGTAGTTAACTATAGAGTTGCAGTGTTGTTCATACGTCATTAAACACATTGACTTACGCGACGTCACATGACGCATTGTGACGTCAAATTGAGCCGTGGTTCTTTGCAGTAAATAGGAAAAATGGAACCGTAATGCCGTCAACGGCGCCCTTTCGCTTGTAATAGGAAAGCTTTGTGATAGTGTTTTATTGTTTCAGTTTTACCAGAATTTGATGAAAAAAATGGATAATTATAATTGATAAAGATAATTTATTTAAGGGGAATGGAAACACCATAAGGAGAGGCAAATCCTGCAAAAAGTATTTTGTCTCTAATGTCAATAGGGGTCAACTCTTAATTTGATTTGATGGATTTGAGGTTTAACCCCTCCACCCCCCCCCCCCACCCCGCCAACACTGTATAGGTCATTTTGGAGACGTTTCCAATTTGTGGGATATTTACCAGACATTGAGATGAAATGGCATCTCAAGCCCTGTCGCCCAATGAAACCAGTAGGGTTTATAAGCATGGCCGGTCCGACTCGCGCCGCTATGCTTGGGCAAGCATAGATATCCTAAGTAGTTTACCAATACTCGTGTGCGGTCAGATTCAGCTCTGCGTGGAAGCACCATCTATTTCTTCAAGCCCCGATGGGCGGGGGTCAACTCTTAACTTCCATGGACGCATCGAGTCACATGATTTTCAGTGACGTCAAGTGACGTTTGTCTAAACCAATGTTCTCTTTGGGCGTTGGTGACGTCAACGCTCTTCCGCTCTTTGAAGAAAAACAGCGTGTGATTGTTTTTTCAGCTTTAAACGTTTTCTCTATAAGCCCTTTTCTTGCCCAGTATTTAGGGGCAAAGAATGTAAATATAAAAAATAAACTGAATTTTTCTGCATTTCATGAAAGTATGAACGCAGTGGTTCGCGTGCATGGTAAGAAGGGGTTCATGTGAGCCCCGCCAAGCGAATTTGTGTCTTCGAGCATTCCGTCATGCCAAAGTTTAACTGCGCATGCCCAGCCATTCAGAGGGGCCAGGGATATGGCTTTCTGTCTGAAGGTTCCTCTTGATTCACTGCTTGTATGAGCGAGCAGCGAAGATTCTGGCGAGACTGCGCGGATGCGCAGGCTCGCCTGAACCTTCGCTGCTCGCATAGGCGATAAGTACCAAAATCGTTTGACGGAGCCCATGTAAACTTTGCTAGCGACCCACTAACCTTCATTTTTTCATGAAAAGCAGAAAAAATAAGTTTATTTTTTATATTTACATTCTATGCCCCTCATCACTGGGCGAAACTATGCTTACTGGGCAAACTTTAAAAGCTGAAAAACATTTACACGCTGTTTTTCTACAAAGAGCGTTGACGTCACCAACGCCCGTAGAGAACCATGGTTTAGACTGACGACACTTGACGTCACTGAAAATCATGTGACTCGATGCGTTCATGGAAGTATGCACTACACTTGTTTGGCCGCGACATACCAAAGTCGTTAAGAATGGTACTAGCTGCTCCTCGCTTGTCACTCAGATTTACGGGGTAGAGCTAGGACTGGTCGACCCAGTGTTAGGATAATGTGACTGGGTATGGTATCATGTATTGTGTCTGGGACATGATACTTCAGTGAGGCAGCACTATAAAAGTGAGCATTGAGCTCCCTGTCGCAACCAGACACCGTCGTGATATGACTGAAAAATTGTTGAAAGCGACGTTTAACCCGAATTCACACACACACACACGCACGCACGCACGCACGCACGCTACACTGTTTTCTATAGGTTTTCATTAGGCTTTACATTGGAAATGTAAATATATTCAAATGAACCTGAAATAAAGTACACCCATTGCTCGATTGAAAAATCAGACCGTATTTGCCTCAATTTGTTATATATATTGTTGAATTCTATGAGAAATATTCTCAACTGTTATGACATGCAATGTAGCGATAAAATGTCAACTATTTAAATGGCCAAAGACGATTTCATTCATGTTACGAATTTAGTTTTATTCTCCGATGTAAAATTATACTTACAAATGTTATTTAAGGCGAGAAACGCACAAAAATATGGCTACCAATTGAAGGCCAAAATACTTAAACCAGGTTATCGGGTCACAGTAAAAGAAACTACTTAAACGGACTAGATACACCCTCAGGGAATGCAACTCTTTCAAAAAATATTTTTGGTTTAAACATATATATTCATAATACATGTATAATACAAACATACAATATACAAATGTACATTGCAATCAACAGTGTATGAAGGGATCCAGAAAGAAGTCAATCGACTTATATAAATCTGTTTCCCGAGAATTGTACATATCTATTGCAATCAACCGGTGAGAATGTATGTAAAAAAAAAAAAAAAAAAAAACAACATTTTTTTTGTAGTTCTAACAATATAATGAAATATGGAAGTTAACAATGACACAGAGAATAAGAATAATAAATCTATGAAATTCAGATTATGTTAAGACTAACAGAAAGGCAAAAATAAACATGAAAGGGAGGACAAACTATCTATTTATTGTGTGTGTTTGTGTGTGTTTAAGAGAGAGAGAGAGAGAGAGAGAGAGAGAGAGAGAGAGAGAGAGAGAGAGAGAGAGAGAGAGAGAGAGAGAGAGAGAGAGAGAGAAATAGAGAGAGAGAAAGAGAGAGATGGTGTGTTCCCTCACATTTTGAAACGTTTACTATCATGTTTTTGTCGCCCTTATCAATAGGGTCTACTCTTGAGGGCCATGAATACACCTTCAAGGGAGGCAACTCATGCAAATGTATTTTGTCTCCTATGTCAATACGGGTCAACTCTTAAAGAAAAGAATTTCTCCTAAGGAGCAAATTCTTTCCTTTAAAAGAAGACCCCTTTTTCCGTGGAATAGAGTTCATAGAAAAGCAAACAATAAGTCTCAAAAGTTGTCTCCCTTTGAAAACGGTGGAAAAATCTGTCAGATGAATTCATCCCCCTTAAAGGAAAAAAAATTGGTGGAGAAGAATAGAGACTTTTTTCAAAATTACACGATAAACCAGAGACGGACTCAGCCACATACAGATACAACAAAAATTATCTCCCTGTATAAATAGTAGATGTTTTAATTGTCCTTCAACCGAAGTAAAATACCACTGAAAGATATATTGAAAGTGTGGCTGTTTCATCACATCACGTGAACAAGTCCGTGAAATGAAGACCCCTCTAAACCCCACTTTATAAAGAGAAAATTGGGGGTTTATGGGGGTAAACATTATTTTTCTTATTTCCAATACATAGGTTGTGGGTACTCGTTAGAACCGCCTCATTGAGGCGGTTCTAACGAGCACCAACAATCTATGTTTCGAGCATTTGTAAGAAAAATATCTCGGATTTTCACCAGATTAGTAGCCAATTTGGAGATGTGAAAAATGCACTATGTCGCACGGGTGTGTTATCGTAATGACAAAAATAAATGCTTACAATTTTACTTGAGGTATATTGTACTTATAGAAAAATAAGTCAGAGTGCACAATATCATGCAAAGTCCCGGTTTTCGGCGGAGTCATCATCCATTCGAATTTCAAAACATTAAATCATTATGCACTTTGTATAAATACAAAGAATGACCCCCCAAAATTTTTGGATATACAATACCAGGACGGCATAGATGGCAAAAACAATGCCGGTTTAAATATGACCAATTGAAAAAGTTTAATCCAGCATAAAGTTTGTTAAATGACCTTGTCATTTATACATAAAAAGAAATAAAAGGTCAGTGTCTGTTCGAAGCGTACGATACGTCACAAGGGCATACGATTACAAAAGTTCTTAATGAAAATTTATACAGTTTTGTTTGGTTTGAGGTTTAATGTCCCCACCAACACTGTAAAGGTCATTTTGGAGGCGTCGCTTCCAATTTTGTGAGACTTTTACCCGACATTAAGATGAAATGACATCTGAAGCCCTGCCGCCCAAAGAAACCTATAGGGTTTATAAGCATGGACGGTCCGGCGCGCAGCGATTTTCCTGGGCAGGCTGAGATCCTCTAAGCGGCTTACCAATACTCGTGTGCGGACCGGTTTCAGCTCTGCTTGGCAGCATCATGCAGCCCATCTATTTCCTCAAGCCCCGATGGGCGGGGGCCGAATAAATTTATACATTTAGATTCTGTCATTTTAACATTGTAAATAACATCTGAAACTGTAGGCTTTCGGGTTCACCATTCTGCATATGAAAAGATTTTAATTCATTACGAAAACACGCCTTTACAAATACGTTGTAAATTTCATTGCCGAAGAACGTAACATCACGAAAACACATCTATATTATTTTGACCCCCTTGAACCCCACTTTTATATAGTAAAACTGGGTTTTCCGGGGGTATACCTTATTTTTCTTATTTCTGCTCTAAAATATAGATTGTGGGTACTCGTTAGAACCGCTTCGATGAGGCGGTTCTAACGACCTTATTTTTCTTATTTCTCCTCTAAAATATAGATTGTGGGTACTCGTTAGAACCGCCTCGATGAGGCGGTTCTAACGAGTGCCCACAATCTATATTTTGAGCAGAAATAAGAAAAATATCACAATTTTTCATCATAAAATTTTCATTTTTTCGGCGATAAAGGTGGCAATATATTTGTATAAGCGGGTTTGCGTAATGTTACTTCATAACGAAAACACGCCTATACAAATACTTTGTAAATTTCATTGCCGAAGAACGTAATTTTGTGTGTGTGAATTCGGTTTTAACGTCGCTTTCAACAATTTTTCAGTCATATCACGACGGTGTCTGGTTGCGACAGGGAGCTCAATGCTCACTTTTATAGTGCTGCCTCACTGAAGTATCATGTCCCAGACACATTACATGATACCACACCCAGTCACATTATCCTGACACCGGGTCGACCAGTCCTAGCCCTACCCCGTAAATCTGAGTGCCAAGCGAGGAGCAGCTAGTACCATTTTAAACGACTTTGGTATGTCGCGGCCCGGGATCGAACCCGTGACCTCGCCGAAGAACGTAAATTTTAAGAAGAAACAAATGTGATATTTTTCTTATTTCTGCTCAAAACACAGATCATTACGAAAACACGCCTTTACAATTACATTGCCACCTTTATCGCCGAAAAAAAGAAAATTTTATAATGAAAAAATTGCGATATTTTTCTTATTTCTGCTCCAAATATAGATTGTGGGCACTCGTTAGAACCGCCTCACCGAGGCGGTTCTAACGAGTACCCACAATCTATATCTTAGAGCAGAAATAAGTAAAATAAGGTATACCCCGGAAACCCCAGTTTTACTATATAAAAGTGGGGTTCGAGGGGGTCAAAATTATATAGGCGTGTTTTTTGTGATGAAACATAGATTGTTAAAACTTGTTAGAACCGCCTCATCGAGGCGCTTCTAACGGGTACCCACAATCTATATTTTAGAGCAAAAATAAGAAAACTAAGGTATACCACTGAAAACCCCAGTTTTACTATATAAAAGTGGGGGTCAGGGGGTCAAGGTGTGTTTTCGTGATGTATACAGGAGAAAATTTACCTATAAGGAGCATATTCTGTATTTTGAAAAAAAAATTGAAGTGAAGACATGAACAAGACCTGATACAATTATCTCCCATCTCCCACATCACGAAAACACACCTATATAAGTTTGACCACATTGAACCCCACTCTTATATAGTAAAACTGGGGTTTACAGGGGTAAACCTTATTTTTCGTATTTCTGCGCTAAAACAAAGAATGTGGGTACTCGTTAGAACCGCTTCGATGATACGGTTCTAGCAAGTACCAACAATCTTTATTTTGAGCAGAAATAAGAAAGATCTCAAACTTTTCATCTTAAAATTATGTTGTTTTTTTCGGCGGCAGAGTTTACAACGTACAGTAAAACTTCGATGGCTCGAACTCTGATGGCTCGTTTACCATGGATGAGTCGAACCCATTCTTGAGTCCGCAGGGAGTTCCTCCAAATACGAAATAGGGGTAATTTAGGAAGATTTTTTCCATTTACCTTGCAAATGTATGTTGTGTGTACTCATTAGAATCGCCTCGATGAGGCGATTCTAATGAGTACACACAACGTACATTTATAATACAGAACACAGAAAAGATATCCACAATTATCTCAATTATGCCTCCTGGTATGGTACTAATAGTATCCCTCTGTGGCTCGAACTACCGCTGTCTCGAACAAATTTTCATGGTCCCAAAGTGGTTCGAGCCATCGAAGTTCGACTGTATTTGTATAGGCATGTTTTCGTAATGCATCCAAGACAACAAAGAAAAAAAAAACAAAAAAAAAAAACACGAACATACAATAACTTCACTATAGGCGGAATGCCAAAAGGACGGTTACTTTTGCACAAAATGACCAAACGGGGTTTACAGGGGCATACATTATTTTTCTTATTTCTGCTCGAAAACACAGATTGTTGGTATTCTTTTGTTCCTAGCCGAAATATGAAAAATATGAATACAATCGAAATTTTTATCTGAAACTTTTCATTTTTTGGTGTTAATCGTCCACTTTATATGAGTAGGCGTGTTATAGTAATGAATATTCCATTGCATTCACTAGATGTGTTTTAATAATGTTATGTTTTAGTGAGTAGAAAATAATAGAAAAATATAGAGAATCTTTAATCCATTCGCATACATGCAGCACTACAACATACAACTGATCTCTGCAAGCTGCATATTTGGTAGCATATAGCTTACAGTAAAACTTCGATGGCTCGAACACCGATTGCTCGTTTACCATGGCTGAGTCGGACCGGTTCTTTAGTCACTTGGGAATTCCTAATCATAAATAATAGTGCGGGATAATTAAGGAGATTTTCGACTTCTTTCTTGCAAATGTTTGTTGTGTCCTCAATCGGTGAGGCGATTCTAATGAGTACACACAGCATACGTTTATAATATGGAGCACCGAAATATATCCCACAATGACGTTCTAGCCCCCGCCCATAGGGGCTTGAAGAAATATATGGGCTGCATGATGCTTCCGCGCAGAGCTGAATCCGGCCCGCACACTAGTACTGGTAAACCGCTTAGAGGATTTAAGCCTGTCCAGGAACTGCGGTGCGAGGCGGACCGTCCATGCTAATAAACCCTATCGGTTTCATTGGGCGACAGGGCTTGAGATGTCATTATATCTCAATGTCGGGTAAAAGTCCCACAAAATTGGAAGCAACGTCTCCAAAATGACCTTTACAGTGTTGACGGGGACGTTAAACCTCAAATCAAACAAACAAAACAATGACGTCCATTATGCCTCCTGATATGGCATTTATAGTAACCCTCCGTTGCTCGAACTACCGCTGTCTCGAACACATTTTCATGGTCCCAAAGGGGTTCGAGCCATCGAAGTTCGACTGTAGCTTATTATATTAGATGGATCATATGTGATGGATCATATGTGCATAATCATTCATATCTTTAGTTTATTTTATTTTCGGTGTTTGATCATATTTCATGCGAAATGGCAATAAGATATTGTCTCAAGACATTTTGCTATAATCATTTAACTGGTAACAGCTTAGAGGATATAAGCCTGTCCAGGCAAAGCGGTGCGCACGAGTCGGACCGTCCATGCTTATAAACCCTATTGGTTTCATTGGGCGAAAGAGCTTGAGATGTCATATCATCTCAATGTCGGGTAAAAATCCCACAAAATTGGAAGCAATGTCTCCAAAATGACCTTTGCAGTGTTAACGGGGACGTTAAACCTCAAATCAAACAAACAAACATAGCGGTTTAACGTTAAAATGGCTATTGCCGGTTAACTGGCAATAGTAATTTTAACGTCAAACCGCTATTGTCAGATAACTGTCAATAGTCACTTCGCTTAAATATTATTAGCAATACATATTTGAAAAGATGAGCTATAGCAAAAATAAACCGCATTGGAACCAGAATCAGAATTGTTACTGGTGACACGTCAAACGACATTCATACACCAGGACCTGTGATATGAGAAGTTAGTCTCTAGCTCTAACCAAAGAGGTAAACTTAGCTACATAATCCCCAGCACCTACAGCCGTCGAAATAATCGAATCGGGAAGGGCATTCCAATCTCTATTGGTTCGGGGGAAGAACGATTCTTTATAAATGTCTATTCTTGCAGTAAGGGTCTGAAACGTCATTGAATGGTGCTTTCTACTGTGCCTAGCCGGGGGAACAAGGTTATATGTTGGATTGCTGGCAGCACCCTCTAGACCTTTGTATAAGAGTATTAGCCTACTGTCGCTTCTCCTTTTCTTGAGAGACTCCCATCTTAATTTTCCTAGAATTCCAGTCTTGCTCCCAGTTTCCGAGCAGAAATTTCCAGTTACAAATCTAGCAGCTCTATTCTCAACTTTTTCAATTTCTTCATTAAGGACCACTCCGCTTGGGTCCCAGATGCAACTACCATATTCCAAGATTGGGCGAACAAGTCCCCTGTATGCTGTCTCTTTCACATCCTGAGGACACTGATGAAGATTTCGCCTCAGGAAACCAAGTGTTCTATTCGCCTTTGTACACATGTTGCTATTGTGTGTATTCCATCTCAAATCGTGAGTGATTGTCACACCAAGGTATTTAATGGAATTCACTTTTTCTAAGACCGTTCCCTATAAAGTGTAAGAAGCTTCAACTTTATTAGATCTCTTATTTCTGAATCAATGTCAGTGGAAATATCATTGATGTACAGGGAGAACAATAGAGGACCAAGAACAGTCCCTTGCGGGGCTCCAGACAAATTTGGCGCCCATACTGAAGATTCATCAGTAACAACAACAAGCTGTTTTCTGTACCAAAGGAAGGAATATATCCATTTGAGAGTCTTCCCTCCAATTCCATAACCCAATAATTTGGATTTAAGTAGTTCATGAGGAGGGGTGTCAAAAGCCTTCTCGAAGTAGAAGTAGAACAAAGATCAGGAATCGATTCATTAAACTTACTCCACCCACCAAAGACACCAAGGGGAAAGAAACACAAACATGAAGCGACCAGACCATAATGGAAACCTACACAAAGAAAGGCCATAAGGACAGTTACTTTCCCACAAAATGGCCAAAATGACCATCCAAAATAAAAAGACACAAGTGATACATACAGTAAGTAACAAACAACAACATAAATAAACCGCCACAGAAGAACCGCCCCGCAATGGCCAGTGGAAAGAACTCCTCCGGGGGGCTTAAATCGATCCCACATGGTCACAATCCTCGCCCCTACATGTGTCGCGGTATACACTAATTTTGTTAAGTCCGCATGAAGGCTTCCTAACTCATCAGTGTTACATCTCCGAGAACATGCAAATAAAAAAACTACAGAAATGAAACAAGGTTGAGGACTCGACAGCATACAACAAAAGGATAGCTGAAGCAAAAGAAAACCAACAGTTAGCCTCCGAGGGGCCCGACCAAAGACGGAGCATCAGGCACCAACCAACATAAAGAATACTAAAATAAAATAAAATTCCATTCATGCTTTTACGCTGGAACCGTCATATAATCTTAAGCCCGACCCACCGGTGTGCAATCAAAGAGGGAAGCAAAATTGCCAGCCGTGATTGGGTTAACCACCATGCATGCAGTCTGTTTTATAACATTTATGTTGCACCCAATCTTTATATATCCACGAACGATTTTACGAAATTGGGTACTAAAGTCATTACAGGCATGTATTTTTCTAAATTTATATACTAAGTCACCATAGAATTCGGGTTCCGATAGGCCATGTTGCAGAAGTGTTTTAAGTCCAACATTGAATTTTGAAACCAAATCAGAATGACGTCTATGAAAATTAGAAAAGGCTTTACGTAGTTTATGATACCGATACCCCTGATAAACACGTTTAGCGGTTAATAATTTATTACGAGTGTTGAAGTCGGATACATGACTAGACACTTTGGCGAATCGAATTTACTGCGAAATATAAACCCCGTACGATGACGCACGACGAACATCACCGTCCAAAAAAGGAAAATTTACAATCTCGAAATCAAAATCATCACGTTTATCATAAATTTTGTAAGAAACAAATCCATCTACAATAGATAAATGTAAATCCAAAAAGGAGGTCTCGGTATCAGAGGAATTTGCCTTGTTTAACTGAAGTTCTAGGGGATAAATCTTACTGATCAAACCATCAAAGTAAATATTTTTAATAAATCATCTAAATATCTAGAAGTAGAACGAAAAGCTTCAATAATTTCAGATTGGTTATCAATGGAAAGCGACAACATGAAGACTCTTTCATAACAATATAAGAACAGATCAGCCACAAGAGGTGGGCAATTCGTACCCATTGGAATACCCACAATTTGTCTCAATAACTTAGTACCGAATCTAATATAAATATTGTCAAGTAAAAAGGTGAGGGCATCACACACTTTCTGACATGACCAAAGTGTATTGTTCTTATGCTCTTTAGAAGTGAAAAATGCATTTCTGACATTACATGCAAGATAGACAGAATCTTTTCTGTGAAAAGCCCATTCAAACAAATCATTAAGCTTTTCTTTTATAAGATTATGAGGTCGTGTAGTGTAAAGAGTGGAAAAATCGTAAGTAGACAGACTTGAAGCTCGAAAACGTAAGGATTTCAATTTATTTAAATGAAGTCCAGAATAAATGTGTCCACCTGCCCACCCCCCCCCCCACCCCCCCACCCCCCCCCCCCCCCTTTGTCCAGGATTTTTGCCCAATCATTAATACATTAATAACCGTGCTCAACTGAGTTTCGCAACTATGCTTTTTCCTAAATGCATGTTGTCTGTCCGACAAAAGTTTATGTTCATCCAAGTGGGCCATGATGTTTGAGCAGACTAGTGTTCGAACACAGGTCAGTGTCACCGGGCGATAATTACGAGCAAGAAGAGCCCTGTCCCCTTTTTGAAAAGTTGACAGATGTTCGCTAGGAGCCATTCTTTGGGAATTTCACCCGTATCGAGAGATTGTTGCAAAAGATGAGCAAAAGCTGGACCTGACTCGTTTGCTAGATACTTCAGGACTCTAGGATGAAGCTCATTAGGCCCTAAAGCTTTAGAAGGGTTCAAGCTTTTAAGTAACTTGATCACTCCTGCCGAGGATACAACAATATTTTCCATGAAAGGAGCCGATCTTCCAATCAATGGAACCTCGTTGAACTCAGTTTTATTAAATGCATCATTGAATTGACCATCCAATTCCTCTGCTCTTTCAGAGTCCGATTCAGCGGCCCCGTTCCCTCCTCTTTTATTAAGGGGTGGGATACCTTGCCTATCTTTCTTCTGGCTATTGATATATCTGTAGAAATCACTGGGATTCGCCTTTACATCACCTACCAAGTTATTTACATACAGATCATGCTGATTTTTGATGTCATTTTTAATTTCTCGTCTCAAGTTTTCAAATTTTGCTCTGAGTTTACCACTTCCCAACTTTTTTGCTTTAACATGAATCTTATTGCTCCTCCGAATTTTTCTTCTTATATCTTGTATGATCCAAGGAATTGAAGACACAGACCTGCTAGATTTGGAGGGGATATGATTTTCGGACGAAGCTTGAATGAAAGACTTTATCAAATCAAAGTTTTCCTGAACAGACCGAGCGTCTGAATGACCATTAAAGTATTTCTCTTTTGCAAATTTTAAGGCATCCTTCCTCATAGTTTCATAGTCACCCTTTTGATATAAGAACACCTTTCTACGAGGTTTCTTTATAGAAGGTATGAAGATTTTCAAAAATCCAGAGACAATATCATGATCACTTAGTTTGTCCGGGGCTTGAATATCCCCAAACTGTCCTGGAAAAGTTGTAAGAATCAAATCAAAAGTGTTTCTATCTCGAGTAGGGAAGTTAACAACCTGTTCTAAGCCATGATCATTCATGATGTCAGCCAACACCTGTCCCTCTGACGGACTCAGCATCGTGCCTTGTTTGCTGAGCCTATCTGGCCAAACAATCTCTCTGAAGTTGAAGCCACCTAGGACATGTACTTCGAGAATATTTTTACCCTTATTCTGAGACTTAATGCGATCAAGCTGATCTTTAAATAACTGGGGCCAGTTGTTCAAAACTAACGACGTCGTTAGTTAACGTATCGTTAAAACTTTGATCATTAAATATAGTAAATATGCTGAAATTTTTGCTGAAAAAATGTGAGCAGCTTTTGCATCCGCAAAAGCTGCTCACATTTTTCCAGCAAAAATACCAAAATTTACAATATTGTACTTGCTAGAAGAGTTAACAATATGATCACTAACGAGCTCGTTAAGCTAACGATGCTTTGAACAACTGGGCCCTGGAAGTTTTCGACAGTGTCGTTAGGTGGTCGATACCAACTTGCAATAAAGTTGGAAGTTTTGTTTGCAAAAACCTTAACCCATTCGGATTCCTAATGGAAACATCACTAGCGGAAAGCCAAAAGGACAGTTACTTTCCCACAAAATGGCCAATAGGCTATCCAAAACATAATAATATAAGCGACTCAAACACCCAAAGACAAACCATAACAAAAATAAACCGCGACAGAAGGAGCCGTCATAAAGTCTGAGACAGGGAAGCAAAGTTATCAGCCGTGATTGAGTTAATATAACGTGCATGCATGCAGTTTTTATTTATTCATTTTATTTATACAATATTTCAGAGGGTGAGACTCTATTCTACCAAGTGGCCCTCTATGACAACAACAATACATAAAACAAATAAAAACAAACATTTTATGCAAATATTCACATCACGAAAACACGCCATTATAATTTTGACCCCACTTGAACCCCACTTTTATACAGTAAAACTGGGTTTACAGGGGTAAACCTTATTTTTCTTATTTCTGCTCAAAAAGATAGATTGTGGGTACTCGTTAGAACCGCCGGTTCTAACGAGTACCCACAATCTATATTTTGAGCAGAAATAAGAAAAATATCACTATTTTTCATCATAAAATTTCATTTTTTTTTCGGCGGTAAAGTTTGCAATGTATTTGTATAGGCGTGTTTTCGTAATGACATAATGTACATTATAAACAATGGTAAGACCGGCTAAATATGTGTGCAAGATGCAATAAGACAGACAGTACCTAACATTGGATAAAGCGTATATGACAGTTTTGCTGTATGCTTTGTCTAAAAATCGATGTGTCAAAATGGTGTTCGTTAAAATTTCAAAACATGAAAGTTAGATAGAATTTAAAACGATAAACTCGAGAAAAGTTCGTATAGGATGACAAATTATACATATAGAATAAAAGTTGTGCAATTTGATAAAATAGATAAAACATACTGAAAATATTGCTTCATCGATATTTTGCTTGACGTATTACATTTATATTGTACATGTACCCTATCGTTTTATATCGAAAAGCGATTTTACGAAATTGGGTACTGAAATCATTGCAAGCATATATTATTTTGCTCGACCTCAGTTTAAAGGTAGACTGAACGTTTTGACAGAGGTACGTAACTCCAGTCTTTTAGCCCCACAGTGGAATTCGTTTCCGCTGACCGTTCCAAGGCGGTTCTTCTGTCGCGGTTTATTTTTTTGTTATGGTTTGTCTTTGGGTGTTTGTGTCGCTTATATAATTTTATTTTGGACAGCCTTTTGGCCATTTTGTGGGAAAGTAACTGTCCTTTTGGCTTTCCGCTGTTTGTGTTTTTCAATGGGGTCTGTTGTTTCGTGTTGGTGTTTCTTTCCTTTTGGTGTCTCTGATGGGAGCTGTGGGTTAATTGTAGCGATTCCTGATCATTGCCTCTACTTCTATTTCTCACGACTTCCGGTGCTTTAACCCGCTTACATGTTTGCGAAACAAATATTATCAACCCTGCGGTAAGCGGAGCTGAAGTCCATTGCGAAAACACTCCTATTCAAATACAGTAGAACTTCGATGGCCCGAACACCGATGGCTCGTTTACCATGGCTGGGTCGAACTCGTTCTTGAGCCCGTAGGGAAATCCTAAAAAGAAAGAAATGGTTGGGGTGATTAAGGATATTTTAGTCTTTCATCGTGCAAATATATGTTGTGTGTACTCATTAGAATCGCATCGGTGAGGCGATTCTAATAAGTACACACAGCATACAAGTTTTCATTATATAACATCGAAAAGGTTCAAAAGTATCATCCTCAGTGGCTCGAACTACCCCTGTCTCGAATAAATTTTTATGGTCCCAAAGGGGTTCGAGCCATCGAAGTTCGACTGTAGATTGTAAATTTTATCGATGAAAAATTGTGATATAGATTGTTGATACTCATTATAACCGCCTCGATGAGGCGTTTCTAATGAGTACCAACAATCTGTATTTTACAGCAACTATAAAAAAATAAGGTTTACGCTGAAAACCCCAGTTTTACTATATCACAAGTGAGGTTCAATGGGGTCAACAATATATAGGTGTGTTTTGGTGATGACTCTATCGACCAATAGGAATCAGGCAGTTAAACAAATGATCCAACTGCTGACCATTAATTTATCAGCAGACGACATTTTGAAATATTTTTCTTATATTTCCCAGAAAACAGTATTTCACATATGCCAGCGGAATAAGCAATTTACGCAAATTGTCTCATATGTGCATAAGATATCAAATACAGTTTTCTGGGAAAAATAAGCGAGTGGTAGAGTTTAAAACATACATTTTGATTTCAACAGTCACTTAGTACAGTCAACCCTCTTTATACCGACATTCGTTATAACAGCAAAAATCGTTATAACGGCAATTTGAATGGAATGACTACTTACCTAAAGGCTGAGCCTCGGTTCCGAGTGGCGTGGGCTTCCCTCGAGTTGGAAATGCACAAATCGAGTCCACATTCATGAAAGAGTCTTGTAATCTAATACTCCAAGAAGCAAATTTTATAGATATTTGTTAGAATCGCCTCACCGAGGCGATTCTAACAAATATCTATAAAATTTGTTTCTTAGAGTAATGATGGGGAAAAGGCCTTTTATTACTTATCATACTCCTAACTGGGATTCTTTATAACGGCAACTTCTTTATAACGGCACAAATATAGGGAACAAATACTGTCGTTATAACGAGGGTCCTCTGTATGAAACAGGAATAAAATAACAAAGTACTGACAGCACTGGTTGTTTGTTTTTCTTTGATATGACTTTAACGTCCCCGTCAACACTGTAAAGGTCATTTTGGAGACGTTGCTTCCAATTTTGCGGGACTTTTACCCGCCATTGAGATGAAATGACATCTCAAGCCCTGCCGTCCAATGAAACCGATAGGGTTTATAAGCATGTACGGTCCGACTCGCACCCCTTTGCCTGGCCAGACTTAGATCCTCT
The DNA here is from genome assembly GCA_963580285.1 of Lucinisca nassula. NCBI lineage: Eukaryota > Metazoa > Mollusca > Bivalvia > Lucinida > Lucinidae > Lucinisca > Lucinisca nassula. The sequence goes on from OY757013.1 coordinate 37,747,080, forward strand.
AAGCGGTGTGCGGGTCGGTTTCAACTCTGCGTGGAAGTATCATGCAAGCCAAGGCATATATATTACTTCAAGCCCCGATGGGCGACAGCACTTGTTGGTCGATTGTCCTTGGGTGTTGGCTGGGAAAAATGATCCTGAACGGTATCATTGACTGTTAACTTTTCTTTTTAACAGGCTAATGTCCCTATACTGTAAGCTTGATCAGACGCCGTGTTCTGTCGGATCTGATTCTTAAATTTCGGTACTGCAAGCAAACAATGTGGACCAAGATCAGATGCCACGTTCTTTGGCATCTGGTCTTGGTATGTACGTTTAGCCAAATACATCACACGATTCAAGTCCAGATTCCATAGGTAACCCTCTTATGCAGCACTCTGATAATAGCGCGGTTGTTTTCTATACATAGCGTTACCCGAAGTTTTCAAATCTGTTATCACGTGGACTTTTTCCCTGAAGACCATCTATGCTTAGCAATTATGGGTCCATTGATAAGCAATCGAATGGGTCAATTGATAAACACTCGACCAAAATAGTAAAGATAGTTATAGGGAAATATTGGTTTTTGTTGCGAAAGCACTGTCATCTATGTTTCTTATCTTAACGCGAGGTGACAGTTATTAACCAGGAAATTATTAAATAAAGGATCTTACATGAGTGTTCATGTATTATTGAATTTATTAAACGAGTTGCGGTAAAGGGATAAAATGCGAGGCTTTGTATGGGTCAAGGAGTCAATTTGAATACAATTATCTTGGTTTTATCAGTATTAACAAAGATATTCCATTTCTTACAATAAATGTATATATTGCAACTCATTTTCTTACTCTGCATGTAACGGTGTATCGTATCGGTGTATAAGTGAATGATTTTCTGGAACTTTTCGATTTCATCACCATCATTATCAAAGCACATGTAGTTTGCACTGACTTCTAACTCATCAGCCAAGCCATTCAAAAGTAAAGTAAACAAGAGAGGTGAGAGTGGTTCACCTTGTTTTAACCCTTACTTAACTATCAAAGCACTCTGATTTTTTCCCTAAAGAACACACGCACACCTTTACAGGGTCATATATAGACTTATAACGATTTTTAATGAAGCTTAAACCACATACCATTTCTTTAAACTTGGTCAAAATAGAAGTAAAGGTAATGATCGGGAATTGATACAATTATCACCCATCAGAGACACCAAAGGGAAAGAAACACAAACATGAAATAAGTATACCCTAATGGAAACATCAATAGCGGAAAGCCTAAAGGACAGGTACTTTCCAACAAATGGCCAATTGGCTATATAAAAAAAGATACAAGCCGTACACACATTCAAATACGACAAAAATAAACCGCGACAGAAGAACCGCCTTGGAAGGAAAATCGCGTACTTATGTTACCCCGAAGCCATACGAATATCGTTAATAGTTTTATATTCTTCTGCCCCAGATAGTATCCGAGTGTCTAATATAATTGAAAATATAATTTATAACTGTATATAAGTGTAATGCATCTATCATTATTCATCACGAAAACACGCCTATGTAATTTGGACCCCCTTGAGCCCCACTTTTATATAGTTAAACTGGGGTTTCCGGGGGTATACCTTATTTTTCTTATTTCTGCTCTTAAATATAGATTGTCGATGAGGCGGTTCTAACGAGTGCCCACAATTTATATTTGGAGCAGAAATAAGAAAAATATCACAATTTTTCTGCATAAAATGTTCATTTTTTTCGGCGATAAAGGTGGCAATGTATTTGTATAGGCGTGTTTGCGTAATGTACATTTGACACATCACCCATTTTCGGTACGGGCACAAGTCCACCTCCTTTACTTAATAACTGTTACTAGAGAATATAAAATTAAATAATTTACAAATTAGATCGCACATATAAACAATATCATAAATTTTATCAGAAATATAGCAATATTCGAGATACAGTCGAACTTCAATGGCTCGAACCCCTTTGGGACCTCGAAAATTTGTTCGAGACAGGGGTAGTTCGAGCCACTGAGGTTACTGTCAGGAGGCATAACGAGATACTTTTAGACATCTTTTCGGAGTTTTATTATTAAAATGTATGCTGTGTGTACTCATTAGAATCGCCTAATCGAGGCGATTCAAATGAGTACACACAACATACATTTGCAAGATAAAAGACTAAAATATTCTTAATTATCCCCCACTATTTCTTATGCAGAGGATTTCGCTAGGGGCTCAAGAATGGGTTCGACACATCCATGGTAAACGAGCCATCGGTGTTCGAGCCATCGGAGTTCTACTGTATTAAAGAAGGCCACGAAAGACTGTATCATCTCATATGGGCTTGTCATCCTAACGCTTAAGCGGTTAACTAGTACACTACGCATAGCTTATTAACTTAATAAAGTCACATCACGAAAACACACCTATATAATTTTGACCCCCTTGAACCCCACTTATATATAGTAAAACTTGGGTTTGCAGGGGTAAACCTTATTTTCCTAATTTTTGCTCTTAAAACGAGTATACACCCACAATCTATATTTGAAGAGAATAAGAACAAATTCACGATTTTTCATGTAAGAAAAATCGTTTTGTCGGAGGTAAAGTTTACAACTTATTTGTATAGGCGTGTTTTCGTATGAGTTGCTTATATCATTCTCTCTTTGGAAGGTTCTTTCAGTGAAACTATACAAAAACTTACTTTGATTGTCTCAGGAGAAAAATATGTTTTCTAAATCAGACATTTAACCATTATATCCTAAGTGCAGACACAAAATCGGTATTCCAACGGGAGTCACTTATGCACGCGTTAAATAGTACACCTTTTTTTAAAAAAATCCCCAAAGCGGTCATTGTTGTGATGGAATGTTGTGGTATTTTTCTTCTGTATATTCCAAACAAAGCTTGTGGGTGCTCGCTAGTACCGCCTCGTATTGATGCTCAGAATTTGTTTGATTTGTTTGATTTGAGGTTTAACGCCCCCGTCAACACTATAAAGGGTATTTTGGAGACGTTGCTTCCAATTGTGTAGGACTTTTACCTGACATTGAGATGAAATGACATCTCAAGCCCTGCAGCCAAATAACAAGTAGGGTTTATAAGCATGGACGGGCCGACTCGCACCGCTTTGTCTGTGCAGGCTTAGATCCTCTAAGCGGTTTACCAGTACTCGTGTGCGGGCCGGTTTAGCTCTGCGCGGAAGCATCATGCAGCCCATCTATTTCTTCAAGCCCCGATTGGCGGGGGCGGATTATGTTCAGAAACAATTCACAAAATACCCAGTATGATCAAGGTAGTCAAATATCATATATGTTTCCAAGAGAAATCCATAATTTATATCAAATAAGGATTTAGGTTAAACTTTGTGAATGTATAAAGGAGTTTAACATTTGGGTCGGCTTGCCCGAAAAGGATACTTATCGAACAGACGAACAGCAAAGGCAATGGCAAGACTGCGGCCTTTGCTTTGCGACGTCAAGCAGAGTTGTTCTTGTGGTAGCTTCATGTGTCTAGCCTTATACCAGTTTTGTTTTGTTTTATTTGATTTGAGGTTTAATGTCCCAGTCAACACTGCAGAGGTAACTTTGGAGACGTTGCTTCCAATTTTGTTGCATTTGTTTTATTTGATTTGAGGTTTAATGTCCCAGTCAACACTGCAGAGGTAATTTTGGAGACGTTGCTTCCAATTTTGTTGCATTTTTACCCGACATTGAGATGAAATGACATCTCAAGCCCTGTTGCCCATTGAAACGTATAGGGTTTATAAGCATGGACGGTCCGACTCGCACCGCATGATTGCATGCCAGTACTCATATGCGGTCGGTTTCAGCTCTACGTGGAAGCATCATGCAGCCCATCTATTTCTTCAAGCCCCGATGGGCGGGGGCCGCACAGTTTGGTGGGTATGCGCATTTGTCGAATACGAATCCGGAGACTTTTTCATGTTTCATCTCATTACCATCAATTGAACAAGTCCCTGAAATAAACACCTCCATACACCCCCACTTTATACAGATAAAACGGGTTTACAGGGGTAAACATTATGTTTTCTTATTTCTCCTCCAAGACATGGGGTTGTGGGTACTCGTTAGAACCGCCTCAATGAGGCGGTTCTAACGAGCACCAACAACCTATGATTGCAATATAAATAAAAATAATATCACGGATTTTCATCAGAAAAGTACTTTTCCGGAGATGTGAAAAAATGCCCTATGTCGCACGGGTGTGTTTAAGGCTGACACGAATAATCGTATAATCGATTAATCGATCGATAAATTCCACAAAAATGATTATCATTTCTGATTGCTTTTAATCGATTTTTGATAGGTACAATTTACTTCCCAAAGTTATGCCTAAAATAGCTGGATGAGTGGCAAACAGTGCAGACCCTGATGAGACGCCGCATTATGCGGCGTCTCATCTGGGTCTACATTGTTTGCTAAGGCCTGTCTATTCAAATATACATGTATGGTAAAGTTCAACATATGGTAAGAGTCATGCTCATAAAGCCAGACAGGTAAAATTATGACAAAAACCTCAGCGATTACTAAACGATTATCGATCGCAATGACATGACTGATAATCGATTATCTTTTCAGCTCCGATTAGCCAGCCCTAGGTGTGTTATCGCAATGTGGACAACATATCCACGTGACATTGTGCACTTTCTTTAAATATCATTACGATAACACACCCGCGCGGCATAGTGCATTTTTCACATCTCCATAATGGCTAATTTTCTGATGAAAAACCGTAATTGTTTTCTTATTTATACTGCAAACATAGGTTGTGGGTGCTCGTTAGACCCGCCTCATTGAGGCGGTTCTAACGAGTATCCACAACCTATGTCTTGGAGCAGAAATAAGAAAAATATGGCATATCCCCATAAACCCTAGTTTTCTATATATAAAGTGGGGTTTAGGGGGTTTTCATTTCACGGACTTGTTCACGTGATGGTATCTCCGAAAGAGTGATTTTTTCTGATGGAAGTCAGTGATATTTTTACATATTTGCATGTATACTGCCCCCAAAAATAGTTTTTAACGACTACGCACAACCTATGTTTTAGAGCGGAAATAAAAAAATAAGGTATACGCCAGTAAGCCACAGTTTTCTCCACTAAAGTTGGGTTTACATGGTTGTTAGTTTCACATACTTGTAAATGTATTGTCATTTCAGCTCAATGAGGCTATTCTCACGAGCACAGACGATCTACATGTATGTTTGCAGACATAGAACAAAAATATCACCTTTTTATGAGGAAAATGTCATTTTCGGAACCATTAAAGACTTAACTATGCCACACGCCCAAGCGCAAAACTGACTAACTTTTCCATCTATTGGCCAGCAAGCTTAACCCTTGACCTGCAGAACATTTAAATATGCCACACCCACCACTGATTATCAACCAATCAGATTCCTTGATGCAAATCATAAACTGAATGACAAACAATGAAGGTCTTGATCAGAAGCCATCTGGTCTGGATCTGCATTGTTTGAAAGATCAGACATATCCGGGCTCAGCAGGACAAGGGTTAAAACTGATCACACGGGGTTGTCAGGCATACATGTTTGTTTGTTTGTTTGTTTGTTTGATTTAAGGTTAAACGTCCCCGTCAACACTGTATAGGTCATTTTGGAGACGTTGCTTCCAATTTTTAGGACTTTTACCCGACATTGAGATGGAATGACATCTCAAGCCCTGTCGCCTAATGAAACCAATGGGGTTTATAAGCATTGGGGGTCTTATTCGCACCACTTTGCCTGGGCAGGCTTAGTTCCTCTAAGCGGTTTTCTAGTACTCGTGTGCGGTCGGATGCCGCTCTGCGTGGAATTATCATGCAGCCCATCTATTACTTCAAGCCCCGATGGGCGCGGGCCAGTTCAGGCATACATGTAAAATCTTAATACCAGTATTCTGAATTAAAAATGGCTTCATATACGAAATTAGCACCTGGTCCACAGGAAAAAAATGTTACAATATGGGTGAAAGAGCAACTACAACTGTATACATATTTACGTGGCAAACAGCATACCTTTTTGATGGGAGAGTGCATGAATTAAAGTGCATCGGTGGTGTCAGGAGTAAGCGAGGACATGTTGCAATCGTTGAATGACAGTAAACAAATAAAAGAATGTAAATATAAACAATGGCTATTTATGTACACAAATTACTAAATATATACAAACAGATGACTGGCCTACCGAGAGAAGCAACGTCTTTTATTCGTCAAAATATCCAAAGAAAAAGCTTTTGGTAAAACTAAAAGTCTTCATGCCCCAATGCATTACAAACCTAACCGTCCTTTTGACGTTGCCCTAACGACGTATGTAGACTTATATTAGAAGCATCGGAATGCAGAACACGGATATCTGAGCAGGGTCTACAGTGTTCGCTGAAAAGAAATCGGGATTTTAAAATTTACAACAAATAAGCACTGCTCCCTTCAAATTTTGAAATGGAGTGCAATTGGCCCGGGCTATCGTGATAACGAGGGTCAGTCAAGAATAAGAGACTGTCTTATAATTTGTTTAATGTTCATTACATGTATTTCATATCAAAACTATAATTAATTATTCAAGAGGATAAATTTATTTGGCACGAGTGCCAGTCAAACGCATGGTCCTCCTTATAGCAATTATATGAGCATGTATGCAGCGTTTGACTGGCACTCGCACCTTAAGATACAAACTGATGTTAAAACATATTCACAAATATATACATTAAGCGTTAAAAGGACCTTTGGGGCGAGGGCGCGTGGCGGAAACCAATATCCAAACAGTACGCCCCTACACCCATACCAGATCGATGGTCCCTAAAATCGCAGACGTCGTCTAGAATATACGCTTTCTGTTTAGCAAGAATTAGTAAAGACCAAGTAAGTAACGGATATTTTAACTTTTAAACGTAACGTACACGTCTAAGGCTTGTCCATTAGTCACCGTAACCAAAAAGCCCCGAGGTGTGGGAGTAGGCCACACGTACCGAGGCTTCGAAACATGTCGAAATAGTGGACTTTCAAGAATGAGTCGGTTCCCGATAATTTGCGCCAGACAATGGGGGTTGAGTTGGGATTGGGGCACAAATCAGCACGTCCTTTCACGTCCCGGAAAGAACAGAAGGTAAAACAGTTTTGTACCCTAGATTATAGAAGATCCTCAGAGGCCGCGGGTCAGCCAGCCGTGGTCGATCTAGTCTTGCGTCCAAACACAGCCCCTGTCAACCAGACCACGAACCGTCCAATGATACAAGCAATCTATCGTATTCATTTGATTGTATGCACATGTATTCTCAGTAAGTTGTACGGCTACGGTTGTTCCGTTGCTAGGCAACAAAAGAACGTTGGTTAACTGACGCTGACCACGTGATTTTTCTACGTTGCCACGGCAACAAGCATGAACTGACTGAGTCTAAAACAATGCATTATAAACTTTACAGTATCGCAAATCTCCTTTGGTCTATTTGCTTTATTAAATGTTGGAAAATCAAACTTTTCGTTCGATAATTGGACAAAAGTGGTTAATTCAGCTTATGGCTGTGGGGTTGGGATTGCGATATGACATAAATAAAAGCATGGTAAGTAAAGTTTCAATTTGTCATTACGAAAACATGCCTATACAAATACATTGTAACCTTTATCGCCGAAAAAATGACAATTTTTAGGTGACAAATTGTGATATTTTTCTTATTTCTGCTCAAAATACAGATTGTTGGTACTCGAGGCGGTTCTAACGAGTACCAACAATCTATATTTTAGAGTAAATTTAAGAAAAATAAGGTTTACCCCTGCAAACCCCAGTTTTACTATATAAAAGTGGGGTTTGAGGGGGTCAAAATTATATAGGCGTGTTTTCGTGATGTTTACTTAAAATGAATGATAAGCTTAACTGGCGAACCTGAAAACTAGTGTGTCAACCCGGCATGTTGTTAAGGAACAGAAGAATGCACAAAATTAGAAATTACAAAATAATCCGATGTTCTGTTTTTGCTAGACAAGTATTGGTTAAACGACTTGGTCGAAAGATCGTAAAATATTTCAGAAGTAAAGTTAAATTTATATACATGAATAAAAAAAGAACAACAATGACCGAATGCGTGTGGAAACAGACTGACTATGAAGTTCCTCATTGGTTTTATATCAAGCTTAATGGCCCCAGTTAACCGTGGCCATGGTGCGAACAAGTTACCAGCTTTACACGTCATTACAACACATTCTGTTGGAATAAGTAAACATGACTATGCCAGCATTAGATATCATTATTAGTTTTTAATTTTTCTGATTGATCATAAAGAGTTCTTGCTGTATGAACTTAGTCTAACTTTTGTTGATTGACCCTCGTAGATACAATTCACCATGTCCACAATAACGTTCAATCGTCATGATTGTAAAGTTTCACTCTCAGTGCATTTAAGGAAAACCCTTATACTTAACTATTGTGAAGAAACAATTTTCATACCTCACTATTTACATTCTCAATGCATTTAAGGAAAACCCTTACACTTAACTACTTTCACGCAATGTTGTTCATACCTCACTATTTACATTCTCGATGCATTTAAGGAAAACCCTTACACTTAACTATTTGGACCCAATGTTGTTCATACCTCAATACTTACATTCTCAATGCATTTAAGGAAAACCCTTACAGTTGACTATTTGGACGTAATTTGTTCATACCTCAATACTTACATTCTCAATGCATTTAAGGAAACTCCTTACAGTTAACTATTTGGACGTAATTTGTTCATACCTCAATACTTACATTCTAGATGCATTTAAGGAAAACCCTTACACTTAACTATTTGGACGTAATTTGTTCATACCTCAATACTTACATTCTCAATGCATTTAAGGAAAACCCTTACAGTTAACTGTTTGGACGTAATTTGTTCATGCCTCAATACTTACATTCTCAATGAATTTAAGAAAAAGCCTTACAGTTAAGTATTTGGACGTAAATTGTTCATACCTCAATACTTACATTCTCAATGCATTTAAGGAAAACCCTTACACTTAACTATTTGGACGTAATTTGTTCATACCTCAATACTTACATTCTCAATGCATTTAAGGAAAACCCTTACAGTTAACTATTTGGACGTATTTTGTTCTTGCCTCAATACTTACATTCTATATGCATTTAAGGAAAACCTAACTGATGTGGCGCAATGTTGTTCATACTTCTTAGTGCATTAAGGGAAATACTTATAGTTAACTATTGGGACGCAATGTTGTTCATTTGAGAATTGAGTTTTTTTTCTGCTGTTCATGAAAGTATGAACGCAGTGGGTCGCGTGCAAAGTAAATGAATCCCGAAGGGGCTTATGCAAACTTTGCTAGCGACACAATGTCGTTCATACTTTCATGAAAAGCAGAAAAAATTTAAAGTTTATTTTTATTTACATGCTTTGCCCCTCATCACTGGGCGAAAAAAAATGCTTATAGGACAAACTTTTAAAGTTAAAAAAAAAACAAACAAAAAAACATTTACACGCTGTTTTTCTACAAAGAGCGGAATAGCATTGACGTCACCAACGCCCGAAGATAACAAAGGTTAAGACTGACGTCACTTGACGTCACTGAAAATCATGCGACTCGATGCGTTCATGAAATAATGAACTACATTATTTTCTATAGGCGTGCATTAGACTTTACACTGGAAATGTAAATATTATTCAATGAATACATTGACGCAAGCGTTGTCATATGATCACTATGTGACGTCAGAATAAACTTTGGCTATCTCCAATATAATTGACGTTGACGATGTTATGACGCCAACAACGCCCATCCTCTGTTATTAGAAAAACCACGTGCAATCGTTTTTTTTTGTTGTTTTTTTTTTTCGTCACATAATGGATGAAAAATGGTATAAATGTAAATAATGAAGGTAATTAGCATAAAGTTCATTGCAATATGAACAACATTGTCATTCTTCAGTGGGCGTCAAAACTCACATTCCTTTTCTTAAACGATTAATCGTCGATTAATCGGCAAAGCACTGTTAAATACATCTAATCATGAAGCAAAACAACATGTCACTCACAGTCTTCCCGTTGAAAAGTTTATTATGTCTGATAAACCCGAGAAGAGAAACTAATCGAATGGTTTAATGGATACAAATGCTTCTACATTAAAAGAAGACTTATGACATGAAGACGGCTTCTGTCTAAAAGCTGGAAATAATGACAATGAAATAAACTAATAATGGACCAGCACAAGTGAAAATGTGTCTTCCTGCACCTACGTCAAGCCGGCACTCAAATTAGCCTGCGCGTTCTCTTAGTTGGGACACCGCCCTCTCGCATCTCCACAAAAAACGCAGGGATATTGTCTACCAATATGGCGCCCACAGTAGACTCTGATCAGTCTGCGCGTCAGCGCAGACTGATCATAGTCTACGCTAGGCGCACATGCCCACATAAACATTTTTTCTGCCGCGGTCTATTTAATGTGTGATGCCCAATGTGGGAGAAGTAATTACATTAAGACGTGTATGTTGTTTGGAACTTACAGGACTTCATTTAAAAGTAAAATCAGAAAACAGAAGTACGGCATAACAAGTAGGCACAGGGATGGGTATTTCTTGTCTGAAAAAGGTTATTGGTAATCATCAAACGCGCTTCTTATAGTGACATCGTGGAAGGACACTGTTTTATTAAAATCACTGAAACCCTATAATGCAATGACCAAAACACTGACAGCCCTGGTGGGTCGACTGCTTCTTGGTATAAGTTGGACGGGGACTAATACTGTTTCATTTAACCCTTAAGTTCTGGTACTGCAAGCAAACAGTGTAGATCCTGATCAAACGCCGTATTATGCGGGGTCTGATCTTCCTCTACACTGTTTGCCAAACCCAACATACGATATCAGTCTAGATTCCATAGATAACCCGCATACGCAACGCACTGACTTCACAACGATAAGAATAGCGAAACTGTTTTCTATAAATAACTGTTAACTTTATTTCCTACAAATACGTAATAGTCACGTGAACATCAAAAACGAAAAGCGACGGGCCTCCAGGTACCCCGGTTTTCGCCCGTCTCTCATTAACTATCAATATAAGTGAAATAATCTTGAAAGGGCTGTAAAAAAAAAACAAACTAAAGCTACTGTGGTTATTAACTTTGGGTCCATTGACAAAAATCGAACCCAAAAAAGAAATTGATAATAAGAATTTACATGTACTGCTGGCTAATATCGCGTCAAGTGAAAACGTTTTCGGACGAATGCACCAGCGAAGACCAAGATCAACCTATGCATCCTGGTAGTCTGGTCAGAGTATTCACACGTGCGCTATATATAGAGGGTATATTTTTGCACACTAGATTAGGAAATGTTGGACTTAACCCTGGGATAGAAAGTCTTATCCTGCCGAGAGATAGGATAAAATCAGGAATCTTCACGTGTTTGATGTGCACTGGTTGAATAGAACGTCACATACGCCGTCATTAAGTTTGACGTCATACACGTACATTGACGTCAAGTACGCCGCATTAGTGTCAACATACATCACGAAAACACGCCTATATAATTTTGACTCCCTTGAACCCCACTTTTATCAAGTAAAACTGGGCTTTTCAGGGGTAAACCTTATTTTTCTTATTTGTGCTCTAAAATATAGATTGTGGGTAACCATTAGAACCGCCTCAATGAGGCGGTTCAAATATAGATTGTGGGTAATCGTTAGAACCGCCTCAATGAGGGGGTTCAAACGAGTACCCACAATCTATATTTTGAGAGAAATAAGAAAAATGTCACATTTTTTAAATATATTTTTTTTTCGGCGGTAAAGTTTACAATGTATTTGTATAGGCGTGTTTTCGTGATGGCGAACGTCGACAATCGACTGCATTATAAAAAAAAATCCACACTCAGAAATGAAAGGTATGCAAGAAAAAGAATCTTACCTGGGAGTTAGGGGTAGACAGAATATTAGAATCTTATATGGGTGTGAGGGGTGGAATGAAAAATCCGTCCCGAGGGACACTGTCCGGCATCACGAGGCTTGCCGAGTGATGCCGGACAGTGATCCCGAGGGACGGATTTTTCATTCCACCCCTCACACCCATATTGGATTCTTTTTCTTGCATACCTTCCATTTCTATTGCGAAATTTTAATGCTGCTGTCACTTCGGTTACCGACGTCCGCCATTTTGTGATGACACAACAGGAATGTTTAGTGACGTCACGCATGACGACGCCACACATGAGGTTGTAATCAACCAGTGCATTTATCAAACACGCGATTGTATTCGATTTTGGGTCGGAACACCAGGGTCAGAACATAAATTTCTAACCCAGGGTAAAATCACGGATTTCCTTGTCTGGTGTGCAAGAAAAAAAATTCGACGTCAGGTAAAAATGATATGACCACATGTGTAACACATTGTTACTGGGGAGTAACGTTATGACGCCGCCTATGAAAAAGCTATATTTTCTACTGAAATTAATCGGCAATAAAATCCTATTAAACTATGAGTCGGCGCACAGCATTTCCTACAACTAACATTTACCCACACCGAGGAATCAGATCAGCCTGCGCATCCATATAGTCTAACCAAAGACTTCTCTTGCTGCACGAAGGAGCTTTGGGCCTTTAGCTATCCTTAGAGCGCACAACGAAGACTCAGATCAGACAGAGGCTGATATGAGTCTTCGTTCGGCGCACATGTCTAATTGTAGGTGTTGTCATGCGCTGGTTCAAGTATGATAAACAGAATCTTACATTCGTGGTTATTTCATATGAAATTTATAAAACCCGGCGGAGGCTCGTTTTATAAATTTAATGTGAAATGGCCACGAGTGTAAGATCCCCTATATTCATATTTAATACTGATATGACTTAGCATCGACGCTGATACGACTATGCTTTACATGTAACGTAATGTTCGCAGCGGTCTGCTGTATAAACCATCACGAAAACACGCCTTTATAATTTTGACCCCCCTTGAACCCCACTTTTATATAGTAAAACAGGGGTTTCCTAGGGTATACCTTATTTTTGTTATTTCTGCTCTAAGATATAGATTGTGGGTACTCGTTAGAACCGCCTCGATGAGGCGGTTCTAACGAGTGCCCACAATCTATATTTTGAGCAGAAATAAGAAAAATATCGCAATTTTTCATCATGAAATTTTCATTTTTTTGGCGATAAAGGTGGCAATGTATTTGTATAGGCGTGTTTGCGTAATGATTTCCGTCGTTACTGTTGTGTCAACAGTGTATCACAGTGTGCCAACAGTAACGTCGTTTCGACGCTGCTTAAAGGCCATGTGCCCAGAGTGCTGCTATATTAACTCTTAATTCGTTACTGCTATGACAACTGGTCAGCAAGTCATCGTCTCCTATGAATATTCATTAAGGAATTAGTGTCGAATAGCATGTTTTGTTCCCCGAAAAATGCAACCAACTTGATAATAAATTGGCTTTATTGATATTGCAACTGCTTTGCCATATTCACAATTTCTTTGATAGAGTCCTCGCATATGACAGAATGGTTTATACCCACATTTGCCCAGCGTCCCATTTGCGGGACAGTGGCAAACAGTGTAGACCAAAAGCAGGCGCCTCAGAACCCAGCATCTAATCTGGATCTAAACTGTTTGCCTAAACACATCACGAAAACACGCCCAAATAAGTTTAACTTGATGAAACTCCCTTTTTATATAGTCAAACTGAGGTTTGCATGGGTATTTAGTATTGTTCTTATTGCTGCCCAAAAACATAGATTAAAACCGCCTCGTTGAGGCAGTTCTAAAGAGTACCCACAATCTATGTTTTGGGCAGAAATGCGAAAAGTATAATTTTTTTTTTGTCTGAAAATGTCCAGTTTTTGATGGTTACAAATTGTCAATATATTTGAATAGGCAAGTCTCCGTAAAGACAAACGTTTTTGTAAATCTTACAGTAAACCTCACACCCTGTGACTGGAAATGGCCCATTCATATTTATTTGGTGGAAGATTCCATTGTCGTATATGGAATATGAATATTAATACAAATGCAATCGAATTTCAAAGGCTCTGGGGCACCGTTGGAGCCATAGAAATTTGTTCGACAAGCCAATGAGGGTAATATCGGTACCATCAAAGGAGGCTATAATGAGGATGATAATTATAAGCTATTTGCTTGCTCTCAAATCCTGATGCGTACTGGTTGTAATAAATGTTAAATGTACGAGTATGTTCACAAGTGAAAGTAATAAATATTGTATAAATTAATAGGGATGGTGAAGGACTTCCAGTGCGCATAGAATGCTGGGACTTTGTCGCAAATGTATTCTATTTGTACTCATTAGAATCGCCCCAATCGAGACAAAATGAGAAAAATATCCCTTAAATTGTCCTGATTATATTTATATCTGAAGCTATTGAAAGAATTCAGTCATGGTGTCTGCACTAACTATCAGAATGCACTCTATAAAAAGCACGCGAGGACGAAGAAATGTTCGAGAGAAATGTTCCTAGGGTTGGCTGAAGTAGAGGAGCTATACAGCGTGTAGACACTGTTAGTTTGCAGAATCTGTGTTTCTTGTCCTGTCATGCGCCTGACGAGACACTGTTTTAACTCTTGTGTAAAAAGCGGGTTTTATGGTCGGGCCCCTCGGAGTCTAACTGTTGGTTTTCTTTTGCTCCAGCAATTCTGTTGTTGTATGCTGTCGAGTCCTCAACCATGTTTCATCTCTGTAGTTTTTGATTTGTATGTTATCGGAGATGTTACACTGATGAGTTAGGAAGCCTTCATGCGGACTAAACAAAATTAGTGTATACCGCGACAGAGGTAAGGGCGATGATTATGGCCATGTAAAATCGATTTAAGCCCCCCCCCCCCCCCCCCGTGGAATTCTTTCCACTGACCGTTCCAAGGCGGTTCTTCTGTGACGGTTTATTTATGTTGTTGCTTGTTACTTACTGTGTGTATCACTTGTGTCTTTTTGTTTTGGTTGCCATTTGGCCATTTTGTGGGAAAGTAGCTGTCCTTATGGCCTTCCTTTGTTTAGGTTTCCATTATGGTCTGGTCGCTTCATGTTTGTGTTTCTTTCCCTTTGGTGTCTTTGATGAGTGCAGTAAGTTAATTGTATCGATTCCTGATCTTTGTTTTACTTCTACTTTATCGGAGATTCGTAATATGGAAATAGAAATAGATTCTAATATGGAAAACATATTATTCTCAGCGGTTTAAAAAAGTCTGTTTAGGTGTATTTGTTTTGCTTTTGTTCATTGTGTGTGGCACATTTTGCAACCTTGTTATATAATTTAGCCGCGTCTAGAGAAAAACTATTTTTGGCACTTGCGAACAACAAAGGTGTAGATCAGACTGCGCATGCGCAGTCTGATCTGCACCTTTATGTTCGCTGTTTGGATAGAACAATTCTTTAACCTTCCGTTTTTCAAATTTCAAGACTCTTGGTAGGCTTTGTAGCTGAGGAGGCTGGTTTATGTCTTATCTTGTCACAAACCTCGAAGGCAGGTTTTCTTGTAGCGGGGCACTGCACGTAAGGGAGTGCTTGATTACGAAAATTTACAAGCGTAGCCGGTTTTCCGGTATTCTAAACTTTGTACAAAGTCCGTGAAATGAACATCCCTGGGAACCCCGCTCTACCTCTTGAGACTAACTTCCCATACCACAGGTCCTGGTCTATGAATATAATTTGACTTGTCGCCAGTAATAATTCTGATACTGATATAGAAACAACAGGACTTTGGGCCACTACGCTCACCAGAAGTCAAATGTGAATACTTGCAATGGTCCCTGGCAGCATGAAGGTGGCTTGAAAACTCTAGCCTTTCAGATTCTGAAATGAAGAGTGTCCAGTCCTTTTACCATACATACACAGGCATGGCAGCCATTTTGATAATTAACAACTGCCATTTAGCTAAATGTAAATATTTATTTTTATGCCATATGATACAAGCAATCAGAAAAGCCATAGTTTTCTTTTTACCCATTTGAAATGCCTAAGTGACCAAACAAATACGACCTTGACATAAAATAGGTCAAGGTCAACCAGAGGTCAGCAGCTGAATATCAATTTGGCAGCCACTGGCTACAGCAGAATAGGAAAACCACATTTTGTCGCTTTCAAATATAAAGGTCTTTGTGGTCAAAATTGACCTTAACGTGAAACAGGTCATGGTCAATCAAGGTTAGTATTTTAACAAACATAGTTACCCGCCCCCGAGTCCCCACTGCAACATAACAAGTTTCAAGGTCATGAGTTCCTGAGAAGATTTCCAATGGCGTTTTACCATATATGGACATGGCAGCCATCTTGGTCATTTGAGTCCAATCCCACGAATTAATTTTCATTGCCTTATCCGTAAGAGGTTCTACAAGTAATCTGTTGTCAATCAGTCCAACAGTTTCAGTGGAGAACATACAAATACTGAATTTGAACCATCCAGGACAAAGGTCAGTAAATGACCTTGGGTTTGGAATTAATTAACATCCATTCAGCTGACAGCAAGCATAAATTCTGATTCAATAAGCTACAATATAATCAGTTTTGTCCTATTTTCCATACAATGTCTAAGTGAACAAATTTGACATTGAACGTAAAATAGGTCAGGGTCAACCGAAGGTCATCATTTCAATAAATTTGGTAGGGCGTTTGAATAGATTTGGTAGGGCCTTAGTCCCTGATGCTGCATACCAAGCTTCAAGGCCATCGGCCATTTAGTTCATGAGAAGAAAACTTTTAAAGGTTTTCATCACATACGGGCATGGCGTCCATCTTGGTCATGCAACTAAGATCCCTGGAACAAACGTTTAATCCCCTACCCATGGAGGTTCAGCAATTAATTTGGTTTCAATCAGCGCAGCTGTTTGAAAAAAAAAGAAGCAATTTTAGTGGAGAAGCAGATAAAAGTACTGAACCTGAGCCATCAAGGACAAAGGTCAGTAATTTGCGTTGACCTGTGGAACTGATAAACTTCCATTCAGTTGATTGCAAGTATCAATTATGATGTCACAGCCTACAATAGAATAAGAAAAATTCACAGTTTTGCTTTTTTCCATACACTGTCTAAGTGACCAAATTTGACATTGACGTAAAATAGGTCAAGGTCAACCGAAGGTAATCATTTGAACAAACCTGATAGGACCTGAGTCCCCCATGCTGAATACCAAGTTTCAATGCTATCGGCCATTTGGTTCCTGAGGAGAAGATTTTTAAACGCTATCGACATATATGGGCATGGAGGCCATCTATTTTCATGTGACCAAGATCCCATAAGAAAGTTTTAATCTCCCACCACATGGTGGTTCCACATGTAATTTGGTTTCATTCAGCCCAGCAGTTTGAAAAGAGATAAAGATAATAAAAATGCTGAAACTGAGCCATCCAGGACACAGGTAAGTATATGACCTTGACGTTTGGAGTTGATAAAATTCCATTCAGTTGATTACAAATATCAATTCTAATGCCATAGGCTACAATATAATCAGAAGAAATACACAACTGTGCCTTTTCCGTATAAATGTCTAACTGACCAAATTTGACCTTGACGTGAAATAGATCAAGGCCAACCGAGGGTCATCATTTGAATAAATTCGGTAGGGCCTGAGTCCCTGATGTTGCATACCAAGTTTCAAGGCCATCAGCCGTTTGGTTTCTAAGAAGAAGCTTTTTAATTTTTGCCACATATGGGCATGGCGGCCAATTGTGCAAGTGACCAAGAACCCATAAACAAACTTTTAACCCTCACCCGATGGGGGTTTCACATGTAATTTGGTTTCAATAGGCCCAGTGCTTTCAGATGTTGACGACGACGCAGACAACGGACCACTGCCTATACTATAAGCTCTCCCGGAGCCTTCGGCTCTGGTGAGCTAAAAACTGGGGTTTACAGAGGTATACATTTTTTCCTTATTTCTGCTCGAAGGCATAGATTGTTGGTACTCGTTAGAACTTACTATTGACGGAGGATTGCAGTACCACATTATATTGCTTATTTCATCTCCAAGACACAGAGGTACCCACGACTTATGTTTTCTGCAATGCCATTTGTCACACGGACGTGTTATAATATTGCAACTGCCGGACGTTTCCTGGGTCGTTGCAGGAGCTACTTGCAGCAGGAATGTCTCACAAGAGAAACAACTTTCTGTTTGCTTTCTTGGAGTCTCATCCAATTAGGAATCGGGGATACACTTAACCCTTATCCTGCTGAACAAATTTATTTTGCCACTCCCATTTCCGACAATGAACAAATCAAATTATTTGATATAATGTATGTATTCAAATTAGCGAACTGAATGCAAACACTGTTGATCTTCACTGTTTACAAAAGTAGGGGTTGTCGTGTTCAGCGGAATGAGGGTTAAAATGGAATGATTAGCTCTTCCCGCTATTGACGTTAAAGATAAATAATATCCATTCCTGTTTCTCAAGGGAAATAGGAACACATAACAATTTTTCCGACATTTTTCAAAGGGAGACAACTTTCGGGACTTCCTGTTCGCTTTTCTATAAGCTCCATCCCACTAAAAAGGGGCCTACTCTTACAGGAAAGAATTTGCCCCTCAGGAGCAAATTCTTTTCTTTTAGAGTTGACCGCTATAGACATTGGAGACAGAATACTTTTGAAGGAGTTGCCTCCCCTGAAGGTGTTTCCATTCCCCCTAAGACTGGTCTAATATGAAGATACGAAAAACACATGGCAACCACAATTCTGGAATGTCGTTCAACTGCCACTGTTTACAGCTGGACCACAGTAATCATTTCTGATAAAATAATTTTTCATATTAGTTATGTATGTCTGGTATGGTACTCTATATAGCTTCTAAAATGGATTTTCAATTCATGGCATGCACTTGCCTTGAAAATTCACAATTTCAAAAAACAGAAGCATCCTCGCCGTTCATTGAATAACTAACATTAGAAAATGTGGCTGCGGGCAATAGCCAACCAGTTAGAAGTATTAAGTAAGTTAGTTAATATACAGTTCTAAATTTATTGATTCAATAAAACTACAGAATGACGAAAACCAAACAGATGCCGAATTCTCATCAGGAAAACACGCCTATATTATTTCGACCCCATTGTACCCCACATTTATATTGTAAAACTGGGGTTAATTTTCTTATTTCTGCTCTAAAATATAGAGTGTGGGTAATTAAGAACCGCCTCGATGAGGCGGTTTTAACGAGTACCCACACATCGATGCGGTTCTAACAAGTACCCACAATCTATATTTTAGAGCAGAAATAAGAAAAATATCACAATTATTCATCTTAAACTTTTCATATTTTCGGCGATAAAGGTTACAATGTATTTGTACAGACGTGTTTTTTGTATGTGTGGGGTGCCGGTTGCACTACAGTAAATACTTGGTCTTTATGAAAGCTGCACTTGCTTTGAGGAGAGCTTTCAGTTCAGAATTGAATATTCTGCTGCTTGTGATTGATTTGGTGCTAAGCCATTATTTTTCTGAGAAGTATTATTGTTTATTAGAAAAAATATTAGTAGGTATTTGCTGTTGTAAAATGCAGCTGATTTAAATTGAACCAGAAAATTGTGCTGACTGGGTTTGTTGACGCTGGCTGCCAAAAAGGCCAAAATATGCCGCACAGCACCCATATGTTTTAGCTGCTTCTGGAAGGTAAATGGTCCGCCTGTCAAATTATATGCCTCATAATGGAAGCATTAGTCTTGCTGAAATGTGGTAGAACATGGAATATGCCCCAATTTACATTGTGAGTAAGGGATTTTTTTTACTGGTGCCACCTGCCTGGTCTTTATCTTGCTATTTGCAAATGTCCCATCTTATTTTTTTTTTGGACGCTAGACGGTACCTGAGCAAGCGCAACCTTTGAATTTAAGATTTAGTTTGTTAAAACAGAGGTGTTACATCCCCATCAACTCTATTTGGGTCGTTTTGGAGACATTGCTTCCAATTTTATTGTACTTTTCCCGACACTAACATGAAATGACATCTCAAACCCTGCCACCCAAACAAATCAAAAGGTTTATATGTAGGGACGGTCCGACTCGCACCACTTTGCCTGGGCAGGCTTTGACCCTGTAAGCAATTTACCATTACTCATGTGTGATCTGGAATTTAACCCTTATCATCCTGCTGTTCAAGACAACCCATACCTTTGCAAACAGTGTAGATCCAGATCAGATGGCTTCTAAAGAAGCCATCTGATCAGGATCTTCACTGTCTGGCATTTAGTTTATGAATTTGTAGCAATAAATTACATCAAGTAATTTGATTGGTTGAAAGTCAGAAATGGGTGTGGCTAAACTGAATATTTAGCAAGAGAAGGGTTAAGGGGACATGTGATAGAAAAGTATTTTAACCATTACCCTGCTGTAGGCGACAAGACCTATCTTTGCAAACAGTGTAGATCCATATCAGATGGCTTCTGAAGAAGCCATCTGATCTGGATCTACACTGTTTGGCATTTAGTTTATGAATTTGTAGCAGTAAATTACATCAAGTAATTTGATTGGTTGATAGACAGAAATGGGTGTGGCTTACTTGAATATTTAGCAAGAGAAGGGTTAAGGGGACATGTGATAGAAAAGTATTTTAACCATTACCCTGCTGTAGGCGACAAGACCTATCTTTGCAAACAGTGTAGATCCATATCAGATGGCTTCTGAAGAAGCCATCTGATCTGGATCTACACTGTTTGGCATTTAGTTTATGAATTTGTAGCAGTAAATTACATCAAGTAATTTGATTGGTTGATAGACAGAAATGGGTGTGGCTTACTTGAATATTCAGCAGGTTAAAGGTTAAGAAGACTTGCCTCAGAATCTATTTCCCTAGGTGAGCGACTGACTGCTTCAGGGTTGCAGGTCCAGTCCGCGCGCAAAATGTTAAAAGGTCCTTAAATGAACCCCCCTCTAAACCCCACTTAAGTAGTCATTTTGGAGAAACGGAAGAATGCACTTTCATCACGAAAACACGCCTATATAATTTTGACCCCTTCAACCCCACTTTTATATAGTAAAACTGGGATTTACAGGGGTAAACATTATTTTCTTATTTCTGCTCTAAAATATAGATTGTGGGTATGCGTTAGAACCGCCTCGACGATAATATCTTGTTTGCACAACTTAATATCTTGTTCGCACAACATATAATCTTGTTAGCACAACTTAATCAGTCGCATAAGATACTATGCTGTCCGTACAAATACTATGTTTTGTGAACAAGATAATATCTTGTGCGCACAAGATATCTTGTCCACACAAGATATTTTATGTTGTCCGCACAAGATAATATCTTGTTCGCACAACTTAATATCTTGTTCGCACAAGATAATAACTAGTTCGCAAAACTTAATATCTTGTTCGCACAAGATAATATCTTGTTCGCACAAGTTACATGTAATATCTTGATCGCACCACATATTAAAAAAGAAAGTGCTCTCATGATTATCTAGAAAAAAAGAGAGTAGGGGACTAGTTACCGTTGTAAAAGCTGGATGAAATGACAATAAAACGAAGACTGATAGCGTATGATGCCCAGTGGGGAATACGTAATCCTATTAAGAATTGTAGTTATGTTGTTTGGAACTTACAAGAATTCACTTAAAAGTAAAAACAAGGAGAAAGAGAGAGAGAAAGAAATCATACCGTACATTTCAATAAGCTGATAATAGGATGGGTGTATGAGGTTTATATACAAAACGTGATCAAGAAAGTGATGACAAAGTAAAGCTGGGCTCATGAGACTATTTTAAATTTGATTTTCTCACACGTGGGTTGAGAATGAGATGCGGTATTTGTGGTAGCAGTTCAGTTCCAAGCCTTCAACTGTTTTTTTTTTCTTCTCGAAATCTGTTATTTCGGTCAGTGGTCCTTGTCTCTGACGTGTTCTCACTGTTTTCTTAACACTTATCTTGCTGTTCACGACCACCCCTATCTTTGCAAACAGTGTAGATCCAGATCAGATGGCTTCTTCATGACAACCCCTATCTTTGCAAACAGTGTAGATCCAGATCAGATGGCTTCTGAAGAAGCCATCTGATCAGGATCTACGCTGTTTAGCATTCAGTTTATGAATTTGTAGCAATAAATTACATCAAGTAATTTGATTGGTTCAAAGTCAGAAATGGGTGTGGCTTAAATGAATATTCAGCAAGATAAGGGTTAACATGTCCATGAAATGAACACTCCCGTAAACCCCACTTTATTTAGAGAAAACTCGGGTCACTACGATACCAATTCCGTGTCACGTGTTACATTCTTTCATATCCCACAATGACCTTTACTGTGCTGCCGGGGACGTTAAACCTAAAATCATACAATCAAACATATCCCCTTAATGGCTACATTTCTGATGAAAATTTGTGATATTTTGCTTATTTCTGCTCCTAGACATAGGTTGTGGGTACTCGTTAGAACCGCCTCAATGAGGCGGTTCTAACGAGTACCTACATCTAGGAGCAGAAATAAGCAAAATAATGTATACCCCTGTAAACCCCAGTTTTCTCTATATAAACTGTGGTTTAGGAGTGGGGAGGTGATCATTCCACGGACTTGTTATCATGCTGTAACACAGGGATACATTTTATTTCTTATCCCTGCTGTTGGTACTCGTTAGAACCGCCTTAATGGAGCGGTTGTAAAGAGCACAGACAACCTACATGTATGTTTGGAGCATGAATAAGAAAAGACATCATAATTTTTTGACAGAAAAATAGCCCTTATGGAGATATGACAGAAAGCACGACAGCCCACGTAATGAATTCTGGTCGGCCCGAGGATTTATGTTCCCTTAGTTGAGCCTGAAACTGGTCCAGCTCATAACTATTAAAATTAATGATTTTCAAACAATTTCGGTACCCGCCCATCGGGACTTGAAGAAATAGATGGGCTGCATGATGCTTCCACGCAGAGCTGAATCCGACCCGCACACGAGTACTGGTAAACTGCTTAGATGATCTTAGCCTGCCCAGGCAAAGCGGTGCAAGTTGGACCGTCCATGCTTATAAACCGTATTGGTTTCATTGGGCGACAGGGCTTGAGATGTCATTTCATCTCAATGTCGGGTAAAAGTCCCACGAAATTGAGAGCAACGTCTCCAAAATGACCTTTATTGTGCTGACGGGGACGTTAAACCTCAAATCATACATTCAAACATACCCCACTAATGGCTACATTTCTGATGAAAATTTGTGATATTTTGCTTATTTCTGCTCCTAGAAGGAGCAGAAATAAGCAGAATAATGTATACCCCTGTAAACCCCATTTTTCTCTATATAAACTGTGGTTTAGGAGTGGGGAGGTGTTCATTTCACGGACTTGTTATCAGGATACATTTATTTTCTTATCCCTGCTGTTGGTACTCGTTAGAACCGCCTCAATGCAGCGGTTGTTTGTTTGTTTGATTTGAGGTTTAACGTCCCGTCAACACTGTAAAGGTCATTTTTGAGACGTTGCTTCCAATTTTGTGGGACTTTTACCCGACATTGAGATGAAATGACATCTCAAGCCCCGCCACCCAATGAAACCAATAGAGTTTATAAGCATGGACGGTCTGACTCGCACCGCTTGGCCTGGGCAGGCTTAGATCCTCTAAGCGGTTTACCAGTACTCGTGTGCGGGTCGGTTTCAGCTCTGCGTGGACGCATCATGCAGCCCATCTATTTCTTCAAGCCCCGATGGGCGGGGACCGAATGCGGTGGTTGTAAAGAGCACCAACAAACTGTGTTTGGGGTATAAATAAGATAAGGCATCACACGTTTTTGTCAGAAAAATAACCCTTATGGAGATGTGACAGAAAGCACGAAAACACAAAAAATTGGAAGCAACGTCTCCAAAATGACCTTTACAGTGTTGACGGGAACATTAAACCTCAAATCGCATCAAACAAACAAACGAACACGAAAACACACGTAATGAATTCTAGTCGGCTCTAGGGTTTACTTAGTGAGCCAGAAGCTTGTCCTGCTCATAACTATTAGAACTAATGCTTTTTAAAAATGTTGCCATTCTATTTATGATCTGCTAATGTACGCATGAATAAAATATGAATGATTTCATATTTTTGAGCGATATTAATTTAAAACTCAAGTGAGTTGAACATGAAAAAATCTCGAAGCCTGGACAACATCTTTGGTTAGCAACCTTCCTCTTTGGTTATAAACCTTGTCAAGTTCGAAAAATCATTCTTAGATATAAAAAAGATCGGGCACAACATTAATGTTATACGACAAACTGCATGCATAGCAGTTAACCCAATCATGGATGACAACTTTGTTTCCCTCTTTAATTGCTCGCCGGTGGCTCAGACCACAGATTCTATTATGGTTCCAGCATTACGGCATACTGAGAATTAGAGAGAATCTAATTTTGTGTAATGTTGGTTGGTGCATGATGCTCTGTCTCTGGTCGGGCCAATCAAAGTCTAACTGTTGGTTTTCTTTTGCTCCAGCATTTCAGTGGTTTCTTGCTGTCAAGTCCTCACCGGTGTTTCGTCTCTGTGGTTGTTTTTTTTTTGTGTGTGTGTTCTCGGAGATGTTCTCGGAGGAGGCCTTCATCCCGACTGAACAAATTATTTGTCTAATCGTGACGGAAGTAAGGGCAAGGATTGCGGCCGCGTAAAATCGATTTAAGCCACCACAAAAATACTGACAATTTGCTGATCAGATACCATCTTATCCGGCGTTACCTACAATTTCGTCGAGTGTGTCTCTGTGTTTGTTTCTTTGGCAATATTTTTTTACTGAATAGCAATATTATGATACAATGTCATTTTCAGAGGCATTTGTATTCACCAGTTGTTCATAGATTTGGAGTAAATTTGAAAAGTAAGAAGCTTTCTGGTACGAATGCTTATTTGTGGTATGGCCGAACCTATACAACAATAACCTCGCGAAGTGTTTGACAAATTCAGGAAACTTTATGCATCAACTGAAGATTTGGCAGTTAGAAGAATGTATGTAGATCCGGATAGGCTACTTTTCATAGTTGATTAACATGTTTGTATATTTCAAATAAACTTTTGTTTCTACTCACCGTGTCTCCTCGAGCGAGAAATGGCGGCGAATCTATCAAAAAGGACCACAATTCGGCGTGAAACGACCACTTATGCGGTGTTGCGACCACTCATTCGGCGTTACGATTGGACGCGGTGCACCAGTGAAATTCTTTTCACTGACCGTTCCGAGGTGGTTCTTCTGTCGCGGATTATTTTCGTTATGTTTTTTCTTTGAGTGTGTGTATCGCTTATATCTTTTTTTTTTTGGATAGCCAATTGGCCATTTTGTGGGAAAGTAACTGTCCTTTCGGCTTTCCGCTATTGATGTTTCCATAAGGGTCTTGTTATTTCATGTTTGTATCTCTTTTCCTTTGGTGTCTGTAATGGGAGGTGTGGGTTAATTGTATCGATACATCATTGCCTTCACTTCTAGTACGCAATCGTAAGGTACATGTACGTGGGCCCTCGGATATACAGCGGAAAAAAGTTAAGCAACCCCGTTTTCAGATTACGAAAACACGCATATACAAATACATTGTAAATGTTACCGCCGAAAAAGCGAAAATTTTAAGATGAAAAATTATGATACTTTTCTCATTTCTGCTCAAAATATAGATTGTGGGTACTCGTTAGAAACGCCTCATTGAGACGGTTCTTACGTGTCCCAAAAATCTATATTTAAGAGCAGAAATAAGAAAAATAAGGTTTACCCCTGTGAACCCCAGTTTTACTTTATAAAAGTGGGGGAATTATATAGGCGTGTTTTCGTGATGTTAACAAGGTGGTGTTTTGTAATGTTAGCCACACTGTTGACGCTGCGGTCCATTGACTTTATTAGCAATAATTTCTTGAGAAATGTTGATACCAAACCACTGAAAAACTAGAATTGTTTTAGAGGAAATCAGTGTTTCCCACCATAAAAATAACTTGAATACCCATTTGACTTTAATAACTATGTTGAGGTCACCAAAATATAAGGTGCAAACAAGCCATTTTTGGCCAAAACCTATCAGTTTTCGGGAGCCTGTGACCTTAGAAAATGGTCATTAAAAAGGTCAAGATCACCAAAATCTAATCAAATTTGGTAGGCTATAATTAAATACTATACCAAGTTTGACCAACATTCACCAATCCTTAAATGAGATAAGGCACCAAAATCTAATCAAATCTTTTGTAGGTTGCAATGATATATTGAACCAAGTTTGACAAAATTACATGCTTTTTGTTCACAGGAAGCAGACAAGCCAAAATTGGCAGATGTTAGGGCCTGTGCGCTTAAGAATAAGGTCAAAGGACCAAACTCTATTCAAATCTTTGATAGGTTGCAATGATACACTGTACCAAGTTTGACCGAATTTCATTCATTCGTTCATGTGATAGGGAACAGACAAGCCAAAGTGCATGGTCTTTGGGTCCTGTGCCCTTAAAAATAAGGTCAAAGTCACCAAAATCTAGTCAAAGCTTTTAAGGGTTGCAATGAAATATTGTACCAAGACTGACCCAATTGAATCCATTCGTTCATGAGATGGGGTGCACACAAGCCAAAATTTAGAGTCTTTGGGGCCCTGTGCTCTTGAAAATAAGGTGACGGCCGCCAAAATCTAATCAAATCTGCGGTATGTTGTAATGATATATTGTACCAAATTTGACCAAAATAAATCGATGTGTTAATGAGATCGAGTGCTGACAAGTCATTTTTGGCCAAAAATTGACCGTTTTGTGGGGCCTGAGAAAATGTCATCATAACCGTATGACTATTTCCCCCATCCTAGTGATATAGCCAAGCAATTTGGCCAGAATCCATTCAAATGGTCAGGAGATATAATACTTTAAACAGGATATAGTGTTTCAAACGCCAACGGAAACGAAATCCGCACCGAAAACAATAGGCCCCCCCCCCCCTTACCTCCGGTGGGGGACATAAATATCTTTTGTCTTCGAGGTGTACATTTGAAACTTTATTCATAGTAGTAGTTTTTTAACAATTTGGGGCGCGTATCTCCGTACGTGCATGATGCTTTCACGCAGAGCTGAATCCGGCCCGCACGCTAACACTGGTAAACCGCTTAGAGGATCTAAGCCTGCCAAGGAACCGCGGTGCGAGGCGAACCGTCCATGCTTATAAACCCTATTGGTTTCATTGGGCGACAGGGCTTGAGATGTCATTTCATCTCAATGTCGGGTAAAATTCCCACATAATTGGAAGCAACGTCTCCAAAATGACCTTTACAGTGTTGACGGGGACGTTAAACCTCAAATCAAACAAACAAAATCTCCGTACGTGTGCACCCAGTGAAAACTCGCTGGGCGCTCTACGCATGCCGGCTGACACAAAACCCTCTTTATACAGACAGACAAGACTGTATTCCGAGTGAGTAGGTACGTAAGCTGAGTCGAGCCTTCACGGAGCACATAGGCATGCATGAAGATACGTTGTTTTTGCGAGAAGCGCCACATTCTTGGCCTTAATTGTGACATGTAAATGTTAGCAATGACACTGTTTAATAAAGTAGCGGGTGAAAGAGGACAAAATGTGTAAACTCTCCTAAAAATTTCTGCTTTACGTGCTTGATACTAACGTACAGCATTGCGGTCTCATGCAGGTGTTCACATACCTCAGAAATATTTTACACACACCGCATACCATCACGATAGCACGCCTATCTAATTCTCACCCTATTGATTTTTTTGTTTGTTTGATTTGATGTTTAACGTCACCGTCAACACTGTAAAGGTCATTTTTGAGACGTTGCTTCCAATTTTGTGGGACTTTTACCCGACACTGAGATTAAATGACATCTCAAGCCCTGCCGCCCAGTGAAACCAATAGGGTTTATAAGCGTGGACGGTCCGCCTCGCACCGCGGTTCCTGGGCAGGCCTCTAAGCGGTTTACCAGTACTAGTGTGCGGGCCGGATTCAGCTCTGCACCGCTTTGCCTGGGCAGACTTAGATCCTCTAACCGGTTTCCCAATACTCGTGTGCGGGTCAGTTTCAGCTCTGCGTGGAAGCATAATGCAGCCCATCTATTTCTTCAAGCCCCGATGGGCGGGGGCGACTCACCCTATTGAACTCCACGTTTATGTAGTAAAACCTTATTTTTCTTATTTCTGCTCCAAAATATAGATTGTGGGTACTCGTTGGAACCGCCTCGATGAGGCGGTTCTAACGAGTACAAACATTTTTAGCTCACCTGGGCCGAAGGCTCCAGGGGAGCTTATAGAATAGTGGGTCCTCCGTCGTCCGTCCGTCGTCCGTCGTCCGTCGTCCGTCCACACTTTTGAGCAGCTATATCTCTGTATCCTGCCGGCTGATCTCAATCATTTCTCATCGGTAGCATGCCTCTGGTGGGGCATTGATGACATAAACTTTTTTTCGAAATCGCTCTAAAACTTTGGTTCCTATGGTAACCACAAGGTCCCATAGACTTACTATGGGAAAATGCTTGTCATCACCGTAGCGCCTTCAGTTTTGATCGGATCTTTCTGAAACTTATATGTAAGGTGATTGGGGATAAAAACTCGGATGAGTTCGAAAACCGGCCAAGTCGGCCCAATTATCATAGAGTTACGTCCCTTTGATTGCTGAAAATACCAATTTTCGACCTTGTCATCACCGTAGCCCCTTCAGTTTTGATCGGATCTTTTTGAAACTTATATGTAATGTGGCTGGGGATAAAACCTCGGATGAGTTCGAAAACCGGCCAAGTCCGCCGAGTTATCATAGAGTTACGTCTCTTTGATTGCTGAAAATGTTGATTTTCGACCTTGTCATCACCGTAGCACCTTCAGATTTGATCGGATCTTTCTGAAACTTATATGTAAGGTGGCTGGGGATAAAATCTCGGATGAGTTCGAAAACTGACCAAGTCGGCCCATTTATCGTAGAGTAACGTCCATTTGATTGCTGAAAATTCTGATTTTTGACCTTGTCATCACTGTAGCCCTTTCAGTTTTGATCGAATCTTTCCGAAACTTATATGTAAAGTGGCTGAGGATAAAATCTCGGATGAGTTCGAAAACCAGCAAAGTTGGTCCATTTATCACAGAGTAAAATCACTTTGATTGCTGAAAATGCAGATTTTTGACCTTGTCATCACCGTAGCCCTTTCAGTTTTGATCGGATCTTTCTGAAACTTATATGCAAGGTGGCTGGGGATAAAACCTCGGATGAGTTCGCATACCAGCAAAGGTGGCCTATTTATCGTAGAGTAAGGTCCCTTTGATTGCTGAAAATGTTGATTTTTTGACCTTGTCATCACTGTAGTCCCTTCAGTTTTGATCGGATCTTTCTGAAACTTATATGTAAGGTGGCTGGGGATAAAACCTCAGATGAGTTCGAAAACAGGTCAAGTTGCCACATTTACTATATAGTTATGTCCCTTTTATGGATGAAAATGTCGATTTTTTACCTTGTCATCACCGTAGCCCCTGCAGTTTTGATCTTATCTTTCTGAAACCTATATGTAAGGTGAATGGAGATAAAACCTAGGATGAGTTTGAATACCGCCCAAGTTGGCCCATTTATCATAGAGTTACGTCCCTTTGATTGCTGAAAATGCCGATTTTTGACCTTGTCATCAAGGTAGCCCCTTCAGTTTTGATCGGATCTTTCTGAAACTTATATGTAAGGTGACTGGTGATAAAATCTTGGATGAGTTCGAAAACAGGTCAAGTCAGCCCATTTATCGTAGATTTATGTCCCTTTGATGGCTGAAAATGTTGATTTTTGACCTTGTCATTACCGTAGCCCCTTCAGTTTTGATCAGATTTTTCTGAAAATTATATGTAAGGTGGCTGGGGATGAAACCTCCGTTGAGTTCGAAAACTGGCCAGGTCGGCTCATTTATTTTAGAGTAACATCCCTTTGATTGCTAAAAATGCCAAATTTTGACCTTGTCATCACCGTAGCCCCTTCAGTTTTGATTGGATTTTTCTGAAACTTATATGTGAGGTGGCTGGGAATAAAATCTTGGATAAGTTTGAATACTGGCCAAGTCTGATCGGATCTTTCTAAAACCTCAGGTGAGTTTGAATACCGGCCAAGTCGGCACATTTATCATAGAGTGACGTGCCTTTGATTGCTGAAAATGCCTATTTTCGACATTGTCATCACTGCTGCCCCTTTAGTTTTGAACGGATCTTGATGAAACTTACAAACAAGGAAGTCAGGCAGAAAGCTTGGAGGAGTTTGAAAACTTGTTTTTGAACTTGTCATCACCATAGCCACTTCAGTTTAGATCGGCTCTTCTTAGCAAGTCAGGAATAAAAGCTTGAATGAGTTTGAAAACCGGTGAGGTCAGCCTGTTTATCATAGAGTTACATTCTACTTGATTTTCAGAAAATGCTTACCCTGTCATCACCATGTCCTCCTATAAAGCCTTCAGAAAAGGTTGGCACTTCCTTAAACTTTGAATCTGTTAGCTAAGGTGAGCTGAAATAAGACAAAATATCACATTTTTTCTTCTAAAATGATCGTTAAATCGGCGGTACAGTTTACAATGCATTTGAATAGGCGTGTTTTCGTAATGTGGCAATATAATCTTCCATCTAATAACTCCGTCAGAAGGCTATAACTACGTTAATGCGTAAATCCTCAGACAAACAACAGTATACAGTAAAATTCCAATATTAAGACCACCTTTGGGACTGTTCAAAAGTGGTCTTTAAGACCACTTTTGAACAATCCCAAAGGCGGTCTCTCACCGGAGGGACACTAGACATAGGAAACACATAGAAAACGTAACTGAAATGTTATAAATGTGCTTTTAATAGCAAAATTAGTCATAATTTTAGGTGGTCTTAATAGCGGAATTTTACTGTATATATGTGAATGAAAATGTATTTTTTCAGTGAAAAAGTAAACGGGTATTACTGTAACATTAACCGTTACCTGATAAGCTATTTTTGTTGGTCTGATTTCGATGCCATTTACGGCTCACGTGATTTCACAGAGGACTCAATTACATGTATAGAGATGTCAGTTTTTTTTATATACTCGTACTTATTAAGGGGAACGCGGCGTCTAATCGGAGTATACATTGTTTGCAAATGCGACGCTAGGCATAAATGGGTCAACAGCAACATTTCACAAATCATGCAACTTTTCCCGAGGGCAACAAATAATGCATTCATATTTTGCAACATTTGAAGCGAAAGCTGGATAGAAATTTTCGAAATATATCAGTAATGGATTTGATCAGTATTCGCTCCCGAAGGCAAACTTTTCCATATTTTGTTTGTGCTAAAAAAATTTCGTAATTAATGACAGATTCTCAAGATTTTATTTTTGAGTGCTTCATAAACTAAATACATATTTAGTGTCTTTAATAACATACATGTATAATCTGTTCTCCGCGAAAGTTTTGCTGGGCACGCTATTGGCGAGTATGCAGTGCCCATAAACTGCCATCTATTTTGTTTTATATCAGACTACCAGTTGTTTGTTTTTGTAATTATAATTTCAGGGAAAATAAGGCCATTACGAAAACGCGCTATTCGACTTATTTGTAAATTTTACCGCCGAAAAAACGTAAATTTTCGGATGAAAGGTTGTGATATTTTTCTTATTTCTGCTAAAAATATAGACTGAGGGCACACTTTAAAAGCGCCTCATCGTGGCGGTTCTAACGAGTATCCAAAATCTATATGGTAGAGCAGAAATAAGAATGCATACCCCCTGTAAACCCCAGTTGTACCGTACAACTGTGGTTTACAGGTGGTATGCATTGTTTTGATTCTCGTTCAGAAATATACAGGTAAATCAGAATGGTTCAGGATAATACAGGTAAGCGAGACCACTTGTCCCGATGGTCAGCGGTCAAGGGGAAATAACTGCAATAAAGGATTATGCTTATTTTATGGATTTAGTTCCCTTGTAGACTGCGTTAAAATAAGTTCGGTATGTATATAAAAGTAGGATTTAAGGTGATCAAAATTATATAGGCGTGTTTGCGTGATGTACAATGTTTTTTACATTTGAATCTTCCGTTGTTTTCAAGAAGAACAGCTGTCAGTTTGTAGAGAAAAACAAATATACACAGTGCTATTGATTACCTCAGAATGGCTATACCCTCAGCGGGTAGCCAACCGAAAGGACAGTTACTTCACACAAAAAGCAAAACGGCTATTCAAAATAAAAAGATATGAGCAATACATACATTGCAAAGGCAAACTATAACAAATAATAAACCACGACTGTCGGGCTTGAAGAAAAAGATGGGCTGCATGATGCTCCCACGCAGAGCTGAAACCGACCGCACACCACTTAGAGGATCTAAGCCTGCCCAGGCAAAGCGGTGAGAGTCGGATAGTCCATGCTTACAAACCGTATATGTCATTTCATCTAAATGTCGGGTAAAAGCCCACAAAGTTGGAAGCAACGTCTCCAAAATGACCTATACAGTGTTGACGGGTACGTTAAATCTGAAATCAACCAATTTAACAAAACCGCGACAGACGAACCGCCTTGGAACGGTCTGGGGATGGTGTTGACTGGGCCGCTGAACTCCTATACAATCAATCAATATGCCATATCGTGCGTTGACGATATGCTGGTTAAACATAGTTCTCCCAGTACAAGACTTATAACAATACATTTATACGTTTGTACTATTCGAAGTTTTCAGAATTCAAAATAAGTTTTGTGCTTTACTTTTCCTTAATTGCTTTATTGATAGCTTGCAATATTTCTGTCAGTTTCTGCCACCTGATAATCAATTCACCAAGGATGTCTATTCATAACATAATGTAAACCAAAATATTTTTTCTATTAAGCACTGGAAGTCAAGTCCACATTTATAAGTGAAAACGTTTTCATTCCTTCTTTTCAATTTCCGATGTATTCAAATGCTAATTAAATGACTGTTACAAGAGATAATAGCGCGTGGGTGACTTCACTCAAACATCCTATGTTCTCGGTATTTATGGCTACTCTTCAAATAAGTTTGCAGAAAATTATTTTCTGGTATTCTGTAATCTACTTGTGAAATAGAATAATTCTAAGGTGATCAAAGGTCCTTTGATTGGTGATGTTTTCAGTTTAAGTAAATCTTACATGCAATTTGGTCGTAACTTGTAAAGGGAAATATCATTCTAATTGGGTATAACGATAACGAGTCCGTGGAATGAACGCCCCCTTTAAACCCAACTTAATACAGAGAAAACCGGGGTTTGCGGGGGTGTAATATTTTCTTATTTCTTCTTCAATATATATGTTGTTGGTACTAGTTAGAACCGCACCAATGAGGCGGTTCTAATGAGCACAAACAACCTATGTTTGGAGTAAACATGAGATAGGTATCTCAAATATTTATAGCATCTTGGAGAATATGAAAGAATATACGGTCTCACGGGGGGGGTGAGTGTTATCGTAATGAGGCTGTTAACCCATTCAGTTCACAGTGTAGATCGGTGCACATTACGAAAATACGCCTATACAAATACATTGCCACCTTTATCGCCGAAAAAATGAGCGTTTGGAGTTTTCGAAACGAATCCTTTGAAAAATACCATAAAATACAACCAGGTCACCATTTTAACAATTTATGATGGGCCTACGTCCCAGATGCTATTTATCAAGTTTCGTGGAAATCTGCCCAGTGGTTCTGGAGAAGACTATTTTTGAAGGGTTTTTACCATATATGGCTAGGCGGTCATTTTGGTCATATGACCTGGACCCCATGAGCAAATTTTGGTTTCCCCCACCCCATAGAGGCTCCATATAAAATTTGACTTCAATCGGCCCAACGGTTTCCGAGAAGCAGTTCGAAAATTTTCACATTTTTCGCCTCGGCGAGGCTATACTAAATGGAATGGAATATTTCGCCAGTTCATTGGTTTGATCTCATTGATATCCATCAGTAGGCCAACATTGTTTAAATATTCATCTCTAAATATTCCAAGCGGTTAAGTCACTATCACCAATTTTCACAAACGGGTTACGGACGGACAGACAGACAGACCTTATATGGATTGGCGGCCATTTTGGTCATGTGACCTGGACCCCATTAGCAAATTTTGGTTTCCTCCATCCCATAGAGGCTCCATATGAAATTTGACTTCAATCGGCCCAACGGTTTCCGAGGAGAATCAGTTCGAAAATTTTCACATTTTTCGCCTTGGCGGGGCTATTCTAAATGGAATGTAATATTTCGCCAGTTCATTGGTTAGATCTCATTGATATCTTTCAGTATGCCAAAAATTGTTTAAATATTCCAAGCGGTTAAGTCACTGTCATCAATTTTCACAAACGGGTTACGGACGGACAGACTGACAGAATGACACGGTGATTTTAGGGCACTCTTAGAAAATCAACCGACTTCAGTCAGTCGCTTTTTCTGCGGGTCGTGCAATTTAGCATGGTTCCGACCGACTGTTCCGACCGTTGTGTTGGCTCATAGGTCCTTCAGGATGAAGTCACTGGCGGAACTTTAACAACTGGCAGCGAGGTTACGAGACATGTATACATCATGCAAACACACATATAAAATGTTTACCTCCTTTAACCCCACGTTTGTATAGTAAAGTTTGGGATTTGAGGGGTAAACATTATGTTTCTTGTTTCTGTTCAAAAACATCCATTGTCGGTACTCGTTTGAACCGCCTCGTTGAGGCGGTTCTAACGAGTACCAACACTCTATGTTTTGAGCATAAGTATGATAAATATCAGGACTTTTATCTGAAAAAAAAATCTTATTTGTGGTGGAACAATTTTACCAATATAATGTTTGGTAATTTGGGATCTTTAAGTGTGTTGCGTTAACGTACTCGTATTTCGCTTAATCCAGAACTCCTGTATAATTTTTTTTCACTAAATAAATAAATAAATAAATAAATTAATAAATAAAAATGCTCAGAAACCAGAGTCCGCTGTTTAACTTTACATGTACTTTGGTGTTGCCTGCTTTCTAGAAGTTCTCGTTTTACACGACTTTTTAATCACAGAAATCAGTTTTTTACGCATTATAACCTTGCTTTATAGATTATGTACATATTATCTGAACTGCGAAAAGCTTTATTCAGAATGTCAGTCCAGCGAAGATTCAGATCAGCCTGCGCGCGCATGCTGATCTGAGTCTCCGCTGGACGCTACCTGGATGACCGTTGACTTCATGGTTCTTAATGCAGTTCGAGAAGGCTGTATTGTAACCGAAGGAGTGCGGTGGCTGGTTCGAAACCTCGGTGCACCCACATGTCTAAAGTCATGTGTTTCTGTCATGGCTCGTCTGGTACCATAATGCTATCAAACATGTAGGCTTTGTCAGCTTAACGAAGCTTATTTGCATCTCCATAGAATCTTAAAATAGAAGTGTGTGTCTGTGTGTGTGTGTTTTACGTTCCACTAGCAACTATGGTCATATGGAGACGGGGTCTCGGTTTAAAGACTTATCCAAAGGTCTGGAGAATCGAATCGAACCCTGTTGTGTATCTTTCATCACATACAGTTTAGTTTTTTCATACATATTTTTATACGCCGGGAACCATAAATCATACTAGAAGACTTGCATAATCAGCGAAAACTCAGATCATCCTGCCAAACCGCGTTGTCTGACCACAATAGTCTATGCTCATTTGAATCTTCGAAAGCTCCATGGCTATCCAGCTAGAGTTTGGTCAAAACTCTGGCTAGACTATGTCTCTGCCAATCGTCTAGTAAGGTTTCGGCGTGCCGTGACTCGCATTATGTTGGCTTAGTACAGAACAGAACAGAATTGTCCGGTATTTTTGGTCTCAGATGGAATATGTTTAAAAGATATACATGCACTCTGGATCCATTGTCTTTCAGCAGAACAAAAGAACACTATACACAACTAAATTGAGACCCAGATCAGTCACCATAGACCAGTGTCTTAAGCATATGGACTTTTCTAAAACTTACAATAAATAAAATATACCTGGCAATCCTAAAATCAAAAACGAACTAGGTGAAAGGACTAATATGTCATATATCGGTTAATCCACGAACGCTTCCTTCTATCCGCCCAAAATATCATTGAATGGTTTCGGATTGTCTTAATTGTTTTTATATTACATTAAGATATTGTCGTTGATGGAATATGTGCTGAAGATGTTTTGCAATACACTTTTTCTTCGAAATAAACACTTTATTATATTGTTTTCTACAGACAACGGTTTAAACGCACAAACAACCAACTTGTCACGTGACTACGTGCGTGAAGGTCTGATCATGCCTGAGAGCAACAACCGCTACCAGTCGCATTTTACGAATATTATAGATTATTGACTTTATATTGAGAAATATTCGACACGAGTTCATGTGGCAAATGACGCACGTCCTTCGCCATATGAACGAGTGCCGAATATTTCACAATATAAAGTCGATAAATTTTGTATTACATACCCAAAACATGAACTGTTTACTAGCATCCTGATTGTCTGGCATAGCAATCTGTTCGTAAAACCAGATTATATATCTTTAAAGTTGTCTGAAATGGAAAATAATTCAGGTCGTTAAGTGTCTTCATACACGTTGTACAAACACGTCAAATTGCGCCAGATTGAAGTCGACGATGACGTTAACTTTGGTGGATGTGACCTTATAAGAACATAGACGTTTGCCAACGCAGGGAACCACTTTTTCCGGATTGTCCGTTTATTTTTTTCAAAATACTCCTGGCTGTCTGTTTGTTTGTTTGATTTGAGGTTTAATGTCCCCGACAACACTGTAAAGGTCATTTTGGAGACGTTGCTTCAAATTCTGTGGGACTTTTACCCGACACTGAGATGAAATGACATATCAAGCCCTGTCGCCCAATGAAACAAATATGGTTTATAAGCATGGACGGTCCGACTGGCACCGCTTTACCTGGGCAGGCTTAGATCCTCTAAGCGGTTTACCAGTACTCGCGTGCGGGTCGGATTCAGCTCTGCGTGGAAGCGTCATGCAGCCCATACGTCCCCGTCAACACTGTAAAGGTCATTTTGGAGACGTTGCTTCCAATTTTGTGGGACTTTTACCCGACATTGAGATGAAATGACATCTTAAGCCCTGTCGCCAAATGAAAACAATAGGGTTTATTTGCATCGACGGTCCGCCTTGCACCGCGGTTCCTGGACAGGCTTCGATCCTCTAAGCGGTTTACCAGTACTAGTGTGCGGGCCGGATTCTTCAAGCCCCTATGGGCGGGGGCCATATCGTTATGTGTACGCTAATATCAGTCAGACGCCAAGACGACAAAAGATACATGACACCTTTGCCTCGCCCAGGAACCCAAACTTGGCTACTAGCAAGCTACATGTATATATTACGTTGCGAAATGGTAACAAAAGTTTTCAGGTAAGTCGAATCCGTTGTTGCTACAGCACAAAAACAACTGTGGTAACTAATGACATATGGAACAGAGAACGTCTTTAATGAAGATATCTTGTCGTAGTTGCTGTTCCTCGAGATTGACATTAGATGGAATGAGGTTAAATTAGACGGACATAAATAGGCATGAAAAACTGGAAATATCTGCGTGGACACAAATAGATAATCCTGTTTCAATATGTACAAGTCCTTTGATCAGACAATTGATTTTGTGATTTATTGTTGTTTCCATTCAGCAAATCATGTCTTTTTGCTTGGTGAAGACCAGCGGTTTTTCGGTCGGTAATGCCGAAAGAAAAAAGACACGTATAAACCAATTATATTTACCAGATATATCCTGTATTTTGCCTTATTTTCTATAAGTTTAGTATGTCCAGCCACACCAATGAACTTTACACAAGGAAAACAATTTCCCATGTTCACATACAAAGGTCTGTTCACATATGACATCACGCTAACAAGTCCGTGAAATGAAGACCCCCTTAAACCCCAATTTATATAGAGAAAACTGGGGTTTATGGGGTTTTACATTAGTTTCCTTATTTCTGTTCCAAGACATAGGTTGTGGGTACTCGTTAGAACCGCCTCATTGAGGCGGTTCTAACGAGCACCCACAACCTATGTTTTTAGTATAAATAAGAAAAATATCACTGATTTTCATCAGAAAAGTAGCCATTATGGTGATGTGAAAAATGCACTATGTCGCACGGATGTGTCATCGTAATGAAGGTCCAGAGACTCCAAGTTATACAATTACATTACGGTAACACATCCGTGTGATAAAGTGAACTTATTATGAAAACATACCCGTGCGATATAGTGCAATTTTATATATCTCCAAAATGGCTACTTTTCTGACGAAAATCTGTGATATTTTTCTTATTTATACTGCAAACATAGGTTGTTGGTACTCGTTAGAACCGCCTCATTGAGGCGGTTCTAACGAGTACCCACAACCTATGTCTTGGAGCAGAAATAAGAAAATATTGTTTACCCCCGTAAACCCCAGTTTTCTCTATATAAAGTGGGGTGTAAGGGGGTGTTCATTTCACGGACTTGTTAGCGTGATGTCATATGTGAACAGACCTTTGTATGTGAACATGTTCACGTGATGTTATTTTTATACTGAGCAGTGAAATCAATGCATATCTGAAACAAATAAAAATGATATTTTCACATTATGAAAAGATAGAGATATGATATTTTCATATTGTAAAAAATAACATAACCATGTTTTCGCAGTAGCATCCTGGACACCTTTTTGCCAAAAGTCACGTATAAGATAAAACAGATTTTTTTTCGATTCGAACGCGTGTGAATTCTGATATTTTCAAAACACTCAATGGAATCTTTTGGAATTCACCTCCAAAACATAAATATCCTATATCTGTTATATCTCCGAAACAGTTATTATATGAATGAATTTCATTTTCGTGGATTTTATCGATGTGTCAAGTCCGGCGAATCACTTACTAACTGCATGAAGTCCTTTCCGGAACACTCACAAAATGCAGTGTGTAAGTGATCCGCCGGAGTTTGCACATTACGAAAACACGCCTATACTAATCGTTATAAACTCGACCGCCTTAAAAACGAAAAATTTCAGATGAAAAAAAATGTGATATTTTTCTTATTTCTGCTCAAAATATAGACTGTGGGTACTCGTTAGAACCGCCTCATCGAGGCGGTTCTAACGAGTAGCCACAATCTATATTTTAGAGCAGAAATAAGATCTTTTTTTTTGGTTTGGGTTTTACGGCCCTTTCAAGATTATTTCACT
The DNA here is from genome assembly GCA_963580285.1 of Lucinisca nassula. Lineage (NCBI taxonomy): Eukaryota > Metazoa > Mollusca > Bivalvia > Lucinida > Lucinidae > Lucinisca > Lucinisca nassula. The sequence continues at coordinate 37,786,118 of OY757013.1, forward strand.
CATATCGAGCCGATCGTTAATCAGAGGTGGGCGAAAACCAGAGTACCCGGAGAAAACCACCTGACCTTCCGTTGCAGAACTTGGCGTCTCACACGTGGCCCGAGCGAGGCTCGAACCTACGGCGGTGAGAGACCTAATGACTAAGAGTCAGCGCTCTTATCCACTAGGCCACGGAGGCCCGAATAAGAAAAATAAGATTTACCCCTGTAAACCCGAGTTTTACTATATAAAAGTGGGGTTCAAGGGGGTCAATGTTATATATGCGTGTTTTCGTGATGAAATCGGGCTTCATGCAGTTTGTGAGCGATTCGCTGGAGTTAAAACATCGATAAATTCCACAAAAATAAAATTCTTACCTAATAATGCCAACTTTGTCATCGAAATGTTAACAAAGGCCACCAAAATGGTAAATTTTAGGACTTATTTCGAAAGCATCAACCGACAGCACGGTGGTACGACGGCCCAATAGCTCAGAGGTAGAGCGTCCGCTTCGGGATTTTTCATCAAAGGCATGAAGAAGGGTACTAGTGCTCCCTTGGCTCACGCTCACCGCTGTGATTATCAGGGGTAGTCCTAAGAAGATAAATGAAGATAGGTAAGTATTTTTTTCAAGGATTCTTTGTTTGTCGCAAAAAAGCTCAGCAGAGCTTATGTTCATTGTTTCTAATTGTTTCTAATATGCGACGTTAATTTTTTATCATCATCGGCGGAATGATAATCCAAATTATAAACTGCCATCTATGAAAGAAACCAAGTGGAAAACTGTCAAGTCTTTAAATTCAATTTATTTCGGTTCTATCAGTTAATTTTCCATCTTTTTTCCATCGAACGCTCTTTTCGTTGCTTTATATACAACGACGTAACGCGCGGGTTCAAAACCTATTCTTAGAGACGTCATTCTGATTTCCGTCTTTGCTGGATCATTACAGGGTCACTGATGAGGCTTTATTAGCCGAAACTACGTAGTTTGACCCATCTTCTTTCTTATGAATGTTTACATTGCTCTTAAAGGAACTCTTTTTTGATTTTTATTTGGTCGGGCCCCTCTGAGTCTAACTTTTGGTTGTCTTTTGCTCCAGCAAATTCTGTTGTTGTATGCTGTCGAGTCCTCAACCTTGTTTCATCTCTGTAGTTTTTTTTATTTGTATGTTCTCGAAGATGTTACACTGATGAGTTAGGAAGCCTTCATGCGGACTAAACAAAATTAGTGTATACCGCGACAGAGGTAAGGGCGAGGCTTATGGACATGTAAAATCGATTTGAGCCCCCACCCCCAGTGGAATTCTTCCAGGGCGGTTCTTCTGTGGCGGTTTATTTATGTTGTTGTTTGTTACTGCTTACTGTGTGTATCACTTGTGTCTTTTTTATTTTGAATGGCCATTTGGCCATTTTGTGGGAAAGTAACTGTCCTTATGGCCATCCTTTGTTGAGGTTTCCATTATGGTCTGGTCTTTTCATGTTTGTGTTTCTTTCCCTTTGGTGTCTTTGATGGGTGGAGTAAGTTAATTGTATCGATTCCTGATCTTTGTTTTACTTCTACTTTTTATTTCAAAATTCAATATTGGACTTAAATCTCTTCTGCAACAAGGTCTATCGGAACCCGAATTTTATGGTGACTTAGTATATAAATTCAGAAAAATATATAACCGCAATGACTTCAGCACCCGATTTCGTAAAATCTTTCTTCGATAAAAAAAGATTAGGTACAACATAAATGTTATACGACAGACTGCATGCATGGTAGTTAACCCAATCACGATTGACAACTTTGCTTCCCTCTTTAATTGCACGCCGGTGGGTCAGACCTCAGATGACGTAAATACTTATTTGGTTGGTACCTGATGGTCTGGTCTCTGGTCGGGCCTTCGGAGTCTAACTGTTGGTTTTCTTTTGCTCCAGCATTTCAGTGTGTTTCTTTCCCTTTGGTGTCTCTGATGGGAGTTGTGGGTTAATTGTATCTATTCCTGATCATTGCGTCCAGTTCTACTTCGACTTCACGTTACATAACTACCTGTTGTTGTGTGATATAGTTATGTGATTATTGTTCATGGAATTTTATCGAAGTATGAAATTTTTATTTCAAACATTCAAATTGCTCAAAATGTATAAAATGGAGAATTGGAATTGTATTGTTATATTTTTCTAATTTATACTCCAAACATAGGTTTCCTCTAAATAAAGTGATGTTTTCACCGTTTCTTATATATTATTTTTGTATTATTACGTTTTATCGTGATGGACACTATTGAACTTGTCATTTGGACAAGGATCCATAGTGCAGCGGCAGCTGAAACATTACGTCAGGTTCTTTTACATAACATTATTAATTGATTATCCTATATTACACAAGGTCAACCAATATTAAAAAATCATAAATCATGTTTTTAATTGCGTCAATTAATAAAATTGTCATTAATCAAGTAATTTCGTATTGTCCCAGTTACAGGTCCTCGGTCAGCTGTATTGGCCTCGGCCTTCGGCCTCGTGCCAATAGAGCAAACCTCGGACCTGTAACTGGGCCAATACGAAATTATTTGATTAATAACATTATATTAACAAGTTCGTGAACACATGTAAACTCCAATATAAACAAACTAAACAGGGGTGTACATGGATATGTATTATTTTTCTTGATTGATTGATTGATTGATTGAACACTGATTGATGGTAGACATTCTTTGCGATGGAGTTTATTTCACATTCCGTTACGACAATTTTATGACCACATAACGTGCGATAAAAATAAGCTATCTGTGTTGCTCTTCCGTCAATGAACAGACAATTCTTTAAAAGGAAGCCCTAATTGAATTCTTTGTTCACGTCAACCGAGCCATGTTTTTACACGAAAACTCTTCTGAAGTGTAGTAAAATCTATCAGGAAGACAATATGGGTCGCACCCAGCGAAAAGAGGTTTTCGGAAATGTGCGCACAGCGAAGATTCAGATCAGCCGCAGGCAGGCGCAGGCTGATCTGAGTCTTCGCTTTGCGCTATATAAATGTCCATGTCCCCTAGGTTTCTCCGTACAGATCAGCTAATTTGTATCGTAGCTGAGTGGCCACGCAAGCTGGTCTAAGTCTTAGCATGCTCGTTTGCACCGTTCCTTCTGTTGTGGCTTATATTGGCCCTTTGTGGAAGCTGGTTTCTGTTCAATAGTCTTCAATGAAACGGATTGCTTAACTGCCTAAGGAAGGAAAATGATAAAATCACTTGTAAACATTGCATAAATATGCCTATGCGTTAAGCTCATAGTACAGGGGAATTTAAAATCGTAGAAAGCATAGTTAGTCTCCTGTGCTTTTATTTCAGAAGTATTTAAAACCAAATAATTGCAAAAGTCTTATTCTAAGACAGTGCGCCTCTTTCATCTTTGTCAAAAAAGAAAAGACGACAATGATCAGGATTCGATACAATTACCTCACACCTCATACCAAAGACACCATTATCATTTTATCAACTGCCTCCCAAATATTAAGGCCTAAAATAGCCATGTTTCCGCTAACGAAATCCCGCAGAAAAAGCGACCGGCTGAAGTCGGTTGATTTTCTAAGAGTGCCCTAAAATCACAGTGTCATTCTGTCAGTCTGTCTGTCCGTCCGTAACCCGTTTGTGAAAATTGGTGATAGTGACTTAACCGATTGGAATTTTAAATAATTTTTGGCATACTGATAGATATCAATGAGATCTAACCAATGAACTTGCCAAATATTACATTCCTATTAGTATAGCCTCGCCGAGGCAAAAAATGTGAAAATTTTCGAACTGCTTCTCCTCGGAAACCGTTGGGCCGATTGAAGTCAAATTTCATATGGAGCCTTTATGGGATGGGTAAAACCAAACTTTGCTAATGGGGTTCAGGTCACATGACCAAAATAGCCGCCAAGCCATATATGGTAAAAATAGTCTTCAAAAATAGTCTTCTCGAGAGCCACTGGGCAGATTTCCACGAAACTTGATAAATAGCATCTGGCACGTAGGTCCATCATAAAGTGCTAAAATGGTGACCCTGGGTTGACCTTGACATTCTTTGTGCCTAGGTCAAACTTTGGCACATATGCTTTTGTATTGGAAAAGTAAGAATGCATTTTATCCTGCAAACGATTCAGAATACAGTACTAAAGTATAAGATATATATTTGCTCCTTACGATAAGGCGCATTTATTGGGGGAACCGTTTTAGGTCCAGGTCACATGACCAAAATGGCCGCCATACCCATATATGGTAACACTCATAAAGCTAAAAGCATCCGGCGGGTCGTGCACTTCAGCTGAAACACTGGTTAGGATAAGAATCGTTAGGTTGAAAAACTTTTTTTTATTTTATTTTTATTTTGTTAACTTTTTATTTGATGAAAAAGAACAAAAATCTTGAAGCGGGCTAAATTCAAAACCATTCACCCCACGAAAACATGCCTATATAATTTTGACCCCCTTGAACCCCACTTTTATATGGTAAAATTGGGGTTAGCAGGGGTAAACCTTATTTTTCTTATTTCTGCTCTAAAGTATAGATTGTGGGTACTCGTTAGAACCGCCTCGATGAGGCGGTTTTAACGAGCACCCACAATCTCTATTTTGAGCAGAAATAAGAAAAATATCACAATTTTTCGTCTAAAATTTTCGTTTTTTAGGTGGTAAAATTTACAATGTATTTGAATAGGCATGTTTACGTTATGAATAATGCGGATATGAAGATCAAGAAGCAATAAGAACAGGTTGTGCTATTTTGGCTGTTTTATGAATTTCTATCTATAGTGCTAGAGATATTAAGGTCGGTACATGTAGGTAAAAATTCTTATTAGATTTTTTTGGATGGCTATAAAAACTGCAGGGTCAGCACAAAAAAGGATGGGTCAGGTATTTTTTTGTAGGCCTAATGATGTTTGAACAGCCCCACTTCCAGTTTTCTAAGATAGCCATTCTCAAAACTACACTCTGTGACGCGGCCTAACAGCGTGCAATTAGGTGAGAGCGACAGAATTGTTCCTAACTAAGCATTTAGCCTGTCACATAAAATCCGCTCTATAACCTACCCTTTTATGTCTAGGGTTGTTCTCAAAACAATGAAACGATCATTAGGCCCGACTTAGCCACACATGCACACACATCACCTTATCGTGTCATTTTAATGACTTCGCTTGTAAACTCTATTTTTCTTTAGTGGTCATATCCATCATTTTGATTGGCTGTAATGGCAAACAAAAACCTTGAACTCAACTTCGTAGAAATCATACGGTCTACAGGGCTGAAACTTTGGTTCAAACATGTATTTCAAATACATATTTGCAAAACTGCGTGTCGCGCAATGATCTCCGCTGAAATTATACTTTCACACGGGTTTCAACATTTATGATTGCACTGGTATTGCGCAAGAACTTTGGTTGCTATGCCAACTTAATTTTGCTAAATACATACAATAAAAATTGAAAATGTCATTTGTTATTCTCAATGTTAGACGCTTTGGAAATGAAGGACAGAAATGTATCCATTACGAAGACGCGCCAATACAAATATATTGTCAACTTGAGCGCCGAAAGAAAAAGAGAAAGAAGATGAAAAAAAAATGTGATATTTTTCCTATTTCTGCTCAAAATATAGATTGTGGGTACTCGTTAGAACCGCCTCATCGAGGCGGTTCAATAGAGTACCCGCAATCTATATTTTAGAGCAGTATATAGATTGTGGGTACTCGTTGGAACCGCCTCATCGAGGCGGTTCAAACGAGTACCCGCAATCTATATTTTAGAGCAGAAACAGCCTATAAATAAGTTATTTCCTATGCTGTGAAAGCAAAAACGTTTTTTAAATATGCCGTTATTGAATATACCGACTTTTATGAAATTTAGAATTCGTAGCGGCCTTGGTTTCTGTGGCGCCTTACAGATGTTATAGACTTGTATGAAATTGCATGTGTTTCGATAAAAAATCAAAACTGTTTCTCGTGAGTTCAGTCCTCATGGCAGTCATTTTGTTAATGTGTTTTAGTTGGAACTAATACTGTTTGGTCAAAGCGATTATGGGTCTTATGGCACTCTATTCCATACTTATGCTCCAAACATAGAGTTTCTTGATTTTAGTCGCTGTTACAACCGGCCAAGGTGCTGCAGAAATAGCAGAACGCCATTTTCTCAACACAAAGTTGGGTTTGCTGTGGATGTTCATCAGGCGGACTTGTAAATAGCTGTTGGGAAATGACAAACGCATATTAACACGTACGATTTCATTGACTTGAAAACCTATGACTTATTCGTTTACGTTGGAGGATTCCAACTCGTTCTGGAGTACATGGAAGATTTGTCCAACAACTGTATGTAGACATAGAGGATACCGGATTCCTGTAATTTGATATGAAGTTTATCAGGTGTTAGACTTTGAGAATGCTTGTAGAATCGCAAGGCTGTCCGAGCGATTCTACATCGTTTCTCGAAGTCGAATCTGATAAACATGATACCAAAAGACACGAATCTGGAATATTATATTTATCAGTTAGTCCCCTTGTACACTCTTACATTTTTGCCAACTTTTCCTGCAATCCAGTTTACAGAAGTGCAATGTCACGTTACCTTGATGAATAGAAGTGAAGGCAATGATCAGGAATCGATACAATTAGCCCACAGCTCCCACCAGACACACCAAAGGGAAAAGAAAAACACAAACATGAAATAACTAGACCCTAATGGAAACACCAATAGCGGAAAGCCAACAGCGGACAGTCATTTTCCCACAAAATGGCCGTTGACTATTCAAAACAAAAATATAAGCGATACACACACTGAAAGACAAACCATGACAAAATTAAACAGCGACAGAAGAACCGCCTTGGAACTGTCAGTGAAACGAATTTCGATGGGGGGGGGGGGGGGGGTGGGATTAAATCGATTTTACGCGGCCCTTACTTCCGTCGCAATGAATGCCTCCTAACTCATCATTAAATTCGCTCTAATTCTCAGTAAGCCTTTACGCTGGAACCATCATAGAATCAGAGGACTGATCCACCGGCGTGCAATTAAAGAGGGGTGCAAAGTTGTCAACCGTGATTGGGATAACTTCCAAGCATGCAGACTGTGTGTAACATTTATGTTGTATCCGTTCATTTACATCGAAGAATGATTTCACGACATTGGGTGCTGAGGTCATTGCAATTATATATTTTTTCTGAATTTATATACTATGTCCCCATAAAATTCGGGTTCCGATAGACCTTGTTGCAGAATAGATTTAAGTCCAACATTAAATTTTGAAATTAAATCGGAATGACGTCTGTAAAATTTTGAAGAGGCTTTGCATAGTTTATGATACCGATAACCCTGATTAAGAAGTTTAGCAGTTAACAATTTATTACGAGTGTTGAAGTCGGTTACATGACTAGATGCTCTGGCAAATCGATTAAATAGAAATATAAACGCTATATGATGCCGCACGAGGAACATCACCATCCAGGAAAGGAAAATTTACAATTTCAAATCAAAATCATACGCGTTTATCATAAAATTTGCAGGAAACAAACCCATCTACAACAGACGGATGTAAATCCAAAAACGGGCCTCGGTATCAGAAGAATATGCTATATTTAACTGAAGTCCTTGGGGGGGGGGGGGGGTGGGGGGGGGGCGGTAAATTGGACCGTAATCAAACCATCGAAATAGATATTGTCAATATTTGATAACTCATCCAAATATCTAGAAGTCGAGCTAAAGGCTCCAATGGTTATCAACGGAAAGGGACATCATGAAGTATCTTTTTAACAAAACAAGAACAGATCAGCCGCAAGCTCACTTGTCCTAAGATAGCATATCTTTATCAAGTCAAGGTGATATAATGCAATTAATAAGAGGGATAACTTATAAAAATATTTCGGGATGATTTTGGCCGATGGGATGTTCTTATATTATCTCGAAAAACTATTTTACCTTGTTGTAAGTTGTCAATAAATCGCTTCGATGGGACGATTCTAATGGGCAACACTCAGCGCATTTTAAGGTCCCCGCCCATAGGGGCTTGAAGATATATATGGGCTGCATGATGCTGCCACGCAGAGCTGAATCCGACCCGCACACTAGTACTGGTAAACCGCTTAGAAGATCTAAGCATGTACAGGAACAGCGGTGCGAGGCGGACCGTCCATGCTAATAAAACCTATTGGTTTCATTGGGCGACAGGGCTTGATATGTCATTTCATCTCAATGTCGGGTAAAAGTCCCACAAAATTGGAAGCAACGTCTCAAAAATGACCTTTACAGTGTTGACTGGGACGTTAAACTTCAAATCAAACAAACAAACAATCATTTATCAACAGAATGCTTGGACCCATTATGACTCACAAGGATTGACTTTATGACCTTCACAATGTCTTGAATTTTTCATGAACAGTTAAACATTGATCAAAACTGTGATAAATGGATATTTGCAGCATTAATGACTTTTTAATTAAAACAAAATAATTCCAGTCTATTGAGGAATATATAACTATATAACGCCCACAGTTTTATTTTATTCTACCGTGACATATCCATATTTGTAATTGGTAGTGGAAATCGAACAGACATACTTAACCTTGGTCCCGCTACGGAACCAGGATACTCTCGACCATTGCAAACAGTGACGCATTGCAAACAGTGACGATTTCAGATCACTTCTGGTCAGAATATTTACTGTTTGTCATTAAGTGGTTAATTTCAGAAGCCTCCGGGGTGTTGTGGTTATACTACTCGCCTTATATACCAGGGGTTGCAGGATCGCCCTGAACTTCTCCAGACTTTCGGATGGATCTTTAAACCGAGGTCCCGTCTCCGTTAGGCCTTAGCTGTTGGTGAGACGTAAAACTCAAACACTTACTCAGTGCTGAATTTATAGGAACAAATTACATCAATTAATCTGATTAGCTGTCAGTGCAAACTTAATTTATTTTTCAGTGGATATTATTTCCGGGGAACAGTTAACGAATCGTTAAAACTTTGATCATTTAATATGACAAACATACTTATATTTTTGCTGAAACAAATGTGAGCAGCTTTTGCATCTGCAAAAGCTACTCTCATTTTTTTTCAAGCAAAAATACCACTAAATTAGAAATTGTACTTGTATTTGACCGCTAACGAGCTCGATAAGCTAACGATGCTTTGAAAAACTGGACCCAGGTCATTATATATATGGGCCCCGTCAAGCGATTTGGGTACTTATCGCCTATGCGAGCAGCGAAGGTTCAGGCGAGCCTGCGCATCCGCGCAGTCTCGCCAGAACCTTCACTGCTCGCTCATACAAGCAGTGAATCAAGAGGAACCTTCAGACAGAAAGCCATATCCCTGGCCCCTCTGAATGGCTGGACTTGCGCAGTTAAAATTTGTCATGACGGAATGATCGTAGACACAAATTCGCTTGGCGGGGCTCATATATTACATGTATACATTTATATAACCCTTTTCCTGCTGAACACGACAACCCATATCTTTGTAAACATCGTGGATCCAGATCAAACGACACAGTATCTGGATCTACACTGTTTGTCATTCATTTTGCGACTTTAAATGACCCTATTACGTCAAGATTTTGATTGGTTGATATTCAGAAATGGATGTTGCAAAGTTAAATATTTAGCAGAAATGGGGACGTGTAGCGATTTTTCAAAGGGGGGGGGACAACTTCCGGGACTTCCTGTTCACTTTTTCTGTAGGCTCGGTCCCAATGAGAAAGGGGTCTGCACTTAAAGGAAAGAATTTCCTCCTTAGGAGCAATGTCTTTTCTTCAAGAGTTGATCCCTATTGAATACATTTGAAGGCGAATCAATTTCCCTTAACCTTCACTTACTCGAAGATCGATGATTCGTTTACTATGGTTGATTCAAACTCCCTTGAAATCTCATATTTAGGGATAATTTGAGGGGGAGTTCTCACTATTGAGAACATATATAACACATGTTTATGGATAATTTGGGGAGTTTTGTTTTGTTTGGAGGAAGTATATGAGTTCACAAAACATACTTTTATTTAATTGAATATAGAAAAGCGATCCCTACACGACCGCTCTTGATGGAATATAAGAATCTTATATGGGTGTGAGTGGTGGATGGAAAAATTCGTCCCGAGGGTCACTGTCCGGCATCACGAGGCTTGCCGAGTGATGCCGGACAGTGATCCCGAGGGACGGATTTTTCCATCCACCCCTCACACCCATATAGGATTCTTTTTCTTGCATACCTTCCATTTTTAGCGCGGATTTTTAATGCTGCAGTCCTTTCGGTTCCCAACATCCGCCATATTGTGATGACACTACAGGAATGTTTAGTGACGTCAATACAATACATTACAATATCTTTATTGTTTCATCCCTACATTTGGGATATTCACAACATATTCTATAAAACAATGCAATATGGGATGCAATAATTACACAATGTTATGATATTTACTTCATGGGCACACAGCGCCGAAACGTCAAATCAACGCTAATTCGGCATCGCGACAACGAATCCGCACCAATTCCGCTACGTCCACACGTCCAAGAAATGAAAAAAACCCTCAAACCCCACCCGTCACGTTACCTTAACGACGGCGCATACGAGGTCGTAATCAACCAGTGCATTTATCAAACACGCGGGAATATTCGATATTGGGTCGGAACACCAGGGTCAGAACATTAATTTCTAGCCCAGGGTAAAATCACGGATTTCCTTGTCTGGTGTGCAAGAATGATTAATCCACAGTGGTTCACACTTCCACCATCTCGACCTAAGCTGTTTTGGCCCAAAAGTGTTTAAGCCATCAGGTTAAAAAGTCCGTGAAATGAACACCCATCTAAACCCCTCTTTATAGGGGTTTACGGGGGTATGCAGTATTTCTCTTATTTCTTTTCGTAGACATAGGTTTACAAGTAGGTACCCGTTCTAACGAGCACCTGCAGCCTATGGTTTGATTATAAATACGAATAGTATTACAAATTGTATCAGAAAAGTAACAAGTCCTAGAGATATATAAGTATGCGCTTCCTCACATGGGCATCCTGTCGTATGAACTGAAGTTTGACAGTACCTCATCACGAAAACACGCCAATATAATTTTGACCCCCTTGAACCCCACTTTTATATGGTAAAACTGGGGTTTACAGGGGTATACCATATTTTCCTTCATTCTGCAGAAATAAGAAAAATATCACTATTTTTCATCTAAACATTTACGTTTTTTTTTCGGCCTTAAAGTTTACAATGTATTTGTATAGGCGTGTTTTCGCAATGTTCAGTTGAAGTTTAACTATGAAAATGTTTTTATCTGCTGCAACAGGTTGCTTTATCATTGTCTTTTGTTTGCTTGATTGATTTGAGGTTTGACGACCCCGTCAACACTGTTCTGGTCATTTTGGAGACGTTGCTTCCGATTTTTTGGGACTTTTACCCGACATTTAGATGAAATGACATCTCAATCCCTACCGACTAATGAAACCAATAGGGTTTATATGCATGGACGGTCCAACTCGCACCAATTTGCTGGGCAGGCTTACATTCACTGACCGTTCCAAGGAGAGTCTTCTGTCGCGATTTATTTTTGTTATGGTTTGTCTTTGAGTGTATGTAACGCTTTCATTGTTTACTATTATTTATTTATATCTTTTTTGTTTTGGATAGCCAATTGGACATTTTGTGGGAAGTAAATGTCCTTTTGGCTTTCCGCTATTGATGTTTCCATTAGGGTATAGTTATTGTATGGTGTCTCTGATGGGAGCTGTGGGTACATTGTATCGATTCCTGATCATTTCCTTCACTTCTATTAGACCTTCTAAGCGGTGTGCGACCGGCTTTAGCTCTGCGTCGAAGCATCATGCAGCCCAATCCATTTCTCCAAGCCCTGATGGGCGGGGGCAAAACACCTATCTAAACCCCAACCATATTAACCCCACTTTATATATATAGAGAAGAACGGAGTCCACGGGAGTATACAGTATTTCTCTGACTTCTTTTCGTAGACATAGGTTGTGGGTACCCGTTAGAACCGCCCCAACGAGGCGGTTCTAACCAACACCTACAACCTATGTTTGATTATAAATAAAAAATACCACACATTTTCATCAGAAAACTAGCCCTTTTTGAAGATATGTAAGAATGTGCTTTCTCATAAATTGAAGTTTGGCAGTACTTTCTGTTGAAGTTAAACTATGAAACTTTTTGATCTGCTGTAAACAGGTTGCTTTATCATTGTCTTATTCATACAGTAAAACCTCCACTAATAGTCACCTCTGTTTAGCAGCCACATCTCTTCAGCAGCGACAATAATTCCTCCCATAGCATTTTACCATATATTTAACCTCTGTTCAGCAGCCACCTCTCTCCTCCAGCAAGCAGCCACTTTATCAAATTTAAATTCCCTCTATTAAACAGCCAGAGTTAAATCAATAGCAAAAAATCGGATGCAAAAATAGGAATTTCTCTTCTGGTTTATTTATTTATTTCAAAATTTATTTATTTTTTTCTCAAAACTACCATTGTGATAGATGCATAAATACAATATAAGCTAGTGAAAAGAAACATAAATGATCGAGAGATGTAGACACCTCTCCATCATTAATGTTTCTTTTAGTACATCCATGTTGAGCTGTCTTCATTAATCACCATTAACAAGCCATACATCATCTCAGACATTTCCGTCTGTTGAACAGCCACCTCCCCTAAACAGCCAGTTTTGGAGTTTTCCCAGGATGCCTGTTTAATGGAGGTTACACTGTACATTGTTTTACTCTTAATTGTACCACCATGACTCACAAATGAGTTCAAAACAGTCGCCCCCGCCAAATCGGGGCTTGGAGAAACAGAATGGACTGCATGGTGCCCAGGCAAAGTGGTGCGAATTGGACCGTCCCTACATATAAACACTAGCAATCGTTTTGGGTGGTTGGACTTGAGATGTCGTTTCATTGCATTGTCGCGTAAAAGTCCCACAAAATCGGAAACGACGTCTCAAACATAACTTAAATAGTGTTGATGAGGATGCAAAATACCATTACAAACGAACCAAATCATCCGTGCGGATCAGTTTATTTATTTATGAGTCTGCACATTGTAGTAATCATACCGGCGCAACCTTTGCAAAAGGCGGAACATATGAACGGTAAAAAATCCATTTGAAATATGATGACAAAGGCTCTGTTAATATACATAAGCATTAAATTTTCACGATATCTATCACCAAGTGTATTGCCGCAATTATAAGTGAATCGTTCAACAATAATTGAAACCCTGGAGCGTTCTTCGTAAAATTTCGAATTTCGGTCGTTTGAATTTTCAGCGAACCAAATACCAACCGTCATTACAGAATGTATGGAATGGAGATTCTGTTCACACACTGATAGCACTGGTGGGTCGGGTGTCGTGTCTCAGTGTGGACTTCAGCGATGAAAAGCTACCGCACTCTATAAGTTTGGGTCGATTGATACAAACTGTTAAACAATCGACCAATCAATCACTTAGATCGATTTTTGTAAGTTCGCCAGGTTATCATTCACAAGTACATCACGAAAACACGCCGATATAATTCTGACCCCCCCCCCCCACACACACACACACTGAACACCACTTTTATATAGTAGAACCTAGGTTTACAGGGGTATATATTATTTTGATTTCTGCTCTAAAATAGAGATTGTGTGTGCTCGATAGAACCGCCTCGATGAGGCGGTTCTAACGTGTACACAGAACCTTTAGTTTGAGCAGATATTAGATACATATCACTATTTTTCATCCGAAAGTTGTTTTTTTTTCTGCGATAAAATTAACTATGTATCTGTATAGGCGTGTTTTCGTAATGGTGAAATGAACATCATGGCAAAACCAAAATTTTTACAGAAAACAGTGTCTTTCTACTACAGGAATGAATTTCATTTCTGTTGATTTTATCGGGCGAATCTTATCGATGTGAAAACTCCGGCGAATCACTTACAGACGGGCTTCGTGCAGTTTGTGAGTGATTCGCCACAGGTTACACATCGACAAAATCCACAAAAAATGATAATTCATTCCTTATAATTCCATCTATGTCATCGAAATATTGAAAATGCCACAAAAATGGTATATCATGCATTTCGAAAACGTAAGGATGAACTTACCGACGGCCACGGCGGAATCATTACAAGCTGCCATCTCTGAAAGAAACCTAAGCGAAAAAAAAGTCAAGTATTTAAATTTAATTAATTTCTCTTCTATAGTTTATCAACGACCTTTGAGAGTTCAACGTTCAAGCGTGGAAAGACTATTCCATGTTTTAGGGGAAGCAGGTTTCGGATTTCTTTTCTCACAGGATTTTAAAATTATAAATATGTTGTTTTATAACGCCATTATGTAGAAGTCGTGGCCACTTGGTTTGTATGATGCAGTTCGAATCTCAGCAGAACTATATCTCCCAATGTAAAATCCCAAATGAAGGCGACTTAACTAAAACACAGACTAGTCCAAAATTAAAAGTGCAGTCGCGTCTCACTGCGTTTTGAAAGACTATAACAGCTACCGTATGTTTTCATTAGTTTCCCATCTTTTAATCGAACGCTGTTGACGTTACTTCAGATAGAATGACGTAACTCGCTGGTTCAAAACGTGCTCTTTCACGATACGTTATATTACATGTACTTACTACCTGTCGCTGTGTGATATAGTTCAGAGATTCTTGTTCACGGAATTTATCGCAGAATGAAACTTTTATTTCAGCCGACCAAATCGCTAGAAATGTATATAATGATAGAGAAATGGAATTACACGCGGACAAAACAAATGTCTGGCTGAACCACAACGAAAGTGAGGGTGAGGATTGGAATCCCGTAAAGTTAACATAAACCCACCAGCAATTTTACTGACCGTTCCAAGTCGGTGCTATTGCTGTGGTTCCTTCTTGTGTTGTGCTGGTGGTTCTGATTCTTTCCCTAATCATATATATTGTTACGTTGATGATTCTGATTCTTCCCCCTCTTTGGTTGTTCATTTTTAGTTATGTTTGTCCTTTCCTGAGTTTAATGTTTGTCATGTTGGCGATTCTGATTCTTTTACCCCTTATGTATATTGCTCCTGGATATTTTGAGTCACCACCTGTTTGGGAAAGAGCTGCTGACTCGGTTTACCTGTTGTCCGTTTTGTTTACTGTCGTAACTATATGTTTTGACTTCTTTCCCTAGTGACATTACGAGATGAATTTAGGATCTGACTGTATCAGTTACTGATCGTTTTTCTTATTAATTTACAGGAAAATTCCTATATTAAGACCAGCTTTGGGACTGGTCAAAAGTGGTCTTAAGACCACTTTTGAACAGTCCCTTTGATTGTCCCTGTCCAGAATATACTGTTTTCAGAAAACACAAAGAAACAATAATTGCGCTTATCTAAATAAGCTTTCTAAACCAGAAATAGTCTTAATTTTAGGTGGTCTTATAAGCGGAACTTTACTGTATATGTGCATATAGTATAATTGTTATTTATGCTTTAAAGTTAGCTTTTTGGTGGTTGTTTGAATGGGGGCTGGAGCCGAGCGATGGTCTCCCCATTCACCGGCAACGTGGAATGGGGATACCGCCGAACGGCTACGGTGTAGTGCCAGAATGGATTCGTTCCCTGGGACCCCACCAGCTTACGACCCGCGACACGGGGGAAACTGGAAACAACAAAATTGTTTGAATGGTTCTAACAACCACCACTATACCATACATATCTTCAGGATAAATCAGAAAAAATAACACGTTTTTCCTGAAAAAAAATTTTTTTTCGTAGATTATGAAATAACTCTTATGACATGCGTATTTTCTTATGAATTATGTTCGTTGTCTTGCCGGTCAATCATCGACTTTCGTGTAATTGTTTCGCCCCCACCCCTCGGGGCTTGGAGAAATAAATTCAACTGCATGATGCTTCCACGCAGAGCTGAAACTGAACACACATGAGTACTGGTAAACCGCTTAGAAGGTCTTAGCCTGCCCAGGGAAAGTGATGTGAGTCCGACTGTCCATTGCATATCTATACAGAGAGAGATTGCCGAGAGAAATGCCGCAATTTAAGATCACCACGAATGGCACTAAGAGGGATAGCTATTATACAATATCCATACAATTTTACTATGTCGGCCATTGGCCTTCTATGGCTCTGGTACCGAATCTGTCTACTAATCTCCCGTTTAATGACGAATGTCTGATCCGTGCATTCATTTTCAATAGGAGTGATCGTTTACACCGTGTATAAAGTCTTCCGGAGGGAAGGAAAATATGATTAATTTTACATATCCACTCAATTTTAATATTTCGGCCAACCACTCAATTTTAATATTTCGGCCATTGGCCGAACTATTAAAATTGAGTGGATATGTAAAATTAATCATATTTGCCATTGGCCGAAATATTAAAATTGAGTGGATATGTAAAATTAATCATATTTTCCTTCCATCCGGAAGACTTTATACATGGTATTATACATTACCTTCAACTCGAAAAGTTGCCAAATCAGGGAAATCGTAGATACCACCCAAATATAATGTACGTGTTTATTGTGATCTTACAATAAACATGCCCAGTCTGGTTTAATTGTATATATTTATTGGGTGTGTGTGTGCGTGTGTTCGCGCGCGCACTCGCTTTCTAACAAAAAGATAAATAAAAGTAGTAAGTAATGGTATTATTCTCATTTGATTGCACTTGATGCTGATTGTTCCGTTTTATTTATCTTTATTTACTAAATTATTCTTTTTGTTTTTCTTGGTATTTGGTTTTACGGCCCTTTCAAGATTATTTCACTTATATCGAGCCGATCGTTAATCAGAGGTTGGCGGATACCGGAGTACCCGGAGAAAAACACCTGGCATTCCGTTGCAGAACTTAAGAGATACAGTGAAATTCCGCTATTAAGACCACCTTTTTTCTTGGTATTTGGTTTTACGGCCCTCTCAAGATAATTTCACTTATATCGAGCCGATCGTTAATCAGAGGTTGGCGGAAACCGGAGTACCCGGAGAAAATACCCCCTGGCATTCCGTTGCAGAACTTATGTTTGTTTTGGTTTGATTTGAGGTTTAACGCCCCGTCAACACTGTAAAGGTCAGTTTGGAGACGTTGCTTCCAATTTTGTGGGACTTTTACCCGACATTGAGATGAAATGACATCTCAAGCCCTGCCGCCCAATGGAACCGATAGGCTTTATATGCATGGACGGACCGACTCGAACCGCTTTGCCCGGACCGGCTTAGATCCTCTGATTGGTTTACCAGTACTCGTGTGCGGGTCGGTTTCAGCTCTGTGTGGAAGCATCATGCAGCCCATCTATTTCTTCAAGCCCCGATGGGCGGGGGCTGCAAAGTAATGAGTAATGATATTATTCTCATTTGATTTAACTTAATGATGAGAGTTCCGTTTTATTTATCTACTTATTGTTTTTATTTATTTATTTTATCGAAGTGGCTATTGCCAGTTAACTGGTAATAGCGGTTTTACGATAAAATCGCTATTGCCAGTTAACTGGTAATAGCGGTTTTACGATAAAATTGCTATTGCCAGTTAACTGGTAATAGCGATTTTATCGTAAAACCGCTATTGCCAGTTGACTGGTTATAGCCATTTTAACGTAAAACCGCTATTACCAGTTAAAAGATTAATATAAAATATCTTATGACAATTTTTTATTGTTATTGAAGCATGAATGAAAACGAACTACTGAAAATAAACAAATGAATGAATTTCTGACACGTAGACATACATATATGCGAATATTTTCGGAAGAAATATGTAAAAGGTTTTTTCCTACTGCTTCCAACAACACAGTATATAGGTACTAGAACTGTCTCATCGAGGTGGTTCTAACGAGTAACGGGTAAAGAATGACATTTGGTTTCGGACAGAAATATGAACAATAATGTGGAGTGGGGTTTAGGACCTACATGATCTATATTGTAGAACAATTACGGAAACACGCCTATCTAAACATATTACAAGGAGCGTGATGACTCAAGTGGTTAGTGCACTTGCCTCTGATGCTAGAGGTCTTGGGTTTGATCCCTGTCAGCCAGCGTTGATAAAATTTCAGTGTCCAAACACGCTAAATTGGCATCATTTGCAGGGTGAAAGGTAATAATATGCACCGTCCTTTGTGTCACGACGTTTACTGGAGGCTCCCCTGTGTATGAAGGACCATCAACTGTGCATTACACGATTAATATGTAGACAACACTTGCCGAAAATGCCCATGAGCTGGGGCGATTATGGATTACATATGCAAAATATGGAAATGCTTGGTCAAAGCAGAAAAACAAAAACATGCATTTAAGCCATTACATTCATAACTGTAAATGGAATAATTCTGCACGTCAACTGGCAATAGCGATTTTACGTTAAAATTGCTATTACCAGTTAACTGGCAATAGCGATTTTATCGTAAAACCGCTATTACCAGTTAACTGTCAATAGCAATTATATCGTAAAACCGCTATTACCAGTTAACTGGCAATAGCGATACTGGCAATAGCGATTTTATCGTAAAACCGCTATTGCCAGTTAACTGGCAATAGACCTTTCCTTATTTTATTTATTTTATTCTTTTTTTTTGGTATTTGATTTTATGGCCCTTTCAAGATTATTTCACTTATATCGAGCCGATCGTTAATCAGAGGTGGGCGGAAACCGGAGTACCCGGAGAAAAAAACACCTGACATTCCGTTGCAGAACTTAAGAGATACAGTGAAATGCCGCTATTAAGACCACCAAAAATTGAGACAAATTCTGGTTTCAATAGCTTATTGAGAAGGTTGCAGTTAGTATTTCTTTGTGCTTTCTTACAACAGTGTCTTCTGGTCAGGGACCACATTTGGGGCTGTTCAAAAGTGGTCTTAAAGACCCACTTTTGAACAGTCCCAAAGGTGGTCTTAATATAGGAATTTTACCGCATAATAAGGTTCTATGTTCGCTAGCAGAACGGATTGAACTTGTATATCAAAATACAGTTTTAGACTCTGCTTACTGAAAAACAAGTGCAAACTTTACTTTCTTACAAGAATACGGAGTAAAGTCTTTAAAATTCATAATGAATCTTCAAACCATTGTATCGGTACGGCTTGTGTTAATTGATTAAACATGTCCGTATGCAATTAATCTGCTTATTATAATATTTGTACCGAATATTCGAGCAGTTGGTAGTGCTGACGCCTTTGAGAAAGCAGTTAGTTTCGGTTTTGCTACATGTTAACAAGGCCGGGAAATGAGCACCCCACTAAACCCCACTTTATATAGAGAAAACTGGAGTTTACGGTGTGTGTGTGTGGGGGGGGGGGGGGCGGTGTTCTTTATTTTTCTTATTTCTGCTCAAAGACATAGGTTGTGGGTACTCGTGATCATTTCATGTAAAATTTATGATACTTGCCGAAGGCTCGATTCATAAACCTCATATGAAATGACAACTCATGTAAGAAACTTTTTATATTAACAATAAATTACACAGCACGCGCGAATGGCAAGCAAGACGAGTTAGTAGCTCTTTCCCATTCTCCCACTCGTACTTTTGTAAAACACAATGAAATATAAGTGCAAATCTAAACCAAACCTGGTAGGACATACACAAAAAAATTAAGTTAACTCCAACTGCTTTTCATGGGCTTTAGATTCAGAATATTTTCACCTTCTCAGAATTAATTCTAGCTTACTGTTCCCAATAAGCCAGAGTTCATCAACACACAGTAGCCTTGTTCTTGGTTATAGACATAGAAATCTGAAAATAATATTAAATAAAATTCCAAAGTAAAACCGCTATGGCGAATTGCACGACTCGTATCTAAGTCGGCAAAGCCGACTTGCGAAGTGTGCACTTTTATCAGCTTGCATTATGATAACACATCCGTGTGATATAGTGCATTTTTCAAACCTCAGAAAAACCTATTTTTTCTGATGAAAATTTGTGATATTTTCTTTATTTCTGCTCCAAACATAGGTATCGGGTGCTCGTTAGAACCGCCTCAATGAACCGCCTCATTGAGGCGGTTCTAACGAGTACCCACAACCTATGTCTTGGAGCAGAAATAAGGAAAATAATGTTTACCCCCGTAAACCCCAGTTTTCTCAATTTAAAGTGGGGTTTAGGGGGGGGGGGGGGTCTTTATTCCACGGACTTGTTAACATGCTGTGTGGACAGCTTGTGAAAATCGGTTTTCATTACGAAAACACGCCTATATAATTCTGACACTCTTGAACCCCACTTTTATATAGTAAAACTGGGGTTGAGAGGGGTAAACCTTAATTTTCTTATTTCTGCACTAAAATATAGATTGTGGGTACTCGTTAGAACCACATCGATGAGGCGGTTCTAACGAGTTCCACAAGCTACATTTTGAGCAGAAATAAGAACAATATCACAATATTTCATCTTATTTTTTTTTTCGGCGATAAAGGTGAAAGTGTATTTGTAAAGGCGTGCTTTCGTTTGTGTATTTGTATTGGCGTTTAACGGCCCAGTCAACACTATTTTTGGTCCAAGTACAGTGCACATTCTTTCGCCAGAATTGGCTTGTTTTTGTAACGGAGTATTTTGACAATGTTTGGCATTTGGATAGATATTGACAAACCTAAATGCAAGAGATTGTCTTTTGCCAGATTACTTTATAAATGGTCTCGCCGAGGCAAACAATTAAAAAAATGATTACAGATTTTAACTTTTAACCGCTTCGAATATTTGATATGTTTGGCATGCAGATAGATAATGAAAAGATAGTCTAATGACTAATTTCTTTGTAAAAGGCAAATTTCTCAGTAACTGGCATGGGCGAATAACTTTCCAAACTGATAATGTTTGCATGCGGATGTAAATGGACAAGATCTTATCAATGATTTGTCCAAAGGCAGACTTTCATTAATGGCCTCGCCGAGGCAAAGTTTTCATAAACTGCTTACAGATAATAAACTTTTAAACCACAAGGAATATTTTGAAACGTTTTGGTGTGAAGATGTATATTGACCAAATCTAAACAATGAGATTGTCTAATGCAAGATAGCTTCTTCGCCGTGGTGGAAAATACCACCTCACCATCAGTTTAAACCCTTATCCTGCTGTTCACGACAACCCCTATCTTTACAAGTAGTTTAGGTCGTAGTACCAAAGCGTTAATCCAAAACCATTAGTCCATAGACAAAATGGCAAATATCACAATGTTCAGATCAACAGACATGGACTCCAGAAGAGTGTAATCAGGCGTCCGCGGACAGTAAGCATTACTTGGTAAGCAAGCTTCGCCCACCATGCCCATCGACCCGAACGAAGAAAAGGTGTAAATGCCGAGAAGCGTATGTCCGAGATTTTGGAAGTCTTCCTATGGCTTTCCATTGGCAAACATATAGAAATAATTCTGGAAATGACCACATTGTACGGATCAACAAGATCATGGTGCCTTCCATAGAACCATAGATACCAGTTTGGTTTTTTGCTACCCCTGGCATAACAACCTGGTAGTGAGCACCTTCCCACGTTCCATATTTTAGACCCATATCAGAAGCCATCTGATCAGGAGCTACACTGTTTAACATTCAGTTAATGTATTTGTAGGAATAAATAATTACATCAAGTAATCTGATTGGTTCAAAGATTAAATGGGTGTGACTAAATTGAATATCCAGCAGGATAAGGTTTAATAAGTTGTCCTCAACAAAGCTACTAAGTCGTTGATGAAATTCTTCAGCGCGTTCACATGGTTCCAGGTGGATACTGTCAAAGTCTAAGAAGTACTATTTATTCCCTATTTATAGACATCCATATTTATTTATGGATATCCATTATTCGAATTATGGATATCCATAATTTTTTATGGATATCCATTTTTATTTTTTTAATGCATATCAATAATTCGAATTAACGATATCCATACTTTGAATTCTGGATATCCATAAATTGCTCTAAATTAATGGTATCCATAAATCGAATTATGGATATCCATAATTCGATTTATGGATATCTTTAATTCGATTTATGGATCCCATTGGTATAATACTATAACTAGTGTAGCTATGTTCTCAATATGTACATGTTTGTCATTGATGTTTTTGTTATACAATAAAATAAAGTTTAAACCAATTATGGATATCAATTATTCGGCTGATTTATGGATATCCATAATTCGATTAAATAGTAAAACGGCACCCCATAGTCTGCCAGATTTGAGCAACAGAAATTGTGGAAATTTTCACAATTCTGTCTCTGGGTATGATAGGACAGTCATCACGAAAACACGCCTATATAATTCTGAACCCCTCGAACCCCACTTTCTTATAGTAAACTGGGGTTTACATGGGTTCTTATTTTTGCTCTAAAATATAGATTGTGGTACTCGTTAAAATCGCCTCAATGATGATTTATTGCTACAAATTCATAAATTGAGTGTCAAACAGTGTAGATCCTGATCAGAAGCCATCTGATCTGGATCTACACTGTTTGCAAAGATAAGGGTTGTCGTGAACAGCAAGATAAGGGTTAACATGAGTTTAATCTACAACTACAACTGCAATATGGCTTAATCAAACATGTACAATGGCACATTTGTTGAATATTAAAAGTAACTGACAAGCATAAGATTTTAGTGACTTCAGCACCCATTTCGTAAAATCATTCTTCCATATAAAACGATAGGGTACAACATAAATGTAATACGACAGACTGCATGCATGCTAGTTAACCCAATCACGGTTGACAACGTTGCTTCCCTCTTTAATTGCACGCCGATGGGTCAGGCCTCAGATTCGATGACGGTTCCAGCGTAAAGGCTTATGCTGGTTGGTTCGGCCAATCGGAGTCTAACTGTTGGTTTTCTTTTGCTAAAGCATTTCAGTGGTTACTTGCTGTCGAGTCCTCACCGTTGTTTCATCTCTGTTTGATTTTTGTGTTCAAGGAGATGTTGCACTAATGGGTTAGGAGGCCTTCATGTGGACTGAACAAATTATTTGTCTTAATCGCGACGGAAGTAAGGACGAGGATTGTGGCCACGTAAAATCGATTTAAGCCCCCCAGTTGTGTTAGTTTCCGCTGACCGTTCCAAGGCGGTTCTTCTGTCGCGGTTTATTTTTGTTATGATTTGTCTTTGAGTGTTTGTGTCGCTTATATTATTTTATTTTGGATAGCCTATTGGCCATTTTGTGAGAAAGTAACTGTCCCTTTGGCTTTCCGCTATTGGTGTTTCCATTAGGGTCTGTTTTTTTCATGTTTGTGTTTCTTTCCCTTTGGTGTCTCTGATGGGAGATGTAGGTTAATTCTATCGATTCCGGATCAATGCCTCCACTTCTATTTTTCAAAAAGCCCAATGTTTTACTGTTTTCATGACAAGTATTATCTTTTACAGAAAGCTTGAATCTACGCTTAACACTATTTAATTTGTGTAGTCATAGGATTGGAATGTAAAATGGTAATTGTTCATGTGTATTTATGTGCCAGTAAATATTGAAATGTATAACAGCTAAATATTCGTATTGTCGAATCCAGTATGACAACGATTTGCCCTAACGGAAGAAAAATCCGTAACATATGTACATCTACCTATTTTCCATCCATTTCACATTGTAGGTTAACCTTATGGAAAAATCGCAATACAAGCTAGCCGTCTAAAATTTGAAAGAAGAAACAGAAAACATGGATATACTGAATTATGGGAGGGAATTTAATATCGTGTTAACATGTTTATTTTGTAAGCACGAGAGCGTGTGATAAATTTAAGGAAGCGTTCCGGTCAATCCCGGATTTAAATAATTGTGACTAAAAACACTAATGACGTGTCAATCGAAAATAAAATTCAACCAGATACGACCTTTACTTCAATGTCTCCAGGCCCACATCCATCAGGGCTAGGGGAAATAGATTGAGCTGCATTGTGCTTCCACGCAGAGCTGTAAACGACCCCATATGAGTATTGGTAAACCGTCTAGAAGCCGAGGCCTGTCCAGGCAAAGTGATGCATATAAACCTTTTGGTTTCATTGGGCGTCAGGGCTTGGGATTCAATGAGTCATTGCAACTTGATGTACGGTAAAAGTCTCAGTTCAGAAAACGAAGCCTTCATGAGATGATTAGTATAAGCATTTCGCTTGTCTTTAAATCCAGCCATTGTAAATTGTACATATACGGTTCGAATTGACAACTGAAATGAAATGAATAAATAGTGTTTAAACAAGACAAACTCGTAAATGCTTTCAGAACAAAAGAAAACCATGTATTGTCTTCGCTCGTGGGCATAGACAATAATAACTAGATCTAAATGTAGCTATTTATACGACAATTGTGTGTACAGAAAGGTAGACATGCCATACGTTTTCGCGACAAATGCTGATGTCACGTGGGTTTTTGGTATTCCAGCTCATCGCTTGTTTCAAATGGATCTAAGTCTGGGCGTTGTGTATCATAATCACTATAAATTGCCATTTTATAATCTTTAAACGTAATTGCGAAGAATAATTTAAAAAAATACTTTTTGAATAAAGTTGCAATTTGTATGCTAAAATTAGTTTGTCAGTTTTGTTATTTTTGTATTCTAGTCTTATATAAGTGTTCTAAACGAATTTAAAATGTACTTTAAGAATGAAAGGCTGCGCTTTGTCTTCACGCAATAATGACTTTTTTATTCCACAAATACCGGAAAATTTGATTCGTTAGCATAAAGAGATGTCATATTTGGGAAATTTCATCGTTTCAACATAAAAATATCACCATCGCATACGTGTTGTAATGCTGGAATAAAATTGAATATAAAATCAGTAATTAATTTTTGTTTCAAAATAAGTTGAACACCTCTTGCAGCAATATAAAGCTATTACTTCTTGTCGTACGTTCCTCACTATTTTCTATCACATAATAGTTTAAAAATAAACTAAAAAAACAAACAAACAAAAAACGATGATTGAGTGATTGCACTATAATCTTTCAATTGCCTAGATAACGAATGTGCTTGGAATTCTTGCTCAAAACACCGATCTGTGGTCTTGGGGTGCGTTATTGTTCTTATTTCTCTTCTACGACATAGGTTCTGGGTACTCAAGGAGGCGGTTCTTACGACCACGCAAAACCTATGTTTTGAGTATAAATAAGAAAGATATCACAAAGTTTCATCAGAAAATTAACCGTTATGGCGATATAAAAGAATGCCCAATGTCGCATGGATGTCATCACGATAAAACACCCGTGCGGCATAGTGCATTTTTTCACATCTCCAAAATGGCTACTTTTCTGGTTAAAATTTCTGATTTATTCTGCAAACGTAGGTAATGCTTGCTCGTTAGAACCGCCTCAAGGAGGCGGTTCTAACGAGTACCCACAAGCAATGTCTTGGAGCATAAATAAAAAAATAATGAGGTGCAAACTCTTGCCTTTAAGAGTTGACCCCTGTTGACATGATAGACAAAATACTTTTGCAAGAGTTGCCTCCTCTGAAGGTGTACCAATTCCCCTTAAATCAGTGTCTCTCATTGTTTTCCGATTATTTCTACCTGTAATTAAAGTGTCCGAATATTAGCAGCAATTTCTATATTCGAACATCTGCTTGCTTCGCTGCAAAAGTAATTACTCTCTTTATTAGTATGGTTGCCTCTCGATATGATTCTGAAACGTTCAGCTGATGCTTGATTTGAACGGCATCTTGGGAAAATGCGCCTTATTCTTTTCGGTAACTACTAGTAGAAGTGAAGACAATGATCAAGAATCGATACAATAACCTAACACTTTCCATCCTACACACAAAAGGGAAACCTTACGAAAGCATGCCTATACAAATAAATTGTATTTTTTTTTCCGTCGAAAAACGAAAATTTTAAGACGAAAAATTGTGATATTTTTTCTTATTTCTGCTAAAATATAGATTGCGGGTACACGTAAGAACCGCCTCGAGGCGGTTCTAACGATTACACACAATCTATATTTGAGAGCAAAATTAATAATAAAAAAAAGGTTTGCCCCTGTAAACACTGCAGAAAGCCAAATCGACAGCCTCCCTCCCTCAAGCAAGTTAACAAGTCCGTTTAAAAAGCACTCTTCATACCCGACGGTGAGATCACAAGGCTATATATATAGAGGATCTTACATTATTGAATTTATTAAACGAGGTGAGGAAAGGGGATAAAATGCGAGGTTTCGCCGAGCATTTTGTTCCCTTTTTCTCAACGAGTTTAATAAATTTAAATATTCATGAGCACGTATGCAGGATTCTATTTATCACATGACATTTAAAATGCATTTTATTCACAATGTGTTCTACAAAACTGTCAATATTCTGCCAGTAGTAAATGCTACGTCGTTATGGGCGTCATAGAGGCGTATCTAACTACTTTGAATATTTAATCCCCTAGTAGATCACCGCATTTAATACATAGAGGTTATTATATGGTAAAGGTGTGCCTCTAAGTCATATTGGCACCGGTATGTCATATTGGCCCGAGGGCTTTAGCCCGAGGGCCAATATGACTTCCGGTGCCAATATGACTTAGAGGCACACCTTTACCATATCATAACCTCTTTATTACATCATTTATATAGCTTAGTTATAATGCAACGTGAAGAAATGAAGGCAAAGAGAACATTTACTTTTTAAAGGTTGATGCCGGGAACGTTTCATCGAATGGGTTAAGGCTATATTTTCGGTATCCGCCGAAAAAAAAGAAAGAAATTCCTTATAAATTATATAACTGATTAGTAGGCCTACACTAACCATGCTCACGGTAATACAGTAACATAGTAGTGCGCAGCAAATTACGTCACAAGTGACGTCGCAACTGTCAGTTTAAAAACAAAAACAAATCGCCATTTTAAATACAGAATTTCTGCAGTTCAAAGAATGCTTTTTAAGGTATTTTACAGAATGTTTTGTGCTTATTTGAAGACCATTTTTATTTTAAAGGCTCTTAGTGTCATTCATCAAGCCACTGCATAATCGATTCCGTGTGTAGCAGTCGGTCGCGGTGGTTGTTTAGGTTAAAATTCAAGACGATAATTTTTGGGGACATGTTTCCCTCCCACAGATTTCTTCCGCACAATTTCCAGCTCCTCATAAGTGAAGGGATCTGTTCGTTTAAGGTTGTTGGCAAGACCTTATTGTTTCAAATGTTGGGACATCCCTGCTGTGCTTGAAAGCAACGTCCTGCACAATGCTTCCCAATCGTGGGTGAACTTCTTTTAAAAAGTATTTTGTTTTTCATTTTTCATGCTTGCCACGAAATATCAGACTTTTCTCAATATCTATTGTTATCCATATCTTCTATCGCTCTGTCTAGGTCCAGAAATCGGGTTGACATTGCTTCAAGTGATTTTTCAGCGGCCATTTTGAAGCATATGGAGTACGGCATTAACGTTCTATTGCTATAGTAACAGAGTGGAGCAGTGCCAATATGGAAAGGCAGTGCCAAAAATCCATATTATATGGATTTTTGGCCCCGTCATGTGACTGTGCCATCAAAATAGCGAAAAATGAGCCTGTATTGAAAGATTCTAATGTAATTTTCCTATAGCAGGTATGTAATAAATGGCGTTATTACACCTCAGACACGGCGTCATATGAAAATTATTTAACTTACATCTGTTAAGAATACAGATTGTGAGTATTCGTTAGACCCATCTCAATGTCAATTGTTACCCCTACGGTAACATATTGCTAAGAAGTACCTTTAAATAAAGTTAGTTTGACAATCAGATGCCATTCATCAAAGCATTCTAAAACTGGATCAAGAAATATACATTGATTGGTCTCATTGTGGCAAGCACTTTTTCCATTTTAGGTCTGACTGACATTTGAGATGCATGCAGCAAAATGTACAAACACTTTGTGTTTTGATTTTTATTCCTGGCTTGCATTTGACTGACATGATGTAAGAAAATATTGAATGAAACATCAAATCAAAGTGAAATGAAGCTGATCAAAGTTTGAACGGATTTGTGTCCACAAGTGTACAAATGTTCATCCGAATTAAATCAGTTTAAGGAACATGCAAGAATCTAAGAATATATAATGATTATAGGTTCGATATAGGCGGATAAATCGGGCGGACCGGTGTAGCGTGAGTGACATTAGAACAGAACAGAACAGAACTTTATTCACTCAAGTCAACAATATGACATACGAGGATTAACAAGCATTATATATAACAGGCAACAAGGTGAACATCATTCTAACAGGAGTTTACCAACAACAGTATAGCAATACGTGGTAATTAAGCATTTTGTGAAGGGGTGAGAGCATTTAAACCATTCTTCTATTTAGAGACATGATTTAAATACTTTCGTGATGTTCTATCAAGCCCCATCGTATTACAGAAATAAATGTAAGTTATTACCACGCTGGCGTTCCATACATAAACAGAGATCTGCACATGAAGCACGTGGTAAATTAGAGCAGGTCACGTCATGTTTGATTTTATCAATGAGTTCATTATAGAGAGAGAGAGAGAAAATGAGCTTTGATGATCGATAAGGTTGTCACGATTAATCGTATAATCGATTGATCGATTACCACTACTGATTTCTGTAATCGATTATTTTATTAAATAGTATTTACTAGCCAAGATGTTTCTAAAGTAGCTGCATGAGGGGCAAACAGTGCCGACCCCGATGAGACGCCGCTCATCTGGGTCTACACCATTTGCTCAGGCATGTCTGTGCAAAAACCTTATAGTTAAGCACAACATGGTATGAGTCCTGTTCAGACAGAAAACCTTTGACACACATGAACCACCTGTTGGCGCGTATAATTGGCTAAATTGTATCGACCAATAAACAGGCCGCTTCAAAGCGCAGCAAAACAGGACCACGCCTCCGCCCCCTATCAAAATATTGAAATGCACGGGAAAAACGTGTACTGACTTTTGTGAATGAGTTTCGTAAATTAGGCCACTTGCTGCGAATTGGATTATTTCGTTAGATGTGAGTGTGTTTTTTTTTATTATTCAAATTTCTACACAGTATTACTATCTTTCCAATTTTGCTTATTTTTTGCTTGCATGTATTCTAATGAAAAAGGGCGGTGGCACTGGCGCTGCGCATTGATCGTGACCTGTAGACGCTTTTGCAGCAGACCAAAGCGCTATGCGCAGCCTGCTGGGAAAAACGTCCCTAAGAGATGAATTCGTCATCCGTTTAAACATTAATTTATAAACAATTTCTCATAATCAACAGCACAACCTAGGAAGTAAAACAGTAAAAAAGGTGGAAGTGGGATCTGCCGGGTAACTTTTTTTTTTTCAGTAAGGACCGCTGGGACCCGCCGGGGCAGCCTAGCCCAGGCGACTCAGGCGGACCCCAGTGCGTCGGATAGGCTGTTACAGAATATATAACATCTTCCATTTTATATGCATTTGAATGTTGAAGAAGAAGAAAAGAAAATCTGAGGTCTACGACAAACACGTTACTAAATATTGACTAACATAGTTTCCTTCTTTGCAATGGGCGACCATACTCACAGGAAAGAATTTGCTCCCATAAGCCGGGTAGCTAATTCCTCCTGTAAGAGTGGTGCCCATTAGGTAATCTGTAAGAGTATTTAAAGTATTTGCTAAGGTTTGTTAGACAGTTTGAGTCTAGTTTTGACCATGCGCTTGCTTTGGTATTTAGGTTTGAATTAACCTTTACTACTCTCTAGGCTTATTCAGCAGACGACAAATTATTGCAATACTTCCTATTCCCAAAAAAAAAAAAAAAAAACAGGACTCGACATTCCATGCAAACTGTCTTCACAGCAGACAATCGGCATAAATTGTCAAATCCTGCCTTCGGGAAGCCAGAAAAAAAAGAACACCAGGAAATGTCGTCTGCTGAATGTTGAGCGTACAGTAGTATTTCAGTGGTCGTTATCTGCGCTGTTATGCAAAATATGACAGCAGTTCAAAACCTCAGCAAATATTTATCAGCAGGTTGGTCTTGACATAACATGCCTATTCAAATAAAGTGGAAAAATTTTTGTCGGAAAATGGAAAATATACATATATATTCATATACACATACATACGTATATATGAATCTCTACACAAAACACAGGTTGTGAGCACTCTTTGGGCCTTCCAAAGCATGCCCGCAATCCATGCATGGAAAATAATAGCATACACCCCTGCAAACTCCTCTTGACGCATATAACCAGAAAGAAAAAACAAAATGCGTAGATATAAAAGCACAGTACGTACCAGCTCCGACACACAGTTCAACCAGATGTTTGTTTGTTTGATTTGATTTGAGGTTTAACGTCCCCGTCAACACTATTTAGGTCATTTTGGAGACGTTGCTTCCAACTTCGTGGGATTTTTACCCGACATTGAGATGAAACGACATCTCAATCCCTGCAGCCCAATTAAATCAATAGGGTTTATATGCATGGACGGGCCGACTCGCAGCAGTTTTCCTGGGCAAGCTTAGACCTTCTAAGCAGATTACCAGTACTAATGTGCGGTCGGTATCAACTCTGCGTGGAAGCATCGTGCAGCCCATACATTTCTTCAAGCCCCTATGGGCGTGGACGTTCAACCAGATGTAGAGGTGGAACTATTTGTCGAGGCCAGCGTTATAATATGTTGATTTGAAGAGGGTCACATCCGGGCCACGTGCTTTTTTCCCCTATTTAGCAGGTGAAGGACAACTGAGCTGGAGGACGGCGGGGCAGATGCTTATTTAGTACGGATATATAGATACTATTTAATTGAAATGATTGATCAGATATTTCATAAATATACTTAAATGTCGAAGTTTTTTCTCGTTTGTGGTGTTGAGTAGCTCTTTGTACTTAATTACGTTCGGACGTTTATAGTAGTAGGAGTCAAGATATTGTTCTCTTTGATTTTGAAAGTAGGGGCAGGAAAGAAGATAATGAAAATTATCTCCAATATCATTTTTCTGGCAGAGTTCACATTTCCTGTAAATGTAATCAATGCCCTCCCAGCGGCCTTTTTCCACGGGGAATTTATGGTTACAAGAGCGAAATTTGAACATACTAATTAGATTTGTACCGTGGAGGATAGTTAAATACTTTTCACAATTAATATTGTCCTTAAAAAGAGCATAGTGCTGTCCTTTGGAGGAATTCAGTAAATCTGAGTTCCAGTGCTGTAGATATTGGTCTATTAGTCTGATTTTTATATTCTTTGCAGTGTTTTTTGGTAGGTGTATAAACTGATTGTGCCAAATATTATTCATTCCACAGTTAAATAGTATATTTTGTATGGCGCTCATCCACTTGGACTGGTAGTTAATACTATTAAACATATAAAGATAAATTTGGTATGCGAGCTTCGATTGTTTTCCATTTAGAATGGATGTCCAATAATTAATCAGATGAAATTTAATGTCTATTTCAATTGGATGCCTACCAAGCTCGGCATACAGTATATATTTAGGGGTACTTTTTCTTGCGTTTGTGATTTTTCTTAAAAACTCAGTATGGATGCGTTCAATTATTTCAAGGTTTCCAAAGCCCCATACTTCACTGCTATATGTGAGAATTGGGAGTACCGTGTTGTCGAAGAGCTTCATTTGTAAGTCAATCGGTAAGTCCAAGTTATTAGCTCTCATGAATAACAAATGCATTGCTTTTCGTGATTGTTCGACAATATGCTTTTTCGTATTAATAAAACTTCCTGATTTGAAAAGTAAAGTACCTAAATATTTGTATTGATCTGTAACTTCAGTTTCATGATCTCCTATCTTAAAACGCATGCCATTTAGGTTTCTCGCATTAAAAACAATTATTTTTGTTTTATCATAATTGACGTTTAATTTCCACATGGTACAATAATCATTAAATTCATCAAGGCATGTTTGGAACTCAGCTTCATCATTGGAAAAAATAATTGTATCGTCTGCATACAGAAGAATAAGGAGTTTTAAATACGTCATGATGTTGTCCTTTTGAAACTCAAGGCTGATAGGTTCAACGCCAGACGATAGCAGATACGTTTCAAGATCATTAAGATACATAGCAAACAGCAGCGGTGACAGATTTTCACCTTGTCGTACCCCCGTTTTACAGGCAAAGAAAGCTGAACACTGGTTATTAAATTTAACGCAGGACTTAATGTTGTCATACATATTATAGACTATACGAAAAAATTTGCCTTTTACAGAGTTACCCAATAATTTACGCCAAAGCCCACCTCTCCAAACTGAGTCAAATGCTTGCGAAAAGTCAATGAAGGCACAGTAAAGTTTTTGTTTTTTGTGCTTTAAAATATCAACTAATGAAGTTAAGACAAATATGTGGTCTGATGTGCTATAGTGTTTCCGAAACCCAGCTTGGTTTTCGCGAAGTAAGTTTGAATTTTCTAGGAACTCTGTAAGCCTATTGTTCAGGACCGCGGTGAAAACTTTACTAAGGCAACTGAGTATAGTTATTGGCCTATAGTTATTCGGCTCAGATGAATTACCTTTGTTTTTATAAATAGGTGTTATCGCCCCTTCGAGCCAAGGTGTTGGTAATATTCCAGTATCAAATATTTTATTAAATAAGCTTTCATAAAGAGGCAGAAATATCTCCTTAGTAGACTTAATGTATTCATTTAAGATGCAATCCCCACCTGGGGATTTGCCCTGTTTTAGGGCGTCGATACATTTTCTAATTTCAGCAACTGTAATATGTCTATTTAGAACTTCATCAGTATCATCTAAATGCATGTTGTCTACGTGGTCACCTTCATTTTCAGTCTGGTTTAGATGTTTGTAATATTCGAAAAAATCTTCAATTTTTGGAACTGTTTGGTATTTTTTATTTTTATTAATGCTGTTTAAGTATTTCCAATATTCTTTTGGGCTTTTGTACTGCATATATCTAAGCTTTTTAGCTTTATCTGCCTTGTACAAACATATATATTTATTCATCACTTTTTTAAAATTTTTACTTTCTTTCTGTAGATTAATTTTTAACCGTTCACATTTATTTAAATTATATATTTTTTTTGCCCTGTGATAACGTTTACGCGCTATTTTACATGCTGGGCCAAACCATGGTTTATCAAAAGATTTTCGGTTGGTGTAAGCTTTAACTGGTTTCAGTGAATTTTTTGCTGCCTCATTAAATATTTTTGAGAGTTCTTTTGTGAATAGGGTAATATTGTTACAGCTAGGATCAGACGAATCGATTTTCTGTTTTATGTTTAATACTTTTGCAAGGTCAATTTGCTCAATAAGTTGCTGTTTGGCATCTTCTGACCATCTATACCTTGTGGGAAGGACTGTTGTATTTAAACATTGGTCATTTTGCGTATTTTTGGGGTTTGACTGTAGAGACCAAGATAAAAGACAGTGTCCGTCAGAGAAAATGGCGTCCACTTCTTTGACTTCAAATGTAGACAGCCATGGGAAACAATCGGCTGTCGATAAAGTATAGTCAATAACTGATTTGTCCCGAAATGTCGGGGCCCCTACACCTCTATCTTTCCCAACTCTACCATTAATAATAAATAGGTTATTATTTTTACAGGTTTCAATAAGCCAGTTGCCAGTATTATTAGTCTTAGTATCTTTGCTTACTCGTTCTGTTGGAATATTAAGCTGCTCAAGGACATTTATTTTGTCAAAAAAAGATCGTGTTTCCATATCGAAATCGAAAATGTCCGACAAAAACTCATCCGCACGCACGTAGTCCCTCAGCCCAGCTGTCCTTGCATTTATGTCACCTGAAACTAGCACATACTTATATTTCCCGCAAACTGATGTTATCTCTCTCTCCAGATTTAACATTTCTTAATCACTATAATACTTAGACTGTGTTGGCGGCACATAACATATCCCCAACATGACATTCTCATCGCTGTCAAACATGCATTTGTCTAATTGCACCCACATTACATAGTCCGAGTTGCTGTCAATATGCTTAACAAATTTAGCTAGATAATCTTTTACACATATTGCTATACCTCCTGACCGTCTCAAAAACGTTTGTTTCCTAGGCTGCGATATACATGTGAAACCAGGGAGAGAGATAACATCAGTTTCGTCTAATTTAGTTTCAACGAAACACAATATGTCGTAGGAGTCAAAAAATGTTACGAAATCAGGGTAATTTGCTCTGGTCTTAAGCCCACACACGTTTAGAGTCGCAAAACGGACTAGTTGATTAGAGCTACTTAACGCTGATGGTTGGTCATGTTCTTCCCCTCCCCACTATTGCGCAATATCAGAATGTTCAGAATCATTTTGTAAGGGGTCGGGGATGCTTGAATTTAACCCCCTGTTAATGTTATTCGGCATTGGGCTGTTATCTTTAGATGCCCCACTTTGTTTAGGGGTACCTGAACCTTTGGCTGCAGACATGCAAGTTTTCGGACTATTTTGGCGGGAATTGCTTGCAATAACCCTTGAAGAAGTTGGTCTGGCAGAAGCCGACCTATTTCGCTGGTTTGCATTAATTTTGCGGGTTGTGCTTCTCCCACGGGTCGCAGTAGGTTTCTCATTGAACGGCTGAGGCTTAAGTGGCGGTAATTGAACGGTATTATTGTTGTTCGGGTTTTCAGCAGCGTGTTTAACACCAGTAGGGGGTCGTGGTCGCTGAAATATTGATGGGGAGTTTGGAGTAGAATTTTCTTCATAGTCCATAGAGTTTGAATTTATCGGTGCCTCCCGTTCAGGGGAGCGAGTATCAGGAATATTTTCGGATATACTGGCTGTCACCATGGTGTGTGATTCACGCACTGGGTTATTGTTTTGTTTATTTATTGGTTTCAGCTGGTTCCAACACGGCACAGAAGTAAAATCAACCCGACTCCCTTTTAGGACCTGGAACCAGTCAGGGAATAAATCAAAAACTACGGTCCCATCGACTGTTATCCTAGCTGGGTATTCCATGACAACTTTTTTGGCTGGGTTGTCGTCCCTAAGTTCTTTGAATTTCCACCACAGAGATTGTCGGGCTTTGGAGATCTCCTTAGGGTAGTCACGGCTAACTCCGTAGTTTGAGCCTTTTAGGTTTGATGCACAGTCGATGATTTCCTCGACATCAAAAAAGTCCCTAAAGGCAACTATGATGGGCCGAGTTTTGTTGTTTGAACGGATTTGTGTCCACAAGTGTACAAATTTTCATCCGAATTAAATCAGTTTAAGGAACATGCAAGAATCTAAGAATATATATAATGGTTATAGGTTCGATATAGGCGGATAAATCGGGCGGACCGGTGTAGCGTGAGATCTTTGGGATTTGATGTCCGTTTCGATAACGCATCCGTGTACTACGATGGCGTCTTTGTAAACGGTTGGGTTTAAAAGGGTGTACATTTCATGGATTTGTTTTTGCGATGGCTAAGGATTTATGGTATTATACTGTCAAGGCAAAATAACATGTATTCATCTGCGCTTTAAAAATCGCTTCCTGAAAATAAGGTAGAGCGCAAAACTCCAAACTGCCAAAGATGATGTTTTGAATCTGTAGTGCTTATCAAGTAGTAATTGTGATTTTTTTTTGCAGTTTTATCGTCGCTTGATCGACTAGCTTCTCTACCAGAAGGCGTAGCATATCATCACATTAATAAGTCCGTGTAATGAATACCCCTCTTAACCAAACTTTAAATTGAGAAAACTGGGGTTTACAGGGGTATTTATTATTTTGCTTATTTCTGCTCCCTGACATAGGTTGTGGGTACTCGTTAGAACCACATCAAGGAGGCGGTTGTAATGAGCACCCACAACCTATTTTTGCACTATCAGTGTGAAAAATATATCACGTTTTCTTTGAACAGAAAAAAAATAAGGTTTAGGAGACATTAAAAATGCACCATATCACACGGATTTGTTATCGTAATGCAGTACGTAAGGAGGGTGGTATAGCAAGGCTGATATTAGAATTTCTTAAACCCCGTGCAAGTGTCAGATAGCATTACCTGGAATTATCTGTGTAGAGGATATTTGATGTTTTTTCAGTGTAAGATCGATTTTTATTTCATCCAATGAAAACCAAAAGTACTTTCACGAGTGTCGAAGCCACGAATGAAAATTCTTCTTTTAGAGTTCAAGAGTGAAATAAAAAATGATCCGTCACTGAAAAAATGATATCATTTTTTTTTGTGTGTTTTTTTTTATGCCTTAAATTAATTTTTGACACAGTTTCAACGCGCCAGCCATCATTACAGAACACAAACTTGTTCCCAGGCGATTTCGCGTCGATTTAGAGGTGTTTAGTTTGTCAACTGGGTATAATAACGGGTGTAAACTGAAAGTTTGCACCTGGAAAACAGCTCGGAATGTGACTTTATCAAATAGTTCACTTGCACTCAAATAATGTCCGCAGTTGCTAAGCTCGTCTGGCGTCGCGTGCATTATTTACCAATGTTTACGTTGCGCAGATGCAAAAACAAAATGACGCCATCAATGTCTAAATGACGTGTAAACGTGCGTGGCGTGATTTCCGTCACACATTTTAATAACGTTTAGTTAATCAGAGAATATAGATTTATCGAATTCACAAACACCGAAAAAAAAACAACATAAAAACAAAAACAACAAATAAATAAAAAAACACCTATTTCCACTGTTTTAACAGTGTCGATATCGATTTAGTTTTCATTGAGAAATCTCTAAGCATGTAAGAAATATAGGTGGGTTGTCCTAATGAACGTGCAACTTTGCAACAACTCAGTATTTACTTATCGTACACAGATTAAATGGATCTGGAGGAAGCTGCCAATAGAGATGTAAAGAGATCTGAAAATAATGAATGAAACGACATACGCTTTGGAATTTTAATCTAATCCGGTTTACCTAATTGTTCTGCATTTTGGCGGCAAACACAAATGTTTTTCTCATTAGTTATGGGTAGGAGGTGGAACATATTTGGTCTCATTGATTCGAATAATGAATACATGGTCCCATTTCCAAATGTTCATATAATTCTTATACACCTGGCGAAACAAGCATGGGGCATTGATAAACAGTAAGGACCCGGTTCAGGCACCACAAAACGAAGCATCTGATCATTGTCTAAACTGTTTTTGCTCAACGCATTTTTAGCTGACCTGGGTCGAAGGCTCAAGGGGAGCTTAAAGAATGGCTGGTCGTCCGCCGTCCGTCGTCTGTCCGTCAGCACATTTGACCGGTTATATCTCTGCAGCCTGCAGGCTGATCTCAATAATGTCTTGTCGGTAGCTTGCCTCTGATGGGGCAACGAAGAATTTAGATTTTTATCAAAATTGAATAAAAACTTTGGTTGCCATGGCAACCACCAGTTCCCATAGACTTACAATGGGAAAATGCTTGTCATCACCGTACCACCTTCAGTTTTGATCGGATCTTTCTGAAACTTATATGTAAGATGGCTGGGGTTAAAATTTCGGAGAATTTCGAAAACCGGCCAAGTCGACCCATTAATTATAAAGTTACATCCCTTTGATTGCTGAAAATGCCTATTTTTGACCTTGTCATCAACCTAGCCCCTTCAGTTTTGATCGGATCTTCCTGAAAATTACATACAATAAGTCAGGGTAAAAAGCTCGGATGATTTTGAAAACTAACGATGTTGGTCAATAACTTATGGAGTTATGTACCCTACTTTTCAAAAAATGCCTATATTTGACCTTGTCATCACCGTGGCCCATTCAGTTTTGATCGGATCTTCCTGAAACTTACTTACAAGTAAGTCAGGGTTAAAAGCTCGGACGAGTTTCAAAACTGACGAGGTTGGCCCATATATCGTAGCATTACGTCCCCATTACTGCCGAAAATGCGTGTTTTTGACCTGTCATCGCCATAGCCCCTTCAGTTTTCATCGGATCTTTTTTAAACTTACATGAAAGTAAGTA
Organism: Lucinisca nassula; assembly: GCA_963580285.1. Classification (NCBI taxonomy): domain Eukaryota; kingdom Metazoa; phylum Mollusca; class Bivalvia; order Lucinida; family Lucinidae; genus Lucinisca; species Lucinisca nassula. The sequence continues at coordinate 37,823,813 of OY757013.1, forward strand.
AGGGATAAAGCCTTGGCTGAGTTAAATAATTGGTTAGTTCGGTCTATATTTCAGAGAGTTACGTCCTCCTTGATTACAAAAAAAAAATGTCTGCTTTTGACATTGTCATCACCGCAGCCCATTCAGTTTTGATAGGATTTCTGAAATTTACAATGTAAATACTAGTAAATCAAGGTTAAAAGCTTGGATAAATCCGACAACTAGCGACGTTGGTCGATTACTTAAGGAGTTGTTTCCCTTACTTTGCTGAAAATGCTTATTTTTTACCTTGTCATCACCGTAGCCCCTTCAGTTTTGATCGAATCTTGAAACTTACAAACAAGTAAGTTAGGGATAAAAGCTCGGATGAGTTCGAAAACTGACGAGGTTGGCCTATCTATCATAGGATTACGTTTCCTTTACTGCTGAAAATGCAGATTTTTGACATTGTCATCATCATAGACCCTTCAGTTTCATCTGATCTTTTTGAAACTTGCATGTAAATAAGGGATAAAATCTTGGCTGAGTTAAAACATTGGTGACGTCGGCCTATATTTCAGAGAGCTAATGTCCCCTTGATTACAGAAATGCCTTTTTTGACCTTGTCATCACCATAGCTCCTTCAGTTTTTATCGGTTCTTCTTAAAACTTACATGTTAGTAAGTGAGGGATAAAAGCTTGGATGAGTTTGAGAACTGAGGACGTCAGCCTATTTATCATAGAGTTACATCCTTTTGATTGGAGAAAATGGCTCTTTTTGACCGTAACTACTTCAGTTTTCATCAGATCTTCTTGAACCTTATATATAAGTAAGTCAGGGATGAAAGCTCAGACGAGTTCGAAAACTAGCGATGTCTGTCAAATAATCACAGAGTTATGTCCTCTGCTTTGCTGCTTATTTTCGACCTTGTCATCACCGTTACCCCTTCAATTTTGACCGGATCATCTTGAAACTTACAAACAAGTAAGTCAGGGATAAAAGTTTGGATGTGTTCGAAAACTGATGAGGTAAGTCTATTTATCATAGAGTTAGATCCCTTTGATTGCAGCAATTGCTTATTTTTACCTTGTCATCACCATAGCCCCTTCAGTTTATATCGGATCTTCTTGAAAGTTACATATAAGCAAGTCAAGGATAAAGCTTGAATGCGTTTGAAAACTGGTGAGGCCAGCCTATTTATCATAGAGTTACATTCTACTTGATTTTACAAAATGCTTACCATGTCATCACGGTAGTCCCTTAAATTTTTATCGGATCTTCGTGAAACTTACATGTACGTAAGCTGGGAATAAAAGCTTGGATGAGTTCGAAAACGGATGAGGGCAGCCTATTTATCATAGAGTTACGTCACTTTGATTGAAGAAAATGCCTGTTTTTTTACTTTGTCCTCACTGTGGCTCCTTCAGTTGTTATCATGATTTTGAACGGATTTTCCTGAAACTTACATATAAGTTAGGGAAAAAACCTTGAATGAGTTTGCAAACTAACATTGTTTGCACATTAGTCAAAGTGTTAAGTCACCTTTTTTTCTTTAGTTTAGATAGAATCTTCCTGAAGCTAGCATATACATATGTTGGGAATGAAAGTTCAGATGGGTTATATCTCCTTGAATGCTGAAAATGCCTGTTTTGACCTTGTCCTCGCATGAATCCTTCAGTCAAGATTGGAACTTTCTGAAACTTTGAATCTGTTAGCTCAGCCCAATGATATAGGACTATCTTGGTCCGCTTATTTTTGTAAAACCTATAACAAATAAAACAAAGTAGAAGCAAAACAAAGATCAGGAATTGATACAATTAACTTACTCAACCCATAAAAGACACCAAAGGGAAAGAAATACAAACATTAAGCGACAAGACCATAATGGAAACCTAAACAAAGGAAGGCCATAAGGACAGTTACTTTCCCACAAAATGGCCATATGGCCATCCAAAACCAAAAGACACAAGTGATACACACAGCAAGTAACAAACAACAGCATAAATAAATCGCCACAGAAGAGCCGCCTTGGAACGGTCAGTGGAAGATTTCCACTGGGGGGGGGGGGGGGGGGGGGGGGGTTGGGGCTTAAATCGATTTTACGTGGCCACAATCTGATACCCACAAAATTAGAAATGAACCTGTTTCAAGGCAATGCATCACGAAAACACGCCTATATAATTTTGACCCCTTTGAACTCCACTTTATATATAGTCCAGAGGCCGTCAGCAAAACCTGGAAGTTCGTGCCGCATAAAATTTTATTGTGGTTTCCCTTTCACAAGACCATACTTATTCATAAACTGCATGATGCCACTCTGCCATCATTGAGCATTTTGCAATATTCAAGATGGCGTCCAAGATGGGGGCCAAAAACTGACATCTGCCGTTTAGAACCGTTTTGTGTCCATGTAATGCATATTATTTAAGCTTTTATAAAATAAAAACGTGTTTCGATATGGATGGAACATTAAGAAATAAAACGAAAGGAACATGTATAAAGATTTAATCATGTCTCCATGATAGTTAACATATACATGTATAAGTAACTGTTATACAAACGGTCAATTTGCGCGCATTAGTTTATTCTCAATCCATTGAACAGGTGTCAAAGTAAATTTTTTTTCATTACTGTATAATATATAGGGACTCTCCGGACAAATTAACATGAATTTCAACATGAAAGAATATTTATTGGCTCTACAAACGCGTAATTCCATTTTTTTTCACTATTTCCGCCATTTTGCCCGCCATCTTGAATATTTCAAACTGTTCAATGGTTCCAGGATGGCATCACTCGTTTTCTGCATCCAAAAGGTATGAAAAAGTGAAAACAACACTAAACAAAACATAAATTTCAACATTAAAGAACATTTTTTGGCTCTAAAACACGTAATTTCATGGATTTTACACGATAATCCGCCATTTTGTCCGCCATCTTGAATATTTCAAACTGCTCATTGATGCCAGGATGGCATCACTCGTTTTCTTCATCCGGAAGGTATCAAGAAGTGAAAACACAACAATAAACATGAATTTCAACATGAAAGGATATTTATTGGCTCTACAAACACGTAATTTCATGGATTTTACACTATAATTTCCGTCATTTTTTCCCCCATCTGAATCTTTCAAAATGCTCAATGAAGCCAGGATGGCATCACTCGGTTTCTTCATCCGGAAGGTATCGAGAAGTGAAAACATAAATAATGAAAATGAATTTCAACATGAAAGAATATTATTATTTAAGCTTTTATAAAATAAAAACGTGTTTCGATATGGATGGAACATTAAGAAATAAAACGAAAGGAACATGTATAAAGATTTAATCATGTCTCCATGATAGTTAACATATACATGTATAAGTAACTGTTATACAAACGGTCAATTTGCGCGCATTAGTTTATTCTCAATCCATTGAACAGGTGTCAAAGTAAATTTTTTTCATTACTGTATAATATATAGGGACTCTCCGGACAAATTAACATGAATTTCAACATGAAAGAATATTTATTGGCTCTACAAACGCGTAATTCCATTTTTTTTTTCACTATTTCCGCCATTTTGCCCGCCATCTTGAATATTTCAAACTGTTCAATGGTTCCAGGATGGCATCACTCGTTTTCTGCATCCAAAAGGTATGAAAAAGTGAAAACAACACTAAACAAAACATAAATTTCAACATTAAAGAACATTTTTTGGCTCTAAAACACGTAATTTCATGGATTTTACACGATAATCCGCCATTTTGTCCGCCATCTTGAATATTTCAAACTGCTCATTGATGCCAGGATGGCATCACTCGTTTTCTTCATCCGGAAGGTATCAAGAAGTGAAAACACAACAATAAACATGAATTTCAACATGAAAGGATATTTATTGGCTCTACAAACACGTAATATCATGGACGTTACACTTTTCCGCCATTTTGTCCGCCATCTTGAATATTTCAAAATGCTCAATGATGCCAGGGTTGCATTACTCGGTTTCTTCATCCGGAAGGTATCAAAAAGTGAAAACAACAATAAAATTTTATGCGGCACAGACTTCCAAGTCACAGGCCAAAGCGAGTTTTTGCAACTGATAGTAAAACAGGGGTAGACCTTATTTTTCTTATTTCTGCTCTGAAATATAGATTTTGTATACTCGTTAGAACCGCCTTGATGAGACGGTTCTTACGGGTATTCACGATCTATATTTTTGGAGCAGAAATAAGAAAAATACCACTGACAATTTTAGTTTTTTCGGCGGTTAAGTTTACAATGTGTTTATATAGGCGTTTTTTCGTAATGGGTGGAACATTACATTCCAGCACATGGGCTGAACAAACACACGGTAAAGGCCCCGAGGTTATAAAAAAAATTTAATGGTAAGCTCAACTGAGCATGAAGTTTACAGAGCAAATAAGTATTGAAATACCAACATTTTAGGATTTATATTTATATTTAAATCGGGTGGTATGTGTCCTGCAGATAAATATTAAAATGTCAACACATCACGTGAACAAGTCCGTGAAATGATCACCCCCTAAACCCCACTTTATATGGAGAAAACTGGGGTTTAAGGGGGTAGCCACTATTTTTCTTATTTCTGCACCACAAAATAGGTTGTGGGTACTCGTTAGAACCGCCTCAATGAGTGCTGGCTGAAGACAACACAAAGAAAGAATTACTAAAAAGTGTCTAAATAAGCTTTTTAAAGCAGGGTTATAGCGGAATTTCGCTGCAATAACATTTATCACACGACTTCATACAAGCAAGGTCATTTGTCTTTGAATAGTCTCCTCGAGGCACCCTTCTTCATTCAGCCTGTGTCACGGTCGACACTGTCGACGGCCACTAATCAGTCCACGCATGTCTAATCGCCGAATTCAAAGGTTTGCGAAATATACACGTGTAACTCAGTTCATCTCTCATCTTAGTTTAAAATACCCAACGCATCACGAAAACACGCCTATGTAATTCTGACCCCCTAGAACTCCACTGGGGTTTACAGGGGTAAAGCTTATTTTTTCTTATTTCTGCTCTAAAATATAGATGAGGCGGTTCTAACGAGTACCCACAATCTATATTTTGAGCAGAAATAAGAAAAGTATCAAAGGTTTTCATATTAAAATTTTCTTTTTTTCGGCGACAAAATTTACATTGTACTAGTATAGGCCTGTTTTCGTAATGAACTTGCCGGCGCGACCAGACTGGATTCAGCAACGTGGGTCGTATCGGCAAGACCATTTGTGAAAGTTAATGTGTCTGATGAGTGTGCATTAATAAAAAAAAGTCCCGTTGGCCTGTTTGCGACAGGTGCTGTTATTAGTCCAGTCAAACGATAAACATATTGCTCAAAATGTCAACAGAGATCTGTCACAAAAAAACCGCCTTCGTGATTCGCGATCAGGAAGGACATAAACAGGACCGCTCAGCTACACAGACAAGCAAGAGACCGGGAATTTTGTATATGAGCCCCGCCAAGCGAATTTGGGTCTTCGAGCATTCCGTCATGACAAATTTCAAATGACAAATTGCGCATGCCCAGCCATTCAGAGGGGCCAGGGATATGGATTTCTGTCTGAAGGTTCCTCTTGATTCACTGCTTGTATGAGCGAGCAGCGAAGGTTCTGGCGAGACTGCGCGGATGCGCAGGCTCGCCTGAACCTTCGCTGCTCGCATAGGCGATAAGTACCAAAATCGCTTGACGCGGCCCATATAAAAACTGGAAGTATTGTACTGTCCATGCAGCGGACATAAAGGTGTTGATCAAACTGTGCTGCTGGCCAGACTGATCGGAACTTTGATAATCGCAACGACTGAAAACGATGTTTCTTACGATGCGCCTAAATAAAGACAGATTAGATTATATCCTGTAATTTCGTGTGTGTCGTGCGTGTCATCCAACCGTTTTGGCATCCGATCTTGCTGAAAATACATTAACCGATTTTATTGTTTTGGTTAACATGTTACAACTACCTTACAACTATTGCGTGGTAATAAACTATTAACCCATTTAGTACCTGAAGCCCCAAAACGGGTACCCCGGCAAACAGTGCAGGGCCAAGATCAGACGTCGCAGAACGCGGCGCCTGATCAGAGCCTCCACTGTTTGCTAAAAATTCAGTCATTTTTCAAATAAACTTTGAAGAAAACACAACCTGTCACCCCTAAATTTTGAAATGGACTCCTGCTATATATAAGGAGGAAGATTCCATTTGGTACAAAAAGGGTTAATAAGTAAGTTCAAAGACAGTATATATTAAAACTGATCTTATGTATATACAAGATATTTGCTTTTTTGATATGAATACCAAAACTATTTAATCGAGCGTGTTGAAAACATCAGACATTTTCACGAGTGCGAAGATGAAATATTTTTGATATCAATTGTAACGAAATAAGTAAAATTTCTTTTCGTTTTATACATGAGTTTGGCGATGTACTGTAACTGACAAACTGTTCATAACACGCTTCGCACTCGTGAAAATTTCTCGTGTTTCCAACACACTCCATATGTGTATGTAAGAAAACTTTACTGATAAATGTGATACACAATATGTTGTAACTTTTCAACATATTCGATGAAATATTGATATTTATCGAAAAAAGTGTAAATTTTCTTTTTATTTTATACGGAAAACAAACCAAACAAGTAGTCCCGGCTGCTTCTGTGAAAACACAAACAGAAAAAAACTGTGAAAATATCATTTACATTTTCGCAATTTTCATTTCGCAAACACGCCTATACAAATACATTGCCACTTTTATCGCCGTAAAAATGAAAATTTTAAGAAGAAAAAGTGTGATATTTTTCTTATTTCTGCTCAAAATAAAGATTGTGGGCACTCGTTAGAACCGCCTCATCCTAACGAGTACCCACAATTTATATTTTAGAGCAGAAATTAGAAAAATAATGTATACCCCCGGAAACCCCAGTTTTACTATATAAAAGTGGGGTTCAAAGGGGTCAAAATTATATAGGTGTTTTCGTGATGATTTGTTTCAGATATGCATTGATTTCACTGATAAAATAATATTTTATTACTTTCAGAGTGCCCAATGTCCGCGGATAATGTTGAGATGCTCCCTTGTCCAACACCGGATATATGGAATCGGATACACTGTATAGACTATTATTCCTTATGTGACAGAAAAATAAATTGCCCCAATGCTGAAGATGAAGACCCCCCAATGTGTTTATTTCATTCTGTAGTAAGTATTTATTTTAATCGCAGTATTTAAGGCAGCATACACATCTCAAAATGTACAGGGTGTTTAAGTTAGAAAACACCAGCGTATGGGTTAGGAGGCCCTTATGCGGACTGAACAAATTATTTGTCTAAATCGAAACAGAAGTAAGGGCGAGGATTGTGGCCACGTAAAATCGATTTAAGCCCCCAGTGGAATTCATTTCACTGTTCGTTCCAATGCAGTTCTTATGTGGTGGAATATTTTTGTTAAGGCTGTCTTTGAGTGTGTGTATCGCCTATATTATTTTGCTTCGGATAGTCAATTGGCCATTTTGTGGGAAAGTAACTGTCCTTTTGGCTTTCTGCTAGTGATGTTTCCATTAGGGCCTAGTTGTATCATGTTTGTGTTTCTTTCCATTGGCGTCTCTGACGGGAGCTTCGGATTAATTGTATCGCTTCCTGATCACTGCCTTCACTTCTTTTTTCTGTAAATGCAATGCGAATGTGAATATTGGGAATTACATTAAACATTTAATACGAGGCTATTCTAGAGAGATAATAACACCAAATACAAACTTAGGACCCCACCACACTCCAACCAGGTGTAAATCAATGTCTTTCCCTCACGCGCGTTATAACATCTGGATTGAATGTTCGAGAGCTATTCAAATAACTTGAAGCTTCCATCGCAATCGAACTAAAATAAATTAGTACACACTTACCCTAGGACTTTTGCTGGAACAGTGAAGGGAAAGCTCCTTATGATATGGCGCAGTCTTTTATATTTGTAAAATGTCATTCTTCTTTGCAAATGTTGTATATATTTTCTTAGTTTTGCATCAAGCATAGATTGTGGCGATGTAACGAGTACTCATGCATTAGCCACAATCTTTGTTAATGCGCTTTTAATGAGCAAATTACGAAAAAATAATATACGGATATACATCTTCCAAACATACTAAGTCCAACATAGAAATTATAACCGGAAATGAAATGTGACTGTAAACTGAATTCACTACTAAAGATAGATCATCAGAAGAACAAATATAGTATGGAAGTAAATGACATTCCCCGCCTAACGCCTCGGGCAAATATCGCTCTCAGGCCGGGAATGTGATCTCATGTTCCCCGTCAAGAGTCAAAATAACGATATGTTATACTGCAAAGTTTTTCGACGACATTTTGTACTATATAGACCAAAACAGATTTCTCCCTGATCTTTCAAAGACTTTGTCGCAATATTTTATCACATGCTTTTGATGGCAGTAAAACATGAAGTTAATAATTTGGAGAGTTCAGTGGTGGTACAAGAGCTTGACTTTGAAATAAGCCGTGCTTTGTATGGTCTTTTATGAAGTTTAGGTAACCAATATAACGTAGGAAGCTTGTCGTAGCCTTCTATAACACATACAGCAAACTTGGTGGTTGAATGACAAATGTGGTCACCAACTAAAGCCCTTTCTACAGCCAAAGGCTGCAGTTCATAGGCCTTAGTACCACAAAAACTCTCTTTATTTTTTCTCGCTAAAGAGTGTTAACATAGTGTCAAACAACGACCACATTGTTAGCAGCTTTATCTGCTGGAGCCAAGCCAAACTTCTTATGAAATTCTTGAATACTTAGTTTAAGGTGACGTAAAGACGTCTTAGGTTTAGCAGGTTATAAATTTTGAACCCCTATATTTTTGGAAAACAATATTGTTCATACTTCAATGAATATATTGGCACGCGCGACGTCGGTGACGTCGAACCAAACATTGATTCTCTTCAATATGATTAGACGACGGCGACGTTATGGTGCCAACGACGCCGTTCTGCTGTCAATAGAAAAACTATGTGCAATTGTTTTCTTCTTTCATTTTAGCCATAAAACAAGGACCTTGCGTCATAAATTGGATAGGGAAATTATGTAAATAATAGTAATAAAGGAAATCTATCTTACGTTCACAGAATTATGAACAATGTTGGGTCACGAATAAAGTTTAATTGAACCCCTTCGGGATTCACTTACTTTGCTCATGACCCGATATTGTTCATTCGTCAATAAATTTCTTTCATTTCTTAATTAATCCCACAGACACAGTACTGAACGATTTGAAAAACACCCTAAGGCAAATAGTGATTTGATGTCATCTTTATTTATCTTATTTCTGCGGCAGAACTGTATGACAATCTTCAGCAAAGTTTAACAGTGTATGTCAAAGAATGTGTAACATTGGAAATCCCACTTCTCATAAATGACGTATTTTACTTGTAAGGGTATCCATTAAATGGACCTGCTGACTGACGTAATGAACAGCCTTTTAGTGCAGTGGCCGTGCTGCTTCGGCATTGATTTGTTTGTTGATATGTTCTGGTCCTTGTCATTGCGAGAACACGCTTTTTCAAACATATTGAAAATTCTGCCACAAGAGTATGAAATTTTTCTGACCAATAAATACGATATTTTTTATATTTCTACACGCCGAGGCGTTTCTAATGAGTAGTTTCAATCTAGGTTTTGAAAAAAAAATGTTTTCCCCTGCAAATCTCCGTTTTAGTTTAAACAATATTTTATTAACTTGTTTTCAAGTACAGATATATAACAAGAATGCAACATAGTAGAAAGATCAACAGGATTTGAAAACATACAAGCAGCATTTTACTTTATGAAAGTTGGGTTCAAGGGGGTCAAAACTATATAGGGATATTTTCGTGATGGGCACTATTTATCAAACTGGGGCCACCGTGACCTTATGGGTAAAAGTGCTGACTCTTAATCATTAGGTCTTTCACCGCTCTGGTTCGCGCCTCGCTGAGGCCAAGTATGAGACGCCAATTTGTGCAAATGAATGTCATTTTTACGGGGGGTGGGGATGGCGTTAGGGACTTAGGTTTTCGCCAACCTCTGATTTGCGATCGGCTCGAAATAAGTGAAATAATCTTGAAAGGGCCGTAGCCCCGGCATCGAACTGCGAATAATCGAACTGCGTTTCACTTCTGATAAAGCGCTAAGCAAGATCCAAAGTAAAATCAAGGTTTATATTTAATGCAAAATGAAATATCAAACTTGCCTTCATTGGAAAAAAAAGGAAAAGAAAATCTACCTAGAATACTGTCTGTTGCAAAGTCGCTTGACGCTTCCTCGAGACCAGACGGCATGAAGAATAATGCATTTTCCAGTATTTCTAATTAACAGATTTAAGGCTCCAACGTAAAGGCTTATTGAAAATTAAAGAGATAATGTTGGTTGGTGCCTGATGCTCTGTCTCTGGTCGGGCTCATCGGAGTCTAACTGTTGGTTTTCTTTTGCTCCAGCATTTCAGTGGTTTCTTGCTGTCGAGTCCTCACCGTTGTCTCCCCTCTGTAGTTCTTTGATTTCTGTGTTCACGGAGATGTTGCACTGATGAGTTAGGAGGCCTTCATGCGGACTGAACAAATTATTTGTCTAAATCGCGACGGAAGTAAGGGCGAGGATTGTGGCCACGTAAAATCGATTTAAGCCCCCCAGTGGAAATCTTCCACTGACCGTTCCAAGGCGGCTCTTCTGTGGCGATTTATTTATGTTGTTGTTTGTTACTTACTGTGGGTATCACTTGTGTCTTTTAATTTTGGATGGCCATATGGCCATTTTGTGGGAAAGTAACTGTCCTTATGGCCTTCCTTTGTTTAGGTTTCCATTATGGTCTGGTCGCTTAATGTTTGTATTTCTTTCCCTTTGGTGTCTTTTATGGGTGGAGTAAGTTAATTGTATCAATTCCTGATCTTTGTTTTACTTCTACTTTACTTCAGGGTAATTGATATCTACCTAGTAGGCACTCAACGCTGCATTCAACGTTGAATAAAGTTAAAATAACGTACAATGATGAAAACGTTGATCCACATTATGAGTCTGACCTATTTTCATATGGAAGACATTTTGTGTGATACATGATTGATTTATTGTGAAATTAGCCTTTCCCAAAAAGGGATCTTATCTTAAAGAAACCAATATGCTCCACAAGACAGCCCTTATTGTTAAGACAGACAAACTCTTTGAAACAGCTGCCTATGCTGATATTTAAAGATTCTGCGAATGACCTTCATTAGAAAGCCAAAACCTTTCACTGAAACGGCATTAACCACAGTCGGAATGGAAACTACTCATTTCTTTAAGAGGTTTCATAGCAAATCACAGTCAAAATAGAAGTGGAGGCAATGATCAGGAATCGATACAATTAACCCACAGCTCCCATCAGAGACACCAAAGGGAAAGAAACACTAACATGAAACGACAACCTAATGGAAACACCAATAGCGGAAAGTTACTTTCCCACAAAATGGCAAATAGGCTATCCAAAATAAAATAATATAAGCGACACAAACACCCAAAGACAAACCATAACAAAAACTAAACCGCGACAGAAGAACCGCCTTGGAACGGTCAGCAGAAACGAATTCCTCTGGGGAGCTTAAATCGAGTTTACGTGGCCACAATCATCGCCCTTACTTCCGTCGCGATAAAGACAAATAATTTGTTCAGTCCCGATGAAGGTCTCCAAACTTATCAGTGCAACACCCCCGTGAGCACAAAAATCAAACATACAGTCGCACTTTTTCGAAGGGATAGACTAATAATAATAATAACAAATAACAATTATTGGGATTATTAGCTACTTGTATTTCTTGTGATAAAACTACCAAAGTAACAAACTGGAGCTTGTGTGTATGAAACACTATGCCCTAAACCTGGCTTGCCCCTAAACTTTGACATGGTTAAAATGCTGCATTGTTCTTAGAGCCATATCTCAAAGGAAAAAAAATCGGAATTTTTCAAAAAGTTAATCAGGTCCTCTACTCATCATCTCCTATCGGCTATCAAGTTTCAAGGAAAACATCTACACACTTTATTGAGACATCTTGCTGGCAAGGTTAAAATGTTCAAAACGTTTGAAGTATTTTTCGGAATTTATTCAAATGTTAATCAGGTCATCTACTCATTAACTAACAATCCATTCATCAACATTCAAGGCGCTTGCTTCAATTGTTGTTGAAATATTTTACTGATAATAATTCATCCAATCTTTTTCAATGGGGCATAACTCACGAAAGGGACATAATCCTGACGAGCAAAAATGTTAGCGATTTGTTAATGAGGAATCCATATAGTAATTTGTAGTTTGTAGTTTAATAGTTTATTAAAGTGTCACACATCAATTATACAATCTATACACATAAATAAAACGTTATGAAATTAATGTCCAGCCACGTATGGCTTATGAGACACTTATATACAAATACAAACACTTCTGTACAGTATAAGACACATTAAAGCATGATTAAAATCAGCTTCTAAAAAGCACACCTACTTAAAACGTTGAAACGTTAAACACTAAAACACATTGTTCATTTTCGGGAATACCAGTGCTTGTTAGTCACGTGCCCCGCACACTGTACGTGGTCAGTACACGTGACTGACACCTTAACATTCATATTTTTTTTTTTGGAAAATTTTTTGATGGAGGAAAACTTTCTGGATTTGATGGGAAATAATGCTTTAAAAATATCATTTAAAATACGTAGTGATAAAACTAATATATATATAGATATATATATATATTAGTTTTATCACTACGTATATATATATATACTTGCATAAACGAACGTAAGCGCAAGCTACCCGAAGCCTATTTCATCAGCTGACAGCGAAGCGTCTTCGCCTACTCATAAGAAGAAGAGATGACGCCAGTTTTGGCTGGATATCATTATTTTGCATTAAATATATAAGCTTTTCTCCAGATGTCAAAGACATGAAATCAGTATTCGTACCAATAGCAAAGTGAAATAAATTGTATCGTATATCGCTATTAAATTCGCAGTCGATGAGAAAATGTGTTTCATCCTCAATGGCTGCACTATCACAGAACTTGCAGATACGTTCGTTAAGGGGGGGGGGGGGTTGGCTTGGTATACCTGCCAGTTTCTATTGCAAGGGGTAAATTGCAACCTCTAAATTTGGCCAGAATGCGGCGGTGATCACGTCTCAAATTCAACGTAGCATATGATTCCGTTTCAAAATTATTCTTATATGTTCTATACGTTCTGAGTTTATCACCATTTTCAGAGTTACCGTCACTAAGTAACTGATTCTCCCAATTTAGTTTCTCAGTAGCAATTAATTTTTCTCTGGCTAGTTTCATGCACATATATTTTGATGGACTAGGTACCAACATGGGTTCTCGGATGCCAAGTGATTCAATGAACTTTAACATGCGCGATTTTCCCACGATTTACCTACACTAAAAGACAACTCATGAATTTTCCGAATTGTTCTGTGTTCTGGCATGTTCCTTAGTTTACACCAAAGGCGAACTGTTTCCAGTTTCTGCTTAGTGTCTGCAGAAATCCAGCCCATGTCACCCTTGCTGGACAAATTTGGTGCATTTCTGCCGACACCCAAGAAGTATCGACACGCTTTATTCATAACGCTTTCAACTTTGGGAAATTTTCTGTTTCCCCAAATGCCAGAACAATAAAACAAGATGGGTTCAACTACTGATTCTATTAGCTTATAATACACATCATAAGTCATTCCTCCTGCAGATTGATATTTCATGTATACAGCACCAAGGGCACGACTGGCGGACTTTGTAACTGCATTTATAGATTTCTCCATGTCTAAAAAATCATTAAACCAAAATCCAAGATACTTATAACAATCAGAATATTCCACTGATTTATTTCCGCAAGTAAACAGAAAATCACACTGGGGCTTAGTTCTATTGCGAAAATGCACAACTTTGGTTTTCGATTCGTTCACCACCAGTCGCCACCTTCTACACCATAAATGTAAAATATTTAACATACGCTGCATATCCTCTGCACATTCCGCCAGCAACACTATATCATCTGCATAGAGAAATGAACTTATTTGTGTATCACCAACATCTATCCCACAATTTAACTCATTTATATCGCCCACTAGATCATTTATATAAATTGCGAACAGTGTCGGCGAAAGACCACAGCCTTGCTTTACACCCTGTTGCACAGGGAACCACTCTGTCAAATAATCATTTATGCTTACTGCGCAAGATACATCCTTATACAATGATTGTAAGGCATTCACCATCTTACCATGAATACCAGCCTTTAACAGCTTAAACCATAGGCAATCCCTATTTACCTTGCAAATGCTTTTTTCATGTCCACAAAACAAACAAAAGTATCCCTTCTCTTAAGTTTTCTATTGTTTATTTTACTTTATAGGGAATACACGTGATCCTGACAGCTTCTGTCCTTCCTAAAACCATTCTGGGCATCGGACAATATATTGTCACTCTCCAAGAATTTGACAAGTCTAGCATTTAAAATATTAGCATATATTTTACACGGAATAGAAATGAGTGCTATCGGTCTATAGTTCAAGGGATTTCGAGGGTCATCCCCTTTACCCAACGGTTTGATTATTCCTTTTGCCCACTCACTGGGTATGCAACCATGTTCAAAACAATAACTGATTATTTTAAACAACAGACCTACACAGCACTCATTTCTGAGAATCTCTGACGAGATATTATCGATGCCTGTCGCCTTTCGTAGTTTTGCTCGATAGACGGCCGCATGAACTTCATCATATGTAATTGGACTATTAAGCGATGAACAGTTTGGCTTTGGAAAGACATTGCTGTTCGGATCTTTTATGCTAGTTTTTACATCATTCAGATGTCTATTATCAAATTCGGTAATTGTTATATGGTATTGTTTGCCACCGTTATACAAACGATCATAATCGTTTTTCCATTTACGCATAACATTGTCATAATCCGTCGAAACAGTACCATCGTCTAATAAAACTTAGATCGGGATTGAGGTTTTCCGTTCATTAGCCATACCGATTCGACCTATCTGTGTCCAAAAGTCACGTGGGTTTTCTACATCATATAGACGGTCATGCAACGATTTTTGTTCCTGTAACTGAAAGGCATGTTTACCCCTTCTGTTTATATTGTCGAAGTGATTCCTTAGAGAGCAGTACTCCTCACGAAGTTTATTTCTAACCCCTGTTGAGCCTTTAAACTTAAGCCATCTCTGTTCAGCCACACTTACTCTATCCCACATGTCCTGTAATTCTGAATTCCAATATGCCTTGGCCCTCGACTTATGTTGTTTCGCGGATTTTTGGGACCGACCGTTTCTTTTTCAGTTTCATTTCCATTTCTGAACTGTTAAGATCCACAAAATTCTGGTATGCTTTCGTAACATCGTTTTGTTGCTGCAAATTACTTTCAATTTTACCAATAGAATCAATTACTAATTGAAGGACTGTTCACAGTTTAAAAACGAGTGGGGTATATCATTCAGAACATACTTAGGGGTATGCATGGATACAGTAGGACTTGGTATAGGAGTGTCACTTCCGGTTCTATAGTTTGTCACCTGTTTCGTCCACGAAACCACTGAATGGTCTGATAGTTTCTGACCATGCAAATCAAACAAGTTAACTATATCGGTCATGGTGTGAACTGAGAAGTCAGAAATCTGCGCAAATTGTTCATAGGGAACGCAGACGTAATCGACCACAGATCTCCCTCTTCTGGAAACATGCGTAAAATCATTAAACCCAACTCTTCCATTTAGAACACACATGTTACAATTTATGAGAAAATCCAACAGATAATCACCATAACTATTTAGGGTTTCATCGATTACCTCCCGTGGCTTTATGTAATCAACGCCCTCGATGTAATCGGATTCGCAGCTTATCCGCGCGTTAAAATCGCCACAGATCACCAAATGATCGTCGTTTTGATACTCGTATACTTTTTTCATTAAGTCTGAGAAAAAAGAATCCACGTCCGTATACCTCGAAGAGTACTCCGGCGGCAAATAACAAACGCACACTGTCAGTGTTGTCTTATCTTGTTTACTTGTTAGCTGAACAAACACAGCATCGTCTAGAGATCTATCAATAGCCAGATCATAGTTGACGAGAAACGTATTTTTAATGAATAGGCCAACCACACCAGATCCTCGACGCGCATTTTGACTAATATTCGTTCCACGGTTTTGACCAACCCAAGTATATTTATTTAAATTAAGCGTTTCTCTGTCGCGCAAGAAAGTTTCACAAACCGCAAATATATCGCAGTCAAATAAACAGACCACATTTTCTCTAAATTCGTAATTTTCAGGATCGACCCTAGACCATTCGCCCACATTCCATAGACCAAACCGTATACCCCTCTAATGCGATGCCGTCACTGATTCTGTTAACGTTGACGTTGACGTCTTCTTCACGAAACGTCCATTAATCAAAACGTACTCTTTTGATTTACCAACGGCCTGAAGTACGGTTCTGATAATTGATTCTACCAGCCGCTGTTCATGACTGCGTTCGTCCTCGATATAAAAATTTTCGTATCTTTTAATTTTTTTAAGGGACTTCTTGTTTTTCAGAACATTTTGTTTCTGCGCGGAATTTTCAAATGTTGCTATTATGACGCCAGGTTTATTGTTTCTAGCCACTTTACGCTCAGCTCGCACAATTTTGGCGTCAGTTAATTTTAGCCCATCCCTTATCAAACTATTAACTAGGTTAACGGTCACATTCGAATCCCGTTCCTCCCGCGTGTCATATTTCAAATTTCGGATCACTACCTTTAACGTACGGTGTTCAGTCACTTCGACGTCACGACGCCACGGGGAATCATGAGATCCCGATGCTGACGTTACTTCCGCATAGGACTTCTGTAATTTGGACACATCCGATTTTAATTCATCCATGTTCAGCTCGTTACGCATCTCTGATTTTGCGTCTTTCAACTTTGAGTCAATCACACTGTGGATATTCGCTGACAACTTGCTCTCCATTTTCTTGGAAAGACCATTGATACGTTCATTGAACTCCTCTCGGACCCCTTTTATTTCTTCTTGGACTGTAGAAAGGATGGCCTTTCTGAGTTTATTCTCGAAACTGTCAAATTTGTCGTTAAGAGTTTTCGTCAGATCATGCTGTAACTGAGTGAGCCCAACCTGCAATAACTCGGCAAACTCTTTGCCGGATTTCTCCTTTTTGGCCGGAACCCCACTTCCTGACTCCTCGTTCGAAGACAACTTTCGTTTTCTGGCATCTGATGTACCTTCATTACTATCGTTACATTTAACGTAATGTACATTTTGGCTGGCCATAACCCGATCCAAATATTCTGCATCGTCTTTGTTAACAGCCATTGTTAAAGTACTATAAGTATTATAAAGTAATCAGTCACACAATTGAACGCACTCAAATAGCGTACACGGTTCTAAAGTTATACTACGATGCATCACAAAGCACGCCATGTGCAAATGCCCAAATTTACAAAGGGCCATAACTCATGCAGTGTCTTTCAGAATTTATTCAAAGGTTAATCAGGTCATCTACTCCTCACTACAAATTCATTCATTAACATTCAAGACTCTACCTTCTATGGTTCTTGAGATATTGTGCTGACAAGATTCCATCCATTTTCCTTCCAAAGCAATAATTCAGGAAAGGGGCAGAAGTCGGAAGAGGAAAAAAATATGTCTGAATTATTATTTCATTAGGAATCCATATATGAAATTTCAAAACCATAGCATACATAATCCTTAAGTTATACTATGCATCATCAACCATGCAGTGCCCAAAGCTACAAAGGGCCATAAATCATGAAGGTTTATTTTACGGAACCCAGTTAAAAGATAATCAGGTCAATCTACTCATTACTACATGTACCAATTCATTCATCAAATTTCAAGGCTCTAGCTCCAAAAATTTTTGAGATGATAACAGATTTTATGATTTTTAAAGGGCCATAACTCTTGAGAGGGGCATAACCCAGATGAGCAATAAATACGCATCACCTTTTTTTTTTCATGAGGTATTCATGTTTGTAAACAATGGCAGGGCAACAGTTGACTGACCAAAATGAAACCGTTTAAGTCTAACTCTTGGTTTTCTTTTGCTCCAGCATTTCGGTAGTTTCTTGCTGTCGAATCCTCACCGTAGTTTTATCTCTGTGGTTGTTTGATTTTTGTGTTCACGGAGATGTTGCCGTGATGATTTAGGAGGCCTTCATGCGGACTAAACAAATTATTTGTCTAAATCGCGACTGAAATAAGGGCGAGAATTGTGTAGAAATATAAAAAAATCGATTTAAGCCCCGCCCCATCTTCCCCCACCCCCAGTGGAATTCGTTTCACTCACCTACCAAGGCGATACTTGAGTCGTGGTTTATTTTTATTATGGCTTCTCTTTGAGTGCGTGTATCGCTTATTTTAGTTTACTTTGGATAGCCAATTGGCCATTTTGTGCTTTTGGCTTTCCGATATTGATGTTTCTATCAGGGTCTAGTTGTTTCATGTTGGTGTTTCTTTCCCTTTGGTATCTCTGATGGGAGATGTGGGTTAATTGTATCGATTCATGATCATTGCCTTCACTTCCAATTTTAATGATGGAAAACAACAAAATGAAGTGCGGATGAATTAAAAACAACCAAAATCTTTCGCTGAACATTGTTGCGATGCATGAACTTGTTTAGGTTCTATTTCTCCTTAATTGTGCAAAAAATTCAAGCTGACCCACATCGCATTACAGCGATGGCGAGAGGGCAACATTTTGCTGGCGGGGCAAATGGAAAATAAATGCCCTTGCACTTGCCAACAAAAGCCTGTAAATCTTTGCAGTATAACAAATATGGATATCCTGATTTATTTTATACATAGCAGTGAAATCAAAGCATATCTGAAACAAATAAAAGTGATATTTTCACACTGTGAAAATGTGAAAAATAACATGACCATGTTATTTTCACAGTAGCAGCCTGCACTACTTTTCTCGCCAAAATGCACATGTTATCTATAAATAATTCTGTAAAATACCTTGAAAACGCATTCTTTGAACTGTAAAAATGCTGTATTAAAAATGGCGATCTGTTCATGGTTTGTAACTGACAGCTGTGACGTCATATCCAAGTCAAAAATTGTGACGTAAGATCCGATTCATCAATTACAGTAAGTGTCCTAAACTATTATCAAATTAAAAGAAAATTTTCTTTTTTTTCGATGAATATCAAAAATATTTCATCTCGTGTATAGAAAACATCAGAATTTTAACTCGTGCTTCGCACTTCGCACTCGTAAAAATTCTGATATTTTCACCACATTCGATGAAATATTTTTGGTATTCATCTCAAAAAGGTAAATTTTCTATTCTCTATGTATTAAATTGGAAGTTTTGTTTCGGATTTTTATCTTAATATTTTTTTTTTCAGACAGATACTTATATGAAGAAAATGAGAAGTTCTATTCAGCTTTTATTTCGAATGATACAAAATTTAGAGACTTCAAGAGAAGGCGCTTATCATCTGGGCTACGATAGAACGTAAGATTGTGAAGAATTGGATAACTAGAACAACATTCTGTGATTATTCCAAGAGAATAGACGTCTTTGGTATGACATTTGGGTGAACTTTCTATCAAAACAAATTGAGAAAATCAAATTTTGAAATAATTGCGATCTTTGTGAAAACCTTTTGTTATGACGCTTGCTTGAAATCAAGTTATGTCTGTGATACTATTTATAGATTATATCAGAGCCAAAGGCCAGTAAAAGGTATCGAGCATAAATTCTTGTGTCAACGTTACGAGAATCATTACGTTAATAAGTCCGTGAAATGAACACCCCATAGTAAATCCCAGTTAGTACAGAAAAACCGGGGTTTTCTTGGGTATATATATTATCTTTTTTATTTATGCTTTAAGACCTCCCAGCAGGCACATGACTTAATTATGACGTCACATCAACGTCGGTACAACGCCATGACGTTTATGCAACGTCATATCAACGTCGGTGCAACGCCATGACGTTTATGCAACGTGATATCAACGTCGGTGCAACGTCATGACATTTATGCAACGTCATATCAACGTCGGTGCAACGTCATGACGTTGCACCGACGTTGATTTGACGTTGCCCTAGCAACGTGTGCCTGCTGGGCTAGGTTGCGGGTATTCGTTGAGCGCTTAAAACGCGCAGATACAATGTACAGGTATGAGTATAAAAAAGAAATGTATCAGAAATTTTCCTTTACCGATTTTGAGATATGAAAGATTGAACTATGTCGCATAGATTTTTGTTTCAAATGGTAAAGAGACAAGCAGGCGGTCACGTTAACACGTCCACTTAATAGGGAGAATAAGTGGGGATGGGGGTTTAAAGGCTGTACAATATTTTCTTTATTCTTGCATAAAACCTCAGATTGTGTGTACTCGTTAGAGCCACCACAAGCTATTTTTTCAGCAGAAATAAGAAAAAAATAAAAAAATACTTCACAAAAATGCCATTTTATCAGCCATTTAATGGAGTATTCATCACGAAAACACGCCTATATAATTGTGTCCCCCTTGAACCCCAGACTGGCCCTCGCCCATAGGGGCTTGCAGAAATATTTGGGCTGCATGATGCTTCCACGCAGAGCTGAATCCGGCCCGCACACTAGTACTGATAAACCGTTTAGAGGATCTAAGCCTGTCCAGGAACCGCGGTGCGAGGCGGAGCGTCCATGCTAATAAACCCTATTGATTTCATTGGGCGACAGGGCTTGAGATGTCATTTCATCTCAATGTCGGGTAAAAGTCCCACAAAATTGGAAGCAACGTCTCCAAAATGACCTTTACAGTGTTGACGGGGACGTTAAACCTCAAATCAACCAAATTGAACCCCAGAGTTATATAGTAAAACTGGGGTTTGCAGTGGTAAACCTTATTTTTCTTATTTCTGCTCTAAAATATAGATTGTATTTTTCTTATTTCTGCTCTAAAAAATAGATTGTGGGTACTCGTTAGAACCGCCTATTTTTCTTTTTTTCTGCTGTAAAATATAAATTGTGTGTACTCGTTAGAACCGCCTCGATGAGGCGGTTCTAGCGAGTGCACAAAATCTATATTTTGAGCAGAAATAAGAAAAATATCATAATTTTTCATCTTATAATTATCGTTTTTTTTTCGGTGATATTTGGTTACAATGTATTTGTACAGGCGTGTTTTCGTAATGGCGTAATTCCTAAAGCGGGACAATCCGACTGACGAACAACATTTATACCGCAACATATATTATCAATTCATTTGTTCGCACGCGACGTGAGGCACGTTTTACTGGCCTAGGCTCAAATTTCATAAAAGAATTGTGTTGCTTCATATATTGGGTGGACTAACATATTTAAACCAAAATAGAAAACTTGTAGAGAACCAAGCTTCACTTGAGCCACTTGTTGAAGCAGCTAACTCAATTGCTATATACGGCATGCATTCTTTAAAGCAGAATCAGTTTGCGTTGGAGCAAATCGAGCTATTTATCACCATTTCTATAGAAGAAACAAGCGTGGAAGACACACTGTTTTCATCAAAGGCGTGTTGGGTAATAAGCTGATTGAGTTAATTGTAAACTGTGAGGTGGCTTTTTTTACCTGCTCTATCAGTTCTATAAAAAGCTTTCGAAAAAGGCATTAAGTACGAGCTGTCGCAGTGTATGAGTGCGTACGTGTCATGACGTTAACACGGTCAGGAAGAAAAAAGGCTACAAGAAATGGCTTTAACCTATTTAGTACCATAAACCCCTAAAATGGGTACCCTGGCAAACAGTGCAGGCCCAGATCAGACGCCGCATAACGCGCCGTCTGATCAGGTCCTCCACTGTTTGCTAAAAGTTCAGTCATTTTCCAAAGAAATTTTCATGAAACCACAACCTGACAGCCCTAAATGTTGAAATGATCTCCTGGGCCCAGTTGTTCAAAGCATCGTTAGCTTAACGAGCTCGTTAGTGGTCATATTGTTAACTCTTCTAGCAAGTACAATATCGTAAATTTTGGTATTTTTTCAGCAAAAATTTCAGCATATTTGCCATATTTAATGATCAAAGTTTAAACGATACGTTAACTAACGACGTCGTTAGTTTTGAACAACTGGCCCCTGGTATATATAAGGAGGAAGATTCCATTTGGTACAAACAGGGTTAAATGACTTTGTATTACGATAACACGTCCGTGTGACATAGTGCATTCTTTCATATCTCCAAAATGACTACTTTTACAATGAAAATTGTGATATTTTTCTTGTTCATGCTGCAAACTTAAGTTGTGGGTGCTCGTTTGATCCGCCTCATTAAGACGGTTCTTACGAGTACCCACAACCCGTATACTGGAGCTGAATTAAGAAAAATAATGAATACACCTGTAAAAACCAGTTTTCTCTATATAAAGTGGGGTTAAGGGGATGTTCATTTCACGGACTTGTTCACGTGATGTCTTATACAAAGTTGAGGATTCAATGGCATAAATCACATGCGTCAGATTAAGAGGTCCGTGTAATGGACGCCCCTCTATATCTTACTTTATATAGAGAAAACAGGGGTATATGGGGGATTAATTAATCTTCTTATTTTGGCTCCAAACATAAATTGTTCGTACCCGCTAGGACCACACAATTGCGTCGGTAATAACGAGCATCAACAATCTATATTTGAACTAGAAATAAGAAAACGAATCAAGTGAACAAGTCCGTAAAATGATCACCCTAAAACCCATTTTATATAAAGAAAGCTGGGATTAACGGGGGTCTACATTATTTTTATTATGTTTGCTTCAAGAAATAGGTTGTGGGCACTCGTTAGAACCGCGGTTCTAAGAGCACTGACAACTTATATTTGCAGTATAAATAATAACAATATCGTGCAGTTTCAATATAAAGATAGCCATTTTGGAGATGTGAAAAAATTGACTATGTCGCGCTGTTGTGTTATCGTAATGTATGAAACATTTTCATAAAAGTAAAACAATAATAAAAAAAAAAAAAACACAAAAACGCTAGTTCAAGAATTAAGAAAAACGTCATTTTAGCACACGAATGTGTCAACGTATTGCATGTGTGGTTGCATTACGTTAACACGCCCGTGCGACATAGTGCATTTTTTCATATCTCCAAAATGGGTACTTTTCTGCTGAAAATCCGCGATATTTTCTTATTTATACTGCAAATATAGGTTGTTGGTGCTCGTAAGAACCGTCTCATTGAGGCGGTTCTAACGAGTACCTCCAACCTTTGTCTTGGGGGAAAAATAAGAAAAATATTGTATACCACCTTAAACCCCACTTTTCTCTATATAAAGTGGAGTTTAGGGGGTTTCATTTTACAGACTTGTTTACGTGATGTTTCTTGTTTCTGCTCAGAACATAAATCACGGTATTAGATTAGTAGTACTATCTAGGACCGCCACAAAATGTCTATGCTGACGAGCACATGTACTCACATTCTATGTTTTGAGCAGGAAATACAATACCTAGTGTATACCATCGTAAACCAACTTTTAAGTGTATTAAGTTGGAGTGTGTGGGTGTTTAAGTTTTACATCTCACCAACAGCTTAGGTCGTACGGAGACGGGAACTCGGTTTAAAGACTCATCCGAAAGTCTGCTTAAGTTCGAGTAATAAAGGTTGACGTTACACGGACCTGATACTTTGATTGAAATTATTAAATTGTAATCAGGTAAACCCACCTTTCTTAATTGGCCCCCGCCTATAGGGGCTTGAAGAAATATATGGGCTGCATGATGCTTCCACGCAGAGCTGAATCCGGCCCGCACACTAGTACTGGTAAACAGCTTAGAGGATCTAAGCCTGTCCAGGAACCACGGTGTGAGGTGGACCGTCCGTGCTAATAAACCCATTTGGTTTCATTGGCCCACAGGGCTTGAGATGTCATTTCATCGCAATGTCGGGTAAAAGTCCCACAAAATTGGAAGCAACGTCTCCAAAATGACCTTTACAGTGTTGAAGGGGACGTAAAACCTCAAATCAAACAAACAAAAAACCTTTCTTAATAACTCTAAAAGGACATTTTGTTCTGAAGAGTCTCTGTAATATTGGTCTAACTTGTGTTTCAAACATATGGAATGGGTACTTAATGAGGTGGTTTTAACGAGTACCCACAACCTATTATTTTATATTATTACACTAAAAAAGGAAAATTACGTACCCTGTAAACTCCACTTTTCATTGTTTGTTTGTTTGTTTGATTTGAGGTTTAACGTCCCCGTCAACACTGTGAAGGTCATTTTGGAGACGTTGCTTCCAATTTGTATAAAGTGGCATTTACAAAGCTGACATTACATGTGCTCATTAACGTGAGGTGAAAGGACGTATCCACACTGTCGATCTTCATCATAAACTATGTGGCCAGGGTGTTCAAAATATTCTTGTCGAATTCGATAATGGGGTGGTTTGGTGTGGCGAAGGTGCCGTGTATCTTACGTCACTGGGGGGGGGGGGGGTCAAACTGATATTCGCTTGAATACGAACCACACCTACACAAATGCATTGTAACCTTTATCGCCGAAAAAAAAAAATAAGAAGAAAAATGGTGATACATTTTTTTAATTTCTGCTCTAAATATAGATTGTGTGTACTCGTTATAACCGCCTCGATATTTTTTCTTATTTCTGCTCAAAATATAGGTTGTTGGTACGCGTTAGAACCGCCTCATTGATGCGGTTCTAACGATAGGTTGTTGGTACGCGTTAGAACCGCCTCATTGAGGCGGTTCTAACGAGTATCCACAATCTCTATTTTAGAGCAGAAATAAAGTTTCCCTCTGTAAACCCCAGTTTAACTGTATAAAAGTGGGGTTCAAGGAGGTCAAATTATATGGGGTGTTTTCGTGATAGGCAAGGCCTGCTGTTTTTTGCAACAGGTTGAGGTACGGGCAGGATGTTTTTTTATTTCTTTTTGTTTCACTTTTAGTCATATAAGAATCTGATATGGGGTTCTGTTGTAGATGAGCGTTTCCAACCCGAGGGATGACCGTGCTGAGCGGAACCGAGGCTACGCCGAGGTTCCGCTCATCGCGGTCATCCCGAGGGTTGTAAACGCCCATCTACAACAGAACCCCATATTGGATTCTTTTTCTTGCACAACACCTCCGGTTAGTTTTGCTAGCCCGCACATGTATATTGTTTACAAAATAAAAGTAGTGCGGAAGTAGTTCCGGCAGTTGAAAAGAATTTAAGCGCATTTATGTTAGTTTCCTGGGTCGGAACACCAGGGTCAGAACATAAATTTCTATCCCAGGGTAAAATCACGGATTTCCTTGTCTGGTGTGCAAGAATATTCCTTCTATCCTGTCCCTATCTTGCATCACCTCTACCATCTCTTCGTTCTTCTTTCTCCCTTTCCCTCCTGGGAGACGACACAAAATGACCTACAAGGATTGACATGTCGTTAAAACCCAGCACAACCACTCAATCAATCAATCAATCAATCAATCAATTCGATAGATGGAACAGTCAAATTCGCCGGTCTGAACCTCCCGAGTTGAATTCAGTATTGTCGAACTCGCCGTTGTTGAATTCCATTATGATAAGTCCGTGAAACGAAGATCCCTCTAAGCTCAACTTTTTATCAAGAAAAGTGGGGTTTAAGGGGAATACATTATCTGCCTTATATTTACTCAAAATCATAGATTGTGGTACTCGTTACTCGGTTCTAACGAGCACCCATAGTCTATGTTGAAAGCAGAAATCAGAAAGATGTTACAATTTTCAACAAATATTTTTCATTTCTGACACCATGTTGGACGCCATTGTTTCACATGGACATTGTTTCCCAATGTCGACAAAGACTGATCATGTGACACTGTATATGATAATAAATGGGTCGACTCACTATAACTAGTGCTTTTTGCTATTCGCATGCGCAACTTCTTATTGGGACCTCTGGGTCCAGTTGTTAAAAGCATCGTTAGCTTAACGAGCTCATTAGTGGTCAAATTGTTAACTGTTCTAGCAAGTAGAATATAAAAAAAATGTATTTGTGCTTAAAAATGTGAAGCTGCTCACATTTTCAGTAAAACGATTAGTATATTTGCCATAATAAATGATCAAAGTTTTAACGATACGTTAACTAACGACGTCGTTAGTTTTGAACAACTGGTCCCCGAAGTCTGTCTCTATCAGCAACGTTGTCTAGATCTGTAGAAACATGCAATGATGACATCTCGTGTATACCTTCACTTACTGATTTTTTTTTATTTCTCGAGAACAAAAAAGCGCGAAAACAGGGTCGGCCTGAAATGATAGCTACAAACATTGATTTGCGAAATCTCACCGAGATCAGTTAAATGCAAAATCGAAGAAAAATGTGATATATTTCTCACAGTCTATGCGTGTATACTGCTATAAACCCCGCTTTTTTCTTTAAAAGTAATGTTTTCAAGTGTGTTCTTTAAACGTACTTGTAAACGAGATGACACGGCTACAATGGTTGTTTTGAGTGTAAACATATCCATTGAGATAGCATTTTCTCTTAATCAAAGTGCAATATAATTTTAATGCTTATCCTGCTAAATATAGAATAATTTAGCCAAACCCATTTCTGACCATCATCCAATCAAATTGCCTGATGAAATGTTTTTGAACAGTTCACAAATTGCATGACAGACAGTGTAAATCCTTATCAGATGGCTTCTTCAGAATCCTTCGTATCTTTACTGTTTGCAAAGCTAAGGGTTGTCGTGTCCAGCAGGACAAAGGTGAAAAGAAGTGATAATTTCACATTACGAAAACACGCCTATTCAAATACATTAGTAAAATTTGACCACAAAAAAAATGGAATTTTTCAGATAAAAAAAAAAAAAAAAAAAAAAAAAAACCTGATAAGTTTCAAAGGGGGAGTTC